>CM069241.1:31920468-32498306 GCA_035582765.1 Acer negundo | reverse complement strand
CACCCGACTTGAGCCATTCACTTCTAGCACATTGACGCCAATACCTTTCCTCAAAACCCAACACTTCATCAAGCTGATTTTCCAGACCATTAATCAAACTCCAAGACTCCGATTTCTGAACACTACAAGCCACCATAAATGCTTCTTTCTTCTTCGAGATATCCATACAGAGATTTCTCCTCTTCCTGACATTCCACTAACTTAGCTTCTTCCTACAGGACACAAAATTACTCAGAACTAATTTTATGCCATTTGAATTTTCTGTATCATTATAGGAGGATTGGACTAGGTCATTGCATTCCCTTTCATTAACCCAACATTCTTCAAAGTAAAATCTCCCACGAGGCCTTCCATAACTTTTGTTAGTAGAGCACGAACCATCTAATCCCTCAAGGACTAGTGGTCTATGATCGGAACCCAAGAAGCTGAGATGGCTGATGACAGCATTAGGAAACAGGGCTTTCCAGACATCATTGCACACTCCTCTATCCAGCCGTTCCATGATACCTGAATCCTCATTTATTTTGTTATTCCACATAAATTTGGGTCCAACAAACCCCATATCTTCCAAATTACAACTTTCCAGAGCTTCTCTGAAATTCAAAATTTGTTGCCAACGCCTACTAGTCCTACCTAGCTTCTCTGAATCCCATAACACCTCATTGAAATCACCAATGCACACCCATGGAAGCATAGATAACTCAGCCGACCCTTTCAAAAGCGTCCAAGAGTGTACTCTCTGTGTCTGCACTGGGTTCCCATAAAACCCTGTAAGTCTCCAACTTGGACCACTACAATTTTTAATTTTCACATAAATATGGCCTTGGGAATATGATAACATAATCACATCCACTGCATTTGACCAATACATGCAAAAACCACATGCACTACCTATACTATCAACAACCAATTTGTTATCATAACCAAGCTTTGATCTCCAAATTTCCAATTTTGGATTTTTGCATCTAGTTTCCATAAGGAACATTACCTCTAGCTTAATCTCTCGCTTATGACTTTGCAGCATGTTGAACACACGTTGGCTAACAAGCCCCAGCGCGTTCCAGGCAAAGCATTTCATTGAGGACAGTAGACCGGTAGAGACCAGTCAACCGATGATCCCAAACTTGATTGAGAAACCGTCTCAGTTGAAACCGAAGAACTAGTAACAATTTGAGCTACTTCATCACTTCCCTTTTTACCCCGCAGTTCCAAGATTGAACTCTGATTGTACACCTTCTTCTTATAATCTACAATCTTACCCTCTCTTTCTGCTCTCAGATTATCTTCCACCCTTGCGTTCACCATTTTCTCACTCTTTAGGATTTTCCGACGATCACCCTACTCATTATCGGTCTTCGCAAAGCCTCTTATCTTCCTTTTGAATGGAGGTTTTTCTGGAATTGCTTCAACACATTTATCCCCAAATTCTTTCGAACATAACTCGACCCATCCACAATCTCACTCTTTCACTGTCTTTGGGCCATCATAATGTTTCCTTTACTTGGGCCACTCTTAGAGCCGCCTGGGTTTCCACCTCCAGCCTGTGTCTTCCCTTCAAAGGTTCTTCATGGATAGCTCCAGATGAGCCTGGGTCCGGCCCACTATTAATACCCGGGTCGGATTTTAGGCCCATTACCTCATCATTATTGCTCTCACCGATTTTGTTGACAAAGTTCTCCTACAACTCACTTCCCACCTCATGCGCCTCATTTCCCAGCTTCATCCTCTCTACCTCACTACTTCCCAATGTCACTTTGTCACTCTCACTACTTTCCGTCATTGTCTTGGTTACTGAAGGAGCTTTAACTTGTTCACCAAGATTTCTTCTTGCCTCCTCCATTGGATGACTCACATCTTCCTGTTCCGATCTGCTCCATTCTTTTCCTGTTGTCGGATCTCGTTAATGATTTAGGAATTTCTGGTTATCATCTCTTGAACTACTTCCCCTTTTTCGCTGTGTATCCCCATATTCTTTATTACCCATGTAGCTTTTGGTGTTAATCGGGGGTGATGCTCTCAACCAAATCCCGAAATTTGTTGCTTAACTCCATTAATGACTAGGGTTGGCTCATCCACCAGACACTCAACCATTTTGTGGTCCACCATTCCACATTTGAAACAATGGATACGTAAACGCTCGTATTTGAGAATCATTAATGTTTCAGCTCCATCTCCCATAATATCAACTCTCAAGCATCTTTTTAACGGTTTATTGATCTCAAATCTCACCATTACCCTCATGAATTTACCCCTAGCTTCCCCTGTGCTTCCACCATCCACCTCTAATACCTCTCCTATCAAGCCTCCCAATAACCAACCAATTTTCCTTGTCATACAAATAATCCGTATTTGGTGGATTTGAATCCAAAACTCAACTAGATTAAACCTTAGGGCCTCAATCAAACCTTTCCCAACCGGTTTCTCCAAGACCAACAAAGCCTCATCAAAATTCCATGGACCCCCCGACATCACCCTTTGTCGATCCTCTTCGTTTTGGAAATGGAAAGAAAAGATTTTTCTAGAAACCAACTCAACCTCAAACCCTCTTCTGACTTTCTAAATTCTACCAATTACTCTCATGAATGCCTCTCTGTTCACTGCTTTGAAAGACAGAATCTTCCCAATCGGGCAAAGAGATATTCTATGTACAACTTCTACTTTTAGATTCTCCTCAAGAATCTGAACTGGGCCATCTTTTTCAGTTAGTGATAAGGATACGCAGAGGCCTGCAATCTCACTTGAATCCATGTTACCTAAGAACACTGGATTGGACACAGGACAAAACAAACAAGCACTTTTGGTATAGGAAACAAACACTCGGTCACCACAAACAGCTTGATGAATAATCTAATATTCTAATCACAATCAGAATATAGTACACTCACTAGAACCTGAATCAGCTAGAAGCACCAATCTACTTTTTCTCAGCTTTCAGAGAAAGTGGAGAAAAATACTCTTGAACGATAAATTAATTGTACCAATTATTATATCTAAATTCTCGTATCAATTGATTCGTTGGTTTATTATAACGAAAACTTTAATCTGTCCATTACCTCCATTAAATTTTGATTTGATTTAACAATATATATAAGTCAGTCCACTATGTAAATGAGAAGTCTATTATCTATATAGTGCCGAGAATGATTACTTGACTACTCATATAAATTTGTTATAAAAAAACATAAAAAAATAAAAAGGACTAGTCAAATTAAATAACTTGTGCTCTTTTGACCGCCATTCACAAACAAATTTTTATTGGACTCTTGCTTTCCTTGTAGCTTCGTCTTTTAGGGTATGTTTGGTAGAAATGCAAGAAAATAGAAATGATAAAAAGATTTAGAGGGATAGAAAACAAGAGAAAAGGAAAGGAAAATAATTTTTCCTCAAACTGTTTGGTAAATATGAAGGAAAGAAAAGATTTTTTTTATCTATTTTACTATTTTACCCTTATATTACATTTTACATATTAAAAAAAATAAACAACTTCGTAATTTTAAATCAACTCAAAAAGTCTTCCATCTTTCCCTCCAATTTCCTTCCACTTTTAGGAAGATTAAAATTTGTGGGTCCCACCTATGATTTTTTCCTCCCACTTTTCTCTTCTTTCCATTTTTCTCTCCATACCAAACACATATTTCCCCATTTTCTTCTCCATTTTCCCTCCACCATTTTCATCCCTACCAAACAAACCCTTGGGAAATTCTTAAGGAAATTCTTAAGTGCCCTAGGTTAGAGTGGGCTCAAACAGCGTTTCTAAAAAAATTTGAAAAATAAAAAAAAAAATTAAATAATTAATATATTCCTATTCTAATCAATAAATGAGTGTAGGAGTATGATTGTACTATTGTAGCAGATATTTAATTGTGCTTGAATACTTTTTTCGGTCTCACGATTCACAAGGCAAGTTTTTTTTTTTCTTATTTTCTTATTTTTCTTTTTGTTTTGGTTAAAATTTAGATACATCTTTGTTAAGTTAATATTTTTTTTTTTTGGTTTTAATTATTCTTTTGTTTTAAAATTTGTTAGTAAATAGAATATAAGTGTATATGTATTTCTCTATGTGACGTGAATACTCTATCATAACTAAACTAATATAATAATCAAATAAATTAGAATTTTTTAGAATCGATAAATTTGATCTTTTCAAAAATCGTAGGATACAACTTAATTAGTATTTGATTGTATTTGCATTTCATATTTATTCTATAACTTGTTTTGACCTTTTTTATATAATTAATTTGTTTAATGTATTTATTTAAGATATACATTTATAGGGTGAGTCTTGCTATGTCTTATTGACTAGGTGAATCTTTATTTTTCATTAATACAAATTTCTCGTATTGTTAATGATTTGTTAAAAAATAAATAAAAAATTTCTAACTCACCCTAGTGTTTAATCTTGGTTACATTCCTATATAAACAATAACACAAGGATATAGACAAAAGAAAAAATATATATATTTGGAGAGGTCACTACAATAAAACAAAATATATAAGGGGGCTAAAGTGATTTTTTTTATAAAAAAAAAATAAATAAATAAAATAAAAATAAAATAAAAATTAATGGTACATCTATAAAATTAAAAGAAAATTTTTAGAATTGCTTTCCCTATGGGTTACCCTACCTTCACTTGGCATATAGTTTGATCTTTAGAACGTATTTACTAATCATGGATCAAGTGAAAGGGAACCAAGTTCCCTGGAAAAGGAAATCAATAAAAAGATGAACTTAATTCTTTAGGTGGGAAGGGAAATTGAGTTCACTTACCGATAGGAACTTAATTCATGATTTATGTATAAGACTCATATAATTTGATTCGATAATTCCTAATTAGTAAACACGCCACATAATCATATTGGATTGAATTGGGTAGGCCTAGACTACATCAAATTTTTTTTATTAGTTTCCTCTCTGGTCGTTAATAAAATTCTGTTATTTTAAGTATATATATATATATATATATATATATATAAGTGAATCTCTCATGATAGATCCCTTATTTTAATTTCAATAAGGACCTTAATGAAATCATATCAATTTTTATGAATTTTGATCTGAATTTTTTTATGAAAGATAAATTCATTGAAATCTAAATATGAATAAAATTTGAGAATTTCTCAAGCACTAAAACTATTTTTCTTGAATTTTATATATTTTGCTTATTTTTCTGATGCCTTCATATTTAAAAAAAATCGGGAATTTTTTTTTTAATTGGAAAAAAAAATTCATTGAATTTTCAAATTTCCAAATGCAGTACTTAAAAAATTTTCAAATTTTTTTCTTAAGTATATTTCATTAAATTTATCATTCACAAAAATGAAAATTCGGATTAAAATTCATAAAAATTGATGTATATATATATATATACGGTCCCGTTCCTATCAGGACATTATTATATAACTTTATCAGGATATTGAATATAAGTCACTCATTTATAAAAGTGATTTGACAAGTGTATACATATCAAATCAAAATATGTAAAACGAATGGCTCACATTCAATGTCCTTATATAATCCTATCAGGGCATCCTTATAGGAAAATTTCCATATATATATATATATATATATATATAGCTGTAACCTCCAATCGGTTGTCCCAGTCAGTTCAAGTCTTTGGCTGCCAAAAGCAGTCAAAGAACACTGCAGACTGCAGTAGAGCCTCTTAACATTTCCAAATTAAGCCAAGTAAGTATCTTCGTTGGCTATAAATATAGGAAACCTAGTTGGTATTCTAATCATCAATCAAACAAAATCCCCAAGAGAAGTGATCAAGTGAATTTTCCTTGGTTGGTTTTCTATCTATCTGTCTATCAAGAAGAAGAAAATTAGATGGATCTTGATTTTTATCAATACTTGTTTTACTTGATAATCCTATATGTCTCAGTTGGGATTATCTATCTTTTCCATTTCTACAAATCTTCAAAAACCATTAACCTTCCTCCAGGAAACCAAGGCTATCCATTAATCGGAGAGACCTTCGATTATGTGATAAATGCAAAGAGAGGTAATCCTGAGAAATTCGTAAACGACAGAACCGCCAAATACTCTCCCGATGTCTTCCGAACCTCTTTGCTCGGACAAGACATGGCTGTCTTCTGCGGTGCTTCCGCTCACAAATGTTTGTTTTCTGGTACTAACAAGTACATTCAAGCTTGGTGGCCACCTTCCATGAAAAAGATCATGATGCATGAAAGTAAAAACCATTCTTCCGTCGAAGAATCTGCCAAAATCCGTGTCATCTTGCCACGTTTCTTGAAAATCGAAGCTCTGCAGCCTTACATACCCGTAATAGACGCCATGGCCAAAAAGCATTTGGAGACGGAGTGGTCTCCTTACAAGGAAGTTAAAGTGTTTCCACTTGTTAAGAAATTCACATTTGGATTGGCATGTAGATTGCTTGCCAGCATTGAAGATCCTAAAGACGTAGCGGAAATCACTGCACCCTTTGATCGTGTGATTGCAGGGTTGATTTCAGTTCCTATCAATGTCCCAGGTACGACTTACTATCGTGCAGTTCAAGCAGGGAAAGTTGTTCGTCAGATCGTGATGGGGTTGATAACGAAGAGGAAGAAGGAGCTTGAAATGAATATAAACCCGGATCAAATGGATGTGATGACAAGCATGCTTCATGATGATCTTGATGCGGTTGATATTTGTAACAAACTCGGAGCCTTCTTCGTTGCAAGCTTCGACACAACAAGTAGCGCGATCACTTTCATCATAAAGTCTCTAGCAGAGTATCCTCATGTGTATCAAAGAGTTTATGAAGAACAAATGGAGATATTGAAGGCCAAAAAAGAAGGTGAGCCGTTGAATTGGGAGGATGTGAAGAAGATGAAGTACACATGGTGCACAGCAAGTGAAGTACTCAGGCTCTATCCACCGTCAATCGGAGCTTTCAGAGAATCAAAGACTGATTTCAGCTATGGAGGTTACACAATTCCAAAAGGGTGGAAGGTAACAACAATTAATTCACATGCACTAATTGATTTAATTATTTTTTTCAATCAATTAATAAAGTTAATCAATAATTAATTTCTTTGTATGACATATATACAGATATTTTGGAATGCTCATACAACACACAAAAACCCTAAATACTTTCCGGATCCAGAGAAATTTGATCCTTCGAGATTCGAAGGGAGCGGACCTCCACCGTACACATTCGTGCCATTCGGAGGAGGGCCTTACATGTGCCCCGGAAAAGAGTATGCTCGATTACAGATACTTGTTTTCATGCATAATATCGTCACCAAATTCAAGTGGGAGAAACTCATTCCAAATGAGAAATACAAATACGTTGCAGCGCCTTTTCCGGTCCATGACCTCCCTGTTTCCTTGGAACCTATTCAAGCTTGAATAACTTCATCATCATCAAATGTTTGAATAAAGCTTCAAAGGTGGTGGATGTCACTTTAAATTATGTTGATGAGTAAATTTGTAATGGGAAATGTCTCAACAAGTCACAGCACAATAAATTTGACATTTTGGTTTTTCCTTTTTTCTTTTTTTGTTGAACTATAGTGATATGTTTGGGGTTTGTACTAGAGATGTCTTAAACAATAAATCAGCTCCCAACAAAATTGTTAAATAATTATATAAATTATTTCAGTCATATTGTCAATCTTTTTAATGTTAGTATGCGGATAGTTTTACAATTATTATAAGTCTTCACTCTTCAACATTACATATATGTAAAGGATTCCATAATGAAAGAACATAAAGTGCTAGCTACCCAATATCACTTCATTTTAAAAACATCTCACAAATAGCCATCTCCGGCTATGAATCAACGATTCGAAGTGCTTTTCTTATATATATATATATATATGAAATATTATAATAATTCGGGATTTTAAGAGTTAAGAGTTAAGAGAGGGGGATAAACTCGAACTCATAAACTCATGATATAAGTGTTAGGAGTAAACCATTGGACCAATTCCAGCTTGTGTACTTTTCTTGTGTATTCTTGATAAACCATTAATGAGTACATGAATCGAACCGAGCCTCTTTAAAATAAAAAAAATAAAAATAAAAATCACAATTTTCCACAAAGTACAAAGTCAATGTCTTCTATCTCCACTAGGATGGTGCAGTATCCTCCATCATACACCAAGTATTTTTGTAGATTAGAATTTTTGTGCATTCTAATGCATATGATGTATCTACTCAAACCCATAGCCTCTTGAATATAGATGTGAATGAGTTTACCACTGAGTTAATCTCATCTTGTCAAAACAAATTATTTAGTTATTAATAATATTTTAAAATTTTAAAAATTTCATACAGTTTAATTTAACAAGTTTTAATGTAAGTTTTAATTTCATAAAAATGCAAGCCATCATGTATAAAATGATTTACCTGAAAGACTTTTATATTATCTGGTTTGATAGATTTATTAAACATGAGAAGCAAATAAAAATACTAATATGGTCAAAGGTCGTGACCATATAAAACATTGATATAAAAATTAAGTTGTTTTTTTTTTACCTCGTTCACCAAACAAAATATAATATTAATTCCGAACAACTCCCTCTAACAAGTCTTGGTACTCTCTCTCTCATCGAATATGTTCTGCTCTTTTCCATCTTCCTGCGCTCAGTAAATTTTATTTTCGGCTTGAAAAAAAAAATGCTTATATTCACTTCTCCCCTACCTCCTGTCTTGTAGAAGATCATGCGAAAGGTATTTTACGGAGCAAGGAGATTGAGAAGGACTGTAGAGTTGGCAAGCTTTCTTTTTTGGAAAAACTTCGATTAATTTTGAGTCTAGTTCAAACACAATATAGTATTAATTTAATTGAGTCTAATCCAATCTAATCTCGTCTTTAATCTTATAAAATAGTCAAATCTAATCCTACGCATCCAATAGTGCCTACTTGCCATGTAGTATTATCAAGTATTAAAGCGAAAAAATCAAACAAGCCCTTATTTCGACTCTGATCTGGCCGAATCAAAATATGTAAGGGTTCAAAAATTTATTGTCACTATTTGGAGGGACTTTTGTGAGAATGTCACTGGTTTAGTAATGTAAGTTTAAAAGGCACCTATTTAGGTGACCAGACAAAAATACCCTCATTCTTGTCAGTTTGCGTCTGAAGAGAAAAAAGTTGAGAGAGAGAGAACAGTGGAAAGAGAGACCAAGAAATCCGGTACTAAATCTGACGGGAAACCTGCCGGCGGTGGCGATACAGTCTTGAAATCGACGAGAAGGTGATATGATTTTCTGACGCGTTTTTGTTGTTGAAACTTTTATTTGCGTTTGATGTTGGATGTTCGTTTGATTTGATTTGTTGTTGATTAGGTTTGTTTGATTAGGTTAGGGTTTAAATTTATGAAAAAATTCTGTTGAACACGATGAAGTTCTGGGTTTTCAAGCCTTTTCCGAGCTTTTCACATGTAATCCGAGCCTTTTCCGAGCTTTTCACATGTAATCCGAGCCTTTTCCGAGCTTTTTGATTAGGTTTCTGCTATCTGAATCTCCGAGCCTTTCACAGTGGCTCCGAGACTTTTAAAATAGGATCCGAGCCTTTTAAAACATTGTCCGAGACTTTTAAATAGTAATCCGAGCCTTTTAAGGAATATGAATAGGTTTCTAGAATTAGAATCTCCGAGCCTTTTCATATAGTTTCCGAGCCTTTTAATATATTGTCCGAGCCTTTTCATATAGTTTCCGAGCCTTTTCATATAGTTTCCGAGCCTTTTCATATAGTTTCCGAGCCTTTTCATATAGTGTCCGAGCCTTTTCCGAGCCTTTTCATATAGTTTCCGAGCCTTTTCATATAGTTTCCGAGCCTTTTCATATATTGTCCGAGCCTTTTCATATAGTGTCCGAGCCTTTTCATATAGTTTCCGAGCCTTTTCATATATTGTCCGAGCCTTTTCATATAGTGTCCGAGCCTTTTCATATAGTTTCCGAGCCTTTCCATATAGTGTCCGAGCCTTTTCATATAGTGCCCGAGCCTTTTCATATAGTTTTCGAGCATTTTCATATAGTGTCCGAGACTTTTCATTTAGTGTCCGAAACCTTTCATTTTTATATTATTTATTTTATTTAACTAGATATATTTTTTTTATGTCAATATGCAGATGAGGAATCAACTAAAAGATTCGCTTAAAACTCCAGAGGAAGAAAGGTATTCGGGGAAAATAACTCGACATGACCATTTTGATGACCTTACAGATATCGACAACGCACTTAACAAGGTACCTGAACATCTTGCGATCGAAGAACGACGTCGGTATACCGAGTCGTGTTTTGGACACCTCCTTCGGATGGATCGTGGGATGAAGTTTTCAGCTGGCATTGTACATCGGTTGCTTATTCGCGAGTTGCATCACGATGGGCCTGAAGATGAGATGAGATTTTTGTTAGGAAGGCATTCGGTCCGGTTCTCAAAGGTTGAGTTTTGTCTAATCACCGGATTGAAGTTCGGAGAACTTCCTGACACGTCGACCTATGATATGGTAGAGAATGGCATACACCAACGGTACTTTGAGGGTCGAGATGAGGTCGAGTATGCAGAGCTGAAAGCCGTTCTACGGATTGGTGTTTTTTCTGAGCAGTACGATGCGGTTAAGCTTTGCTTATTGTATATGCTTAACTGGATACTGATGGGGTTGGACGAGAGAGAGAAAGTTCCAGTATGGCAGTTTCGCCTAGTCGAGGACTTGGACGCTTTTGATGCGTTCCCGTGGGGTGCACACGTGTATAGGCGGTCTATATACGGTTTCAAGCATGCGTTGGATGGCCGACGTAGGCGGTTTGAACAACGCCAGCGACGAAAGGGCGTTGATGTACACACCACGGAGACATATAACATATATGGGCTAACGCACGCCCTGTTGGTGAGAATTTTGAATTTGTTATTTTTTTCATATGACTTATGTATTGTATTGGATTCTTATCGTTCTTAGCTGTTTTGTAGATATTTGCTTTCGAGGTTATCCCCGAGCTTGGCAACAGCGGATGTGGGAAGCGGAGGGAAATCGAGCTCTCCCCCCGAATTCTAAAATGGGAGTTGAGTACGCGACCGAGGGGGGAGAAGTTGAATAGCATTTTCCTTGAAAGTGTAAATATCTATATATATATATATTTTTTTTTTTTTATGTTCATAACTATTAGTATGTATACAATTACAATGGTCTAACTGCAATTTCAGATGTTTGCGAGGGTAAAGTTGGTGCCGACGGCAACTGAGAGGGCTGAACGGTACTTCGAGGGCATTTCCCAGGGAGGCAGTTTGTATGATGCTGATCTCGGTGATATACCTGTTCCCGTCTCTGACCCCGAACGATATACAACTGCTGGAACCAGTGACACTGAGGGTCCGTCTTTCGAACCCAGTGATACAGAGGGTTCTGACTCAGACGGTCGTCATATTCGTCTCGCGAGGACTAGGCGGGTTCGATTCACGTTGCCTAGAGAGCCTCGAACTAGAGATGACTCTCGAACTGGAGATGACTCACGAGGAGGCATTGGAGGGCAAACAGAGGTACGTATAATTCTTTTTACCGTATTATTTAATTTCAATCGAGTGAATGGTTTTAGTACTGACAATTTCGAAATCCTTTCAGGACCGTCGGTATACTGAAGTAATGGATGCGTTACGCGAGTTACAGGAGGAGGTGCGAAAGAGTAATGAGAAACGAGATCAACAGCATCAGGAGTTGCTAGATTTGATTCGAGGGCTTCAGGGTTCGACGTCGCACGCCCGTACTCGAGGTACACGGTTCGATGACCCACCCTTCGATGACCCACCCTTCGATGACCCAGACGGACACCGAGACTTCAGTCCCAGAGGGAGGACAGGTAGTCATCAGGGTGATCAGCAAGGGCCTGGTGTGACACCACGAGAGGAGGTTACTGTGGTACTAGTGGTACTGATACAACACCTATGGAGATAGAGGAAGAACCTCAGCAGGTTTTACCAGACCAACCTGTTCATTCTCAAGAACTGGTACAGAGCACCTCCTTACAGCACACCCCTCCGGTCGATCCTGGTGCAGAGCACCCCTTCATTTATTCCACAGAGACAGAGATCCCCAGTCTCAGTGCACCCAAAGAGCTTACACCTGCAGGCGATCGACGGCGCGATCGACGGCGACATAGTTCCAATGTACAGCGCACCCCTACAGGCGATACAGGGGGACATAGTCCGTCAACACATCGCACCTCTGGAGGCAATACACGGGGACAGAGTTCCTCCTTACAGCTCAGCCATCCAGTGGATCACATCCTTTCTGTGGACCGGATTACCCCACCCCTTCAACGTCAGGATCGGGTTCGCAGGGCAGGTTGGCAGCAGCGGACCCCATACACTGACCCCTGTCGGCCGAAGAGGCCAAGGATTAGGCCACAACCAGCACATGTATGGGCGCCCCACGCATTGATAGATCCTGACCACCTTGCGGCGTACCAAGCCTATAAGAGGAACTCGACTGGGGAATTGTAAGTATAATCGCAGATATTACAAAAATTATTTTGTATTTTGAAACTGCTAAGTAAAATGACTTTCTTATATAACTTCTTCAAAAATTATGCAGGCGTGATGTGGATCTACTCGAGCCAGTTGGTGTCCCCTGGTTCCATCGATTTCAAACCAACACCATGGAGTTGGAGGATACGGTATGGTCCTTACCTGAACATTGTGTATAAGATGTTTCTGAAATAGTAGAATGCTAACAATACAAAATGTTGAAATTGTCAGCATATGGACGCGTACTTGCATATTCTGCGGAAGCGTCAGAGATATTACTCCACTGTCTACGGTCCGAGGATCAACATACAGGATTCACAGTTCTATGTAAGTGTTTAATTTGTACGGCTTTTGAACATCTATTTATGTGTTTCGTACATCTTTTATCTAACGTTTTATAAATTTTCTTTGTACAGTCATGGTTATTGAATGACTGGGAGAGATTGATGGGAAGTGGGGCCGACAAACCCCGCCGCAGTTGGTCTATGTTCAAGCATCAGTGGTCCGCTGAGGACCTTGCGGTGGTACGTGGATTGGTCCCGGCAGGAACCAAACCATGGAACGAAGTTGACGTGGTCAGTGTTTTATTTACATTGTTTGAATTTGAATTTTAAATACATTTCTCATTGATAACACTTTGTTGAAACACATACAGGTTTTGATTCCTTGCAACCTTGGACGTACGCATTGGGCACTAGCCAGCGTCGACCTCACAACAGGGAGTATTTACCTGATGGACCCGTTCAGACAGGAGGTACCATTTCGCCATAGGAAAATGCAGCTCGCTTGCTTACGATATTTTTTACCGTCGATGCTGCATGCGTTGGACTTTCACGGTCGCAGACGGAGGGGCGATATGACGTATACATTGCAGAATAAGCCCTTTCCACTCAACATTGTGTCTAGAGACCGTGTACCCCAACAGGATAGAGGGTATGACTGTTTAAAGATCGTATTCTATCCTAATCGGTTTTAATAACATTCAATTCTAACGGTTGTTTTTGTGGTGACTTGCAGTGGTAACTGTGGTGCCCATACTTTGAGATTGATAGAGTACCTGGCAGCGAACAGGGATACGTTCGACTGGTCAGAAAACGAAATGGGCACCATCCGAGAGAAGATGGCTGTGGAGGTTTTTTGTAACTCAAAGGATTGGACATCCAGTTAGTGATTTAGTTGATGTACATAACATTTGAGTAATAAAATGAAATTATTTTTTAAAAAAATTTAGTTGTTTGCAATTAACACTTGAACACACATTTGATATATTGAAATCCATAAACAATACAATGAATTGTATACACTATAACAAAAGATACAGTATGGCATTAAACGAACAACCAATAAATATATCATAATAGTTCAACATAAAAAAGCATAATAACCAACGGTCTCATTCCACGGTAGAGTCTTTCTCAGGGCACGTTTGTTTGTTGTGTCCAATTGAATGACAGATGCTGCACTTGCGACGGTATTCATCGGGAACACTTATGCTGGGACCTTCATTAACCATCGGTGGGTTGGAGCACCGCCTGCTATTATGTCCTGATTGTCCACATCTTCTACACGACTGTGTGGTTGTCCTCTCCGAAGACGAGGCATGTCGACCCTCCATCGGGCGACCTGATTGTCTCTTCGACTTTGGATTTAAAACCACCCGAGATGCGATGTCGGATGGCACTACCCATGAAGAAGGATGGCCAACAGGCATAATAGGAACCGAGTATGCATCAATAAGTGTCTCTCTCTTGTAATAGTCCGCACACAGAGATGTGTAATCCAAGTTTCGCTCCCTACAACAATGAAAACAATGAGATTCACGAACCCAAATAATATAAATCGTTAACTGTAACATCTCATGTACCTTGCCGCTGCGAGTGCATGAGAACATGGGAAATGGTCCATTTGGAATTTGTTGCATGTGCAAGTCTTCGAGTGTAAGTTAACCGTCCATTGGTTTCCCTTCAATTTGACGGAGAATATGTTCCAGTCAACTGGATTTACGGTCATATAATTGCACTTCTCGACACGTTTTAGGATCACAAGATGTGCTGCGTCGGTCAGTTGATGACGCATGGACCGTGCAGCTGCATGACGATCGTAAACCACTTTTGTAGCATATTCCTAATGAACTCCGCCAGTGTCATCATTGGCAGTTGCCGTGCGAATTTTAGGCATGAGTTTATGCACTCAGCAACATTTGTGGTCATCAGCCTGTACCTTCTTTGGGGACAGTGTACGCGAGACCACTTGTGTGGACCGGCAGCAATGGCATATTCGAATGCACCCTTGTGCAGCCTATGTAACTCCTCCATGTGCCTGTTATAATTGAATTCACTGTACGTCCTAGCTGCTGAATCCATTATGTCGGCAACATCCTTTCTGTGGAATCGCTTCTTCATATTTTCACCAAAATGCCAGCAACATATAGTATGGGTTGCATAAGGGAACACTTTAGAAATCCCCGCTTCAATGCTTGCATGGCGATCGGAAATGAAAACCAGATCATCTATATGACCAAGGGCACCCCTCAAGCATTCCAAAAACCACTCCCATGAAAGGTTGTTTTCTGAGTCACCGTACCCAAAAGCAATTGGATACACCTGTTCGTTTCCATCTTGTGCAGTTGCAACAAACATTGTACCCCCGAATCTTCCCTTCAAATGGGTACCATCAACTGCAATCACAGGACGCATACACCTCCGAAAACCTCTAATTGAGGACCCCAACGACATGAAAAAGTACAAAAATGTATCATCGTCTGCGCATTGTAAGTCGGTGATTGTGCCAGGATTTTGCTGTTCCAAAACGTACGCAAACGATGGTAACAATTTGAAACTTTCTTCATGCGTTCCATAGGTCAAGGACAATGCATATTGCAAGGCATCATGTGCCTTACTGTACATGACTTGGATGCCATACATTGTTTTCATATCGGCGATTATGTCCTTCGGACGCATGAGACGACCATCATGTTGTTGAAGTCTAGGTGCAATGACTTCTCCGATTATGACTGCACTAGCTTGTCGGTGGCGACGGTGAACCTCCTCCAAAGGACAACTGTGCTGGTTGACAAAACTTCTGACTTGGAAGTAAGTCCCTTCATCTCTCCTCACCGCTCTTAATTTCCACGTACAGTTGTCAATGATGCAAACTAGATGTAACGTTGTCTTATTAGACCTTTTCACCTTCCATTCAAAGTTCTCCCGCATTGAAAAAAGGCCAACTAGCCTCTTCAAATCCTTTTTACTCGGGAAAAATTGACCTTTATAAATCATGCATGTAGGTTCTTGCGTTGCCAAGGTGCTGCTTCTACCAATACCAAACGAGTATGAATCTGCTCCGGGAATAACCCACGTTATCGTATTATCAGAATCAGATACAGTTATATTATGTCGGACCTCGGAAGTCCCAGGCATATTTGGTACAGTGCAACTAACTCCTTGTACATGTCTTCCTTGTGTTTGAATTTGTGTACGCTCTTCATCCACATTTTCTAGATCATCTACATGTTCATTATTTGCCTCATTATCCACCTCATGGTACTGCTCAATTTGACAACCAAACACATCGCCAAATTGAGGTTCAACTACTTGGTCAACCGCTACCGGTGGGACACCACACATGTTTTCCCTACTTTCGGCGAAACTCCTTTGGGGATATAGTTGGTTGCTACCGCTAAAGGATCCAAATTGTTGGGTATTTTCAGGAGGAGGAATATCATTCCCTATCACATCTCCAGGTGTCCTCTGAGTTAGACTTACACATACTTGAGGGATCACCCGATCTTCCCCTAGCATAAACTGAACATCATCGTTATTTCTTATAAATGTACGACATGTACTGCCAGGAACGATTGATACTGATGCCAGATCAACATTGAATTTGTTTACATCATACTTCACAATGGTATGCACGATCGCCACCAATTCTTCGTAAGTCATATTCTTTGACACATACATTCCCTTGTTATCGGATCCAACAAACCTCTGACTTCCGTCGGGTAGTTGCTCCCATTGACCGTTGTAAGATATTACTATTCTAACCCGATTCATGATGCTGTCAAATTAATCAAAACTATTAATTAAAACTCAGGAGTACAAAATATTTTCATAAATTACATTTACAAAGGCTCGGGTGAGGATATTTAAAAGGCTCGGAGAACACTAGCAAAGTCTCGAAGAATACATGAAAGTTTCGAAAAAGACATTTTTGGTCTCGAAAAAGTCTTTAAAAGACTCGATTAGTAATTCAATAAAAAGTCTCGGAGAAGACCTAACAAGGCTCGATTAGTGATTATTTGAAAAGTCTCGGAGATGACTTGAAACGTCTCGGAGAAGACTTGAAAAGGCTCGATTACTAATTTTTGAAAAGTCTCGGAGATGATATGAAAAGGCTCGGAGAATGACATGAAAAGTCTCGATTGGTTATTTTTGAAAAGTCTCGGAGAAGACATGAAAAAACTCGGAGAAGACTTGAAAATGCTCGAATAGTTATTTTTTAAAAGTCTCGGAGAAGACTTGAAAAGTCTCGGAGAAGACATGAAAAAGCTCGAGAGAAGCTCGGAGAAGACTTGAAAATGCTCGAATAGTTATTTTTTATAAGTCTCGGACAAAACTTCAAAAGGCTCGGAGAAGACTTGCAAAGGCTCGGACAACACATGAAAAAGCTCGAATAGTTATTTTTTAAAAGTCTCGGAGAAGACTTGAAAAGTCTCGGAGAAGACATGAAAAAGCTCGGAGAAGACTTGAAAATGCTCGAATAGTTATTTTTAAAAGTCTCGGACAAAACTTCAAAAGGCTCGGAGAAGACTTGCAAAGGCTCGGACAAGACATGAAAAAGCTCGAATAGTTATTTTTAAAAAGTCTCGGAGAAGACTTGAAAATGCTCGGACAAGAGAAGAGGCTCGAACAAGACATGAAAAAGCTCGGATAAGACTTGAAAAGACTCGATTAGTGATTTTTGAAAAGTCTCGGAGAAGACATGAAAAAGCTCGGAGAAGACTTGAAAAGGCTCGATTAGTGATTTTTGAAAAGTCTCGGAGAAGACATGAAAAAGCTCGGAGAAGACTTGAAAAGGCTCGATTAGTGATTTTTGAAAAGTCTCGGAGAAGACATGAAAAAGCTCGGAGAAGACTTGAAAATGCTCGAATAGTTATTTTATAAAAGTCTCGGACAAAACTTCAAAAGGCTCGGAGAAGACTTGCAAAGGCTCGGACATGAAAAAGCTCGGAGAAGACTTCAAAAGGCTCGGAGCAGACATAAAAAGGCTCGGACAACACATGAAAAGGCTCGGACAACACATGAAAAGGCTCGGACAAGACATGAAAATGCTCGATTAGTGATTTTTAAAAAGGCACGGAAAAAGGTGACAAAGTCTCGGAGATCCACAATTGTCACAATGAAAATATGAACAAATGAAAAGAAGTATTTACACGAAATATTACCTTGTTGTAATGAAGCACGTCCAGTTGTTTTGATCTTGAACTTCTATTTGTATTGAGAGAGAGATAGAGAGAGAGAGAGTAACCCCGTTATCGTTTTTGTTGGAAGTGTGGAGAGAGAACCAGACAAACACAATAACATAAATGATTATCTAAGGGCAATTTTGGTAGTTCACCATAATAGGTGCCTTTTAAACTTAAGTTATTAAACCGGTCATAGAGTCACCAAATCAGTTGGAAAAAGTGATACTTTCCACCATTTCCACAAATATGTAATTATATTTTCTTTCAATTGGGCCACATGCAAGTTTAAATTGTCCATTGGGGCCCAAAAGATATTCTTTAGGAAATGTTAAATGCATGCCATAGACCAAGGCCTCAAGGAGTCAAGGGCATTGATTGCCATTGTTCAAAATTTCAAATTAACAATGCCTGGAATAAGTATCAAAAGGGAAGTAGACATCACTAATTACCATAAAATCATCACCTATTCACTGAAAATAATCCTACTTGTTTAATACACAACAAAGCCACTTGCTTAATGCACAACAAAGCTGATCTCAATGACCAAAGCAACATTTTCTCTACACCAAACATTTCTTTTGTTAAATAAAATAAAATAAAATAAAAAATCAGTTCTTCCAAGTTATCCAACACCTCCTACCAAGTCAATTTTACAATAAAATTTAAAATCTGTTCAAACCAAGTAAAACATGGGATTGATAATTGCTACCGACCGCCTGTTGCCACAAAGCTGCATGTTTGTCTATCAAAGGATACGTACCTGACATTATTGATGTTAGCTTATAGTTTTTATGGACACACAGTACAAACCAATGGAGATGGATGAATACTTACCTAGGTTTAAATCTATTAGATTTCTCTACATAGTAGCCAAGCCAAAAATGGCTATCATTTAGAACTGTTGATGTTTCCCGCAATTCCAACATTTTGGTCAGCCTTAAAATTCCCATTCTGCTGCTATACATGAAAATAAAAATAGAAGGGATAACATATAAGAAATTCTACAGCAGATACCATAAGATTTAAAATCCACACATAGGCAACAACATATCTTTTCTAAATATTAGCTATTCGAGATGCTCACCTCTTCATTCCTGGTCAAGGAAGAACCGCTTCCAGCCTGGGATGTTGCCTTGGAGAGATCCCTCAAAGTTCCCTAACATTCAAAGATTTACATTACTATAAATAAGCAGATAAATAAAAAACTAAAAAAGAAGAAAATAGCAAGCTATTGCTGTGAGACCGAGAAAAAAATGGCAAGACATCAATTTTGTTACATTAAAAACATTTTATAAAGTGAGAACTTTTTTTGTGTGGAAATATAACAATAATTTGGAGTTGTAGGGAGAGGGACAAAGTCAAACCCACAACCCCATGGTGTAGGTGTGTTGAGCATACCACCAGGCCAACCACATATTGTCTTTTTAAAAGTGAGAACCGATGAAAAACAAAAGCATGCACAATGGAAAACATAGATACACAGCACATCACCAAATGAAATCAACCCCCATATCCAGACCCTTCTTATCTTCACTACTACAACTCAAAAGCACACAATAATTGATATAAACTAGGTCCTTCAACTCAACCACTATCATACAACCACTATCATACAACCACACCATCCCTCCACACCTCTTCCTAATGAGCCCTTTGCCAAACCCAAGCCCATACTAACCACAAAACTATCTCCAATTCCAATTTGCAAAACTTGATTGATTCCCAAAATTCAGTTTCTTGATAAACAAAAGCTAAGCAAAGTAATCATCTTGAGAGTGCAGGAGAAACAAGGACCAGTAGAGGGTGTTTTATGCCAAGTCAAAGTACAAATAAATTGAGTTAGCAAGTCAAGTGGTCATAGTCACTAGTCAGAAGATCATATCCTACTTACATTTGAAAAAAAGAAACGAAAAAAAAAAAAAAACACTGATAGTCATTCCCTCTTTCACTGCAGAAGGAACCTAAAGCTGGTATCATTCTACTTGATGGTATAAAGTGGAGGATGCTGAATTTTAATGCTTTCATTTTTAAGAGAAATGAAAAGTGCAATAAAATTGTTTACCAACAATTTTCTTTGCAATTAAAACCAGTAGAAGGTAATTCAATTGCTTATCTTGGTTAATGTTTGCATTGAATAGTACACAATCAATAAGTCTTAACAGTTTTCTTTTCTAGGCCGAAGGAGGTCAATGCAGTTGGTAGCAATTTCCTGGCTTATAGATCAAACTAAACCGACAATCCTATCGCAGCAGGCCTATGGAATCACTCCAAGCAAACCCTGTAAATATAACCGCTTTATAATACACAAGCAAACCCTGTAATTTTACCTTGTTTGCCCACATAAGTCCACATGCATTGCAAAGAGTCCTTGGCCCTTCAGGTCCACGTCGCATCATTGGTGTAGACTTCTCACTGATACCACAGTGTCGGCAACTGATATGCAAGTTAACATTAGACATCATGAAATGTCAATATTGCACAGAATAATCATAATAATTGAGTTCAAACAGATAAATTATAGTTTATACTATGCCAAGGCCTGCATTACATGCATGAGGAGACCACAATAATACAGAGTTGGCTCCCAACTCATTTTGATCATGATTTTGGGTTGTCAAGAATGTTGACGTATTGCAGCATAGCTAATTTGAAAAGACACAACTCAACATAGATCAATTCTTGGACATGATTAATCAGATATGACCACTCATAAATTATGCAGAATCTTATAATATGAGATTGCTCAAGTGATATAATCTCACCAAAGCTCACACTGAAATATTATTTGCTCCAGCAACCTATTATTCTTCTTTAAACTATTGTTTTAGCATAAGAATTCATTCCATGAGCTGTTCTTGTTATATTAACCAATTTAAGAATCTCAGTCACTTAATACTTACAAGGAAATATCCCTATCAATTATTGAAGTTTTCTTGACCTGACTTACATGGTACCTAAACTATTTCTTCTTCAGCCAATTGCCAATAGAATCGTTTTTTTTTTTTTTTTTTTTTTCAGATACCTAAAAGCTCTACTGTCGGATGCTACAACCTTGGAAATAAGGAAACTTATCAAATATAAGTCTCAGGTGGGTGGCCTGGTCCCACCCCTTGGACTTGTTCATCAACAAAATCTGATAAGGTACCTATTGTTAGTTACTTGGTTGTATTAATTTCTTTTACACTATTCAAAGCTCCATTATATTCTTATCCAAGACCACCAATCAAAAGCATCAATAACTAGATTCATATGAACAATACTGATAAATTCAGTTGTGTCGTGTGATTAATATGAAATACAGCATTCAAGATTAAGTGTGTATCATTTTGCATGATTATAGAGAGCAGAATGAGTTATCTAAATCAAATTAAAATATAATTATATAAATGTATGTGTGCATCCGCACATATACAGACACTATATATATACAGATTTTAAAACACATTTAATGGAGATTATCATATTTTATGAAGCATGTATCAACAATATTGCAACATGGCACATTTTCTTAGAAACAGTGCTTTGAATGTATTATGAAGCACAACTTGATAATAGAGTTACATAACTTCATGTAATAAATCAAGCTAAGTAAAAAAAAAAAAAAAAAAGACATAACTTCACTGTTTTCTTGTCAGAATAGGTAAACAAAAGCCTTCTGAGATCTTCTATCTTTTAAAAAGACATAGTTTAGTTTATTCTTTTTATGGGTTCAATTCCTCCTCCAAGAGAGAATGAGATATCTCTATCAATGCTACTAATTCCCATTCTATTTTATCTTGATTGTTTCTAGGTTAATAGAGGACTAATTTTATGCATATAACTGCAAAGAAATTTACCAATCCCTGGCAAATCTGCCATTAAACTTGGCTTTTACTAAATGCCAAACCAAAAATAACTTACAGAGTCTCTTGAATTTGGGGTCCATTGCCGTCCGCTCCCCAGCTCTGGTCCAAACCCCAGCTTGAAACGGCTGATGCAGAATCTTCATTATTGGACTTTGAAGAAGTAAACTGGCCTTTATTACGTTGCATCCTACAAGAGTAACAGAATATGTGAACAAAAGAAAACATAATATACCAGTCTTGCTTTAAGTGTTAAAATTTACCAGACATGCAGGTCACAGTAAAAAAAAAAAAAAAAGATAAAATAAAATAATCAGCAAAACGAACTTTACTTAAACTTGCAACATAAACCCCTTTACAAAATTTACAAGCTTCATCCAAAGCATGGTACTCCCTGAACAGAGAAAGACAGAATCATACACCGAATGGTTTATAAATTTATTTGTGTATGTGCAGGTATTTCATCAGAGCTGAACAGGAGTGGGATTAGGTATTTCCATACATGTAGCAAGGTACAATGACTAAATTGATAAAAACACCAAATGTACGGAATCACCAATATTATTTCTTAACACTCAAATTAGTTCTTATCACTCAATGGTGCAATAAAGCTTAAGCTACAGTACTCACTTCAGCCAAAGTTCAAGTACCAGCATCAGTCAAAAAGAAAAAAAAATAAATAAATCAACATGAAATTTTGAGTTGCAAATCCCAAGTTAACTCTTAATATTTGGCCTCAAAGATTCTAGGACTAGCTCCCTACAAGATAAAACCATTGAGTTCCCAAGTGCATCACATGCCCAGCCATATTAGATAGATTAAGGGAGCTTGTGGAACTCACTCAAGGTCTACTCTTGACAGCATTCAAGAAAATGGGAAATTAGCTCCACCGAAGATCAAACAAAATCTAACTTCAGATGTAGCAAAACCCTGTTAAAGAATATTGAAATTATTAATACATGCTATATGCTTCCATTCTTATTTCATTATGTTTGATCTATTACCATTATGTTACTAAAATTATCTAGTCTCATAAACCTATAAATACACTCCTTGTGTATTTGTAATATGCAGCCCAATTTACATAAATCCTTTATTTATTATTTTTCCATGATATCAAAGCAAAGATCCTTCTTATTAACACACGTCACACAACCTTAGAGAAATATCATTTTTGCTGCCGCTTGAGTTGCAGATGTAGACGAGGCGACACCCTCCATCAGCTGATCAACATATCAATCAGTACAATTAGCTTGTTGGATCTCTTTCAAACTCTCCTAATCAAGCCCTTTCATCGGCATCTTTGTCAAGTTTTGTCGGCCTCTCTATTAAGTCCTTTCATCGGTATCTTTGTTAAACTGTTTCATCAGCCTCTTTGTTTAGCATATTGTACAGCCGTTTGGTCGGCATCTTCGACAAGTCATGTAGTCAGCATCTTTGTCAAGCCATTTTGCCAATATCTCTATCAAGTCCTTTCGTCATCATCTTTATCAAGTTGTTTGGTTGGCATCTCTATCGAGTCGGTCTGTCAACCTTTCAATGGACTCATTACAATGTCATTGAAACTTTGCAAACTCAAATTGCTCATCTCCAAGCCTTGAGTTCGCAGGGGATGTTAAATAATTTTGAAATTATTAATACATATTATGTGTTTCCATTCTTATTTTAATATGTTTGATCTATTACCATTAAAGTTTTTCTTATCTTATGTTATCATATTCATCTAGTCTCATAAGCCTATAAATATAGGCTCCTTATGTATTTGTAATATGCAGCATAATTTAATAAAACCCTCTTTTTGTTATTTTTATACAACCTTAAATATCATTTGTGCTGCCGTTTGCAATACAAATACAAACAGCGGTGACACCCTCCATCCTTCCATCGCATGATCAACATATCAATCATTACAATTAGCATGTTGGATCTCTTTCGAAATCTCCTAATCAAGCTGTTTCATCAGCCTCTCTGTCTAGTTGTTTTGTCGGCCTAGCCTATTTGTTAAACCATTTCATATGCGGCTATCTGTTAAATTATTATTAGCAACTTTGTCAAGCATTATAGTTGGCATCTTCGTCAAGTCGTTTCGTTAGCATCTCTGTCAAGTTGTTTGGTTGGCATCTTTATCTACCCATATCCACGTCTTAAGTTTGAGGAAGGATGTTAAAGAATATCAAACTTATTAATACATATTATATGCTTATATTCTTATTTTATTATGTTTGATCCATTACCATTCAAATTTTCCATATCTTATGTTACCATATTAATCTAGTCGTATAAGCCTATAAATAGGTTCCTTTTGTATTTGTAATATGTTGCCCAATTTAATAAAATCGTCTTTTTATTATTTTTACGAACCCTAAATCCAGGGCAATGAATTATTTTTCCCAATTTAATAGGGAAGATTGGATTACAACGATCCAACCTCCAAATACAATGTCTTTCTTTCTACAAGACTGGTCAATTCCAAAGTCAAAAAAACTTGGCAGAGTAGGTGTAAAGGCATATATAGTCTATAAATTTCCAAATTAAAAAGCCAAGCAAGGGCTCCATATCAACATTAAGGATCGACACTGAATTAAAATAAATATATCAAAGTTCTTAGCCCTCGAAGAAAAATAAAAATAATCAAATTCAAGGACGGCCCAAGTCGCAACATTCTTGATGTAAGAGCATGGAATGTGATCCTGACCTCAAATGTGATTTCTATTACCATAAGCCTATCATAATCATCCCTATGCTTTTGTAAGGCCTCTTCTATATATAAGTTAACAAATCAGTCAACCAACAGCAATCAGACCATTAACTATAAGGTACTCTGTACTCATGAAAAAGTGGATCCCATTAGAAATTGTGCTTCTAGAATTGATGATACATTTTGATAGTATCAACCTACAAAGATAAAAAGGAGAAGATAGGATGTACCAGAGACTAAGTCACTTATTTCTGGTTTTCTAACTTGTCTTATCTCCTCCCTAAGAAATATAATACATGGTAATTCCATGGACAACAAAGATGCAGAGGGAATCTCAGCAAATATATGGCAATCTTTTCCCATGTTTTAAAATGTGCGAGGCAGTAGCCTCGATTCAAAAATGACAAATAATGCCAATATATATATATATGTATGTACAAAAATAGAAAATAATCCATAACATTTAATAAATAGTCTACAATCAACATTACTAGCATTAAATCAAAAATATATATCTAATAAAAAATAAAAAACAAAATAAAAATAACAATTACTAACATTAGAATCCCAAAAACAAATTGCATGACAAAAATAAAAGATGTTTAGTGGCTTAAAATATGGATCCAAAATATCATTCTAGTAATAAATCTTGGTTCTTGGAGTCTTGGATAGGTGAGAGTGATTTGGAGAGCAGAAAGTACCGACTTTCTGTTGTAAATAGGAACTTTGGGTTTATTGGGTTATATAGTGGGGTTTTAAAAAATAAAAAAATAAAAATTGAAGTTTGCCGACTCAATAAAAATTGAAGTCTGCCGACTCAAAGACTGTCACCGCCTCAAACTGCTTATGGGTTATATAGAGTGGGGTTTTTTTTTATAAAAAAAAAAAAGTTGAAATCTGCCGACTCAAGGGACTGCCACCGCCTCGACCGCCTCAAGGCAAAAATCACATTGAAGCGGCTGCCTTATGGATTTGAGGGGGGTTCGAGCAAGTTCAAGGTTGAAGCGGCCAACTCAAGGTGCTTTCAGCCGTGAGTAGGCACCGCCTCGATTCAATTTTTTAAACATTGATCTTTTCCTTAATTTTGAATTATTATATCATTAATTGATTTTCTACTAAATAAATTGTTGGGGAAAGGAAAGATCTAAATTACATCTTTAATTCTCTTTCACATGTGCTACCTAGTCAAAGAATTTCAAATCTCTTTGTCGGCAAAAGTTTGTGGTCTTTTAAATGGAATAGCATCTAGAGTTAGAAATCGAGAAATAAAAGAGTGAAGGTAAAAAAAAAAAAAAAAACTGAAGTAAATTTCCACATAACAAAAGAGTAAAAGAAATTCAAAAGTCAAATACATGAAGAAGCAAGTTTGCATATGCTGCCACAATAAATATCAGAGCTCAAAACACAATAACAGTAAAATTACTAGGCTATTTCAAAAAAAAAATTACTAGGCATTACAGGATCTATTACATGAGAGGCTATATACCAGTATGCCATAGATTCTGCTCTGATTAGTAAATAGAAAACATACTGTATTTTGTATGAATCAATGGATGATCTTCCAGAATAAATTCATAAATTTAATCCCCAAAAGAAGGTGAACAACAATATAGTTACTCTTCAACAAATAATAACTTAAGCATTCATCAAAGAAAACATGAGTTGACACAAAGGCAAATTCCATACCTAAGTGCTACTTCTTTACGGACAGTATAACGAATTTTCTTGTCGAAGTTCCGTTCTTTTCGCTTTTCACGAAATCTAATGAGCGAGGCCAATCTTTGTGGTACACTTAAACGTTGTGGAGTACCATGTAGCCCCTGTTTCAACAATTAGTTAGCAAAATAAATAAATAATGGGAAGGGACCAAAAGCATTATACTGTGATCAATTACTTAAACGAATGTGATACCTGATTATTATGATGACTATTTATGGGGATAGCAGGCATGGTTGGCGGTACTTCACGCCCCCCCAATAATAAAAGTACAGCTTGGACCTGTGGAAATTTGCAAAACAATTAAAGCTAAAACCATTCTCTGTAACAAGATGCCATAGAGAAGTAATCCATAAACTCCAAACAAAGTTTGTTTTGTAAAAGACTAAAGGAGAAAAGGTTATTTTACATTTAATTCCATACAAGTTAAAAAATAAACGTTGCAAATATAAGGCAGTCACCAAATGTAACTATTTAACTGATAAACCTAACTTTCTAATGAAAGTTTATTAATTAAAACAGACAATGCTAGCCACACAAAAATGAGGAGTATAACAGCCCTAGTCCGAAAAGCAAATCAGCTTGAATGTGATAAATCTTCAAAAGATAAAAAAAAAACGTGAAAAAATAAACAAGACGAAAACCATTAAAAAACATTTTCCAAAAAAAGGGCTCGCCAAATATTCAGACTATATCATATGAAAATGCCCCTTGACCAGTAACCATATGAAAAGGTGCAATTTCAAAGAAATCCTTCCTTTAATAACGCATTAACAATTTAACATACACACCATTGTTTCAAAGATCCCAAAAGAGAATTGTCGATAACCCACTCCACAACAGAGAGTTTTGAGATAAATTATATTTTCAAAAAGCACATACATTAAGAAAACTTAATGCTCAATTTAGTTGTGAGTCAAAACTTGGAGATCTAATATTCGATTATTGCCCAACAGTTTAGTTGTAAAGCTAAAACTTTGTGAACTAACCATCCAAAGGCGATCAAACTAGGGATCACAGTTGTCATCTTATATTGCGAGAATCTTAGCTGAATAAAAACTGTTTTCAAAGTTTACTCTCACTTGATTTTTCTATTGAACCCAAAAAGTTTACAAAATAAAAATTAACATGCAAGTTACATTTCATTTGAAAAACTTAAAAAAGGAATTCAAACAATTTACACCATTTATAAGAGGTACATCACAAGGCATTTACACAATAGTTAAATCCTTATTACTTGCATTGTTTTTCAACCAATCAAGTAACACTACATTCTCCTACTCAATCTTTTTAGCTCCATTGCCAATTTATCTCATACAAGGATACATACTTTTTACCAAGAACCTCTAAATATCAATATGTCACATGGCATAAAAGGTTTCTCTAGGCATCATTGCAGTTTTATCCTATGATCCAACAATAATGCTGTGATCCTACAAGACTGCAACTTCTAATATGGTTTAGCCTGTCTGTTACATTTGGATCATACAATAGCATGTTTTCCCGGATTATCGGTTTTAAAATTCTAATATATAGATCACAATTTTATAAAAACTATGATGAATACAGAAGTTTGGGTAAAAACAATACCCCTCACTCTTTTCACATGCAAATGCACTAACACTCTCCTTGTACGTTTGGCTATCATCATAGAGTCCCTATATATCAACACAGAAGATTTTAAACTAAATTCAATTGTTTTTACTTTTTAATTGGATATAAAAGATTGAAAGTTTGAAACACATAATATTCATTTCCAAATTCCAATATCACAAGAATATAATTACGCAAACCTCTGCTGACAATGCTCAAACTGTCAAATTATATTTTTACCAATTGAGATTCTTAAATATGCTAAAACTGAAGGTGATTATCATCACTTGATGCTTCAAACTAAAAAAGCAAGATCTGAGGATCAAATAAGATTTCAAAGAAATGAATGCATATTATACTAAAAGAGTAAAAGGAGGGAATAAAAAAATCACCTTTTCCGGTGTTACTGAATCAAACACATAAACCTGACCCTGAAAAGACAATGTTAGCTGGTCCCCATTATCACCACTGCAACGATTATCAGAAAGACTCCTGGGATCAGAGGGGGCATCCCCTTCCATAGCCTCACTCCCACCACCACCATTACCATCAACATTACAATCATCATGCTCGTCTTCCATCACATTCTCATTGCCCATATGATGCAATTCATGCTCCTGCACATAATGCGCGTGATGAGCCGGATGCTGCTCATCACTCACTTGCATCTGGTTATTGTTCCCATGCATTCCTTCCATCCTTTCCTCTATACCCAGGGGCGGAGGTATTTGGAAGTTAGCATGTGCTTCATCCCATGCTAGCTTTTTCTATTAAAAAAAAAGTTGAAAAATAAAAATTAAAGAGTTTGTTCTTTTAAAAAATAATAATAATAAGTAAAAATACAAATGAAAGACAATTACAAAATTAACATTACTTGATAATTCACAAAAATGGTTTAGTTCCTAATTTAATTTAATTGAGATAATCTCAATAGATTCATTACAGTGATATATTCAATATTTTATCGACACCCAAACACATTAAAATTTCCCTTTTCTCTGCTCAGTTAATTCCATAAATAAACGAAACAAATTTTGAATTCCTTGCTTCAATTGCTAAATTCAGAACAAATATGCATTTAGTTTATTTGGCATGCTATTATTTTCTCTGTTTCGTAGTGAATCTTTTTTGTCTTTTTTTAAAGGTGTTGTTAGAGGTAAAAACCATTATATCTTTCTTATCTAGATACATACTTTTTAATTAGGAAAATTTTAATGTAATGTTTATTTTTAAAAAAACTTTGTACTACCGCCCAGCATACAATGTTCATATACCAAAAAAATTATACTTAATTTAGCCCACCCAGACAATAGTCCTGGCTTCACCCCTGTCAATACCTAAAGACAATTTATCACAGAAATTTAAAGACCATCCACTTTAAACACATTCATATATCTGAAAAAAAACACGAAGAAAACAATATCCAATTACAAAATCAAAAGTTTAATTTTTTTTTTTTTTTTATTTCATAGTTATTATTGTTAAAAGTTAAAACAAAACGAATAAATGATATAAAAGATTCATTTTTTTAGCCTAAAACACTAAAAGCTTCACTTGACATAATGGCATGAAATTTATTCATATCAGGTTTACATTCATGAATAAAAACAAAAACTCGATTTTCATTCAATTATCCTATGATTTTCTCGGCAACCAAACAACAAAATGATTCCACCTAGAAAATTTCTAACATGCCAATAGTACACTTAATCGAAGTGATTTTAGCAAACAAACAAACAAAAAAATTAAGTTTTAATTGAAGTACGAAAAATAAAAATAAAAAAATCGCACCATTTGAGAGCGTGACAACTCAAAACCAGGGACAAGAATATCCTACGCTGGGATAAATCAAAAGCTCGCCTGAGGAAGAGGAAGAGAAAGAGAGATCGGATAAGAGGGTGGCCTTTGACGTCGATGAATGAGGATCGGAGGATCGAGAAATCAACGGCGGAGATTAAAAGTTTGGAGAGGAGGAAGAAGATGGATGGAATATTATAGTGGTGGGGTGTGTGACGATAGATGTTTTTTTTTTTTTTCTTGTCTTTTCTTTTTTTTCTTTCGATTTTTTTTTTTTTTTTATGAATTGGTTTTTTTCTTTTCGGTAAAAGTTTTGTCTCTAACTGGAAAAATGAAAGTAGTTTGTGCCCCTTTTTTTTTTTTTTTTTTTTTACACTACTAGGTTTAGCCGTTTAGGCGCACGTGCCTTGGAGGTGTTTATAGTGCGATTTTTTATATTTGCACTTAAATGTACGACGAATGTTTTTTTTACACTAACACCCCTTGACTTAAGGGTAGTTCAGCCTTCCGGTTAACGTAGTTTACTTGCTTTGACTGTCGAGGGGTGACAATACGGGTCAGACATGTCATGCCAAATAACCCGTTTAAATGATCCATATAACCCATAAATATGACCCATTTTGACCTGTTAGTACATTTTTGACTAAAATACACATATTTCTATATTTGAAATAAAAACAAATGATAATCAAGTAAATGCAATAGTAACAATACTAATCAAATAAATCTACAATCCATAAATCAAAAATGATAATCAAGATCATGCCAAGTGCAAATAAATCCACAAAAAGTTAAAACCATGACTCCATAAGCAGTAACGGACCCAGAAATTTTAATCAGGTTGGGTACTTTAACAAAATAATAATTATATTATAAAAAATATTTTTAAAATTAAGATCATAGTAAAATGAGTTTTTTTTTACATAAAGAAAAATTGCTAGTATACTAAAGTTTAGATAAAATAAAACAAATAGAACATTTTCTCAAGATATTAACAAGAAACACAATATTAAAAATTAAATAATTTTATAATAAGAAATTTTGTTTTGTATTTATAATGAATTCACTTTAAATTTATATAAAAATAATTGATTAATAAATATTACTTTATTTTATTTTATTAGTCTTCTAATGATTGAGAAATTATTAATTTATTGATTCTAAATAAATTAAAACTATAAAATAAGAAAAAATATTAAGGATAAAATAAAATGAATCATAGTAATAGATGGACTAGTACTATTTTAATACAATAAATTAAAATTTGATATTTTAAGGTTTATTGATTGGAAACTAAAACTACTAGAAATAATAAAAGTTTAATAATAATAGATATAAAATAAATTGAATTAAGTAACTATAAATTGAAAATTGTTAAGAAGTTGATAATAACGGAAAAGAGAAAATAAATTGTTTTGTTTTGTTTTGGAATAAGATGAACATTTGAGAAAGAAATTGGAAAAGATGGTAAAAATAAAAAAATAAAAAAAATAAAAAAAAGTATGAAAAATTATTAAAATTACATAATAAAAGTAAATTTGTAAAAAAAGATATTCCTAAAAATGTGAGTGGCGGTATTTGAAGTTTTGAACCACCATCACCAATGAAGAAATAAGATGCAATACCAACTTTACTGGGAGCTGCAAGCTTGCAATGTAATAATTAATGTTACCCCTGTCCATAAGTCCATGAACACAAATTTATAAAAAAATAAATAAATAAATAAAAATAAAAATAAAAATAAAATGAAAAATCATCCAACGCCAAAAGTAGAAGTCATTGAACTTAACTCTTCTTATTGTCCATAAACCTATGATACAGGAGAAAAGACAAAATATTATATAATAACTCAAATACTAAAAATATATAAAAATGCTTTAACGAAAACAGTTAGTAATTAAGATTTACTATTAGAGAGTGACACTTTCAATAGATATCTTGAGAGTTAAGTTCAAAATTTCTTCACAAATTTCTTCAACTTCAAGAGTTTCACTCTCTACAATAATTAATAAATGCAAATATTAATGTTATTACAGATAAACATTTATCAAATAAAACACTAAGTAATAAAAAGATTACTATTTTGTTATTGCATCCAATCTTGAATGCAAACTTCAGTCTCCATCACATTCGGTTTTAGTAAATTCTGAAACTGATCAAGGACTCGACCGTCAACACAAAATGCTAATTTGGATGCCACTATAAATATTAGGATGTTCAAAATATCTCAAAGAGTTTGCTTTAAGCCATATAGTGACTTTTGAAGTTTGTATACATAAGTAAGTTCTTGGAATCAACAAAAGCTTTCTGGTTGACACATAAATAGCTTCCTACAATTATCCATTCAAAAACACATTGTTCATGCCTAATTGTCTTACACTCCGTTTCTTAGAAACTGCAATGGACAAAATTACTCGTATAATAGAGGCCCCAATAACTGGACTTAATGTTTTTGAGAAATCTATTCATAAAGTCTAGTGGAACCCTTTAGTAACAAGACTCAATTTACATCTCTCCATAAATCCATCAGCTTTATATTTGAGTTTAAAGACTCATTTGTTCTCTACAATGTTGTAAACAAGTGAGCATGGCACAAAAATCCATGTTTTATTTTTCATAAAGCTCTGATAATCTCGTTCCATTGTTGTTGTTTACTCTGTAATTTTGAGAGCTTGCTTAACACAAATTGGATTTGTTGAGTCTTTATTTTTGCCCACCAAAAAGAGTTGATACTTTGGTGGAAACTTTTGTGGTTTGAAAACCTCTTCCATAGATTGTGTTATGATTTGATGACCAATATTTTGAATAGTTTCTAGTAGTTCATATTGTTCTTTTATTGTCATTAAAGATTCAAGTGAGGCTTCTATTTTGTCTTGTCTAGAGGAAGATACTCAACACTTATGTGTAAGGGACTTGAGAACTTCTTCTCTTGAGTTGTTTTCAAATGACATATAGTTAGGGACCGTGAACCATTGAGAATAAACAATGACAGTTTCTGACTCAAGGTATTTGGTGTTTAAAAACCATATGCGAAACCAATACAACAAATAATCAAGATGAATCCAAGATTAGACTCATGGAACCTATAAACAAAAAGCTAAATTCAATAAATAAATAAATAAAAGCATATACCTACCTACCAACCAAAAACCCACATTTCAATTCATATAAACAAGATGTACAAAGTTATTGAAAAATAAAGCTTTATCTCTATCTATATATTATATTGATATTTGCAACTAAAATATTTCTTTGAAGTATTTCTCCACCCAAAATATTATTTATTTAAACATCGTCAAGCTCTAACTATGATAAAACTAATCTCAGTTTAGAACATTTCCGAATGAAAATGTATCATAGAACATAAATAAATACAAAACAAAAACACTTGAAACTCATTTTCACTTTTATAAGTAATGGAATATAAATCTTCTTTAAAAACCAGATTCAAACTAAGAAATCTTAAAGAAGACATAAGAGAATTTAACTTTAAATGATTAGAACACACAAAATTTATGATTTTTGAACTTAAAAAACAAATACAAAACACCTTTAAAAACTAGTTATCAACAATGAAAAAGGAAAACAAATTCTTTTATCCAAATTGACTTACCGTGAAGCCATTAGAGAAAATTTTGTTCTCTATATACTAAGCTGATTCATATAGATGTTAATCAACTACCATTTTCAAGTCAGTCATACCAATATTGATGGCCATACTTTTGTTGGACAGAGGGAGAACCATACCCATCCACACCTTTATCAGTAGTTGTTTGCAATTTCTTTTGTCTTTCTTTCGTTCTTTTTTTTTTTTTCTAAAGAATTATCACTTTGGTTCCTATGTTTTTTTTTTGAACTATCTTTCCTGTTTTTAGTGACTGTGGTCTCTATCTTTTCCAAAATCGATTAATTTGGTCTTTATATAAGTTAACCGTTAGTCAAATTTAATAGTTTAAAGGGTATTTTTTGTCTTTAAACAATGACATACCATGTGTCAACACAAAAATAAATATAAATTATATATATAATACAAATTTAAATCAATATATAAATACAAATTATAAAATTATTAACGAAACAAAAATTAAAAAATTCCATCATCATCAACCTTCAGCCTTTCATCATCATTATCATCATCAATCTTCCATCATTATCATCATCAACCTTCCATCATCAATTCATCACCATCAACATTCAACCTTCAATCATTAGAGCATCCACAATGGGGCTTTAAAAAGACCCATTTTAGAAGAGCCACTTTCAAGTGGATCTTATAGGAGGGAACGATGGGGCATAATGGGACCCAAAAAACAAACCTTATTTGTGGGATCCACCAGACTAGACCAAAATTCAGTTCCAAATGTGGGTCTCTATTTGAGTCTTGCCTAATAATTGGAGTTTGGTTTCCAATAACTCCCAATCATTAGACTTATATATATAAGCTCAATGAAAAAATATAAATAAATATAATTTTTATTTTAATGAAATTAAAATAATTTGAATGAAAACATTAATTTTTTTAATTAATTTTACTAGACTTGAATTATGAATACTAAACTTGTCATATTATAAAATAACATTTTATTTATAATATAAAAAAATTAAACATGTTACATTAATAACTGTATTGTGGCTCATTACCATAATTTCTCTAAACATGCTCCATTAAATATGATTGTAATTTATTATTTATCCCTTTATCACGTATTCTATCAAGACGAGATGCAATATGAGCCCCTAACAATGAAGGATCACGTGCATATATATGAAGTTCGATGTTTTCTTCTTGTAATGGTGCCCATGGTTCAAGGCTCATGTGTCGTTCGTCCTCAATTATCTTGTTATGCAATACAATGCACGTCTTTATGATCTTACATAGATCATTTTTCTTCCAATATCTAACAAGATTATGAGTAATCACCCATCTATTTTGTAATACACCAAATGCATTCCTCGTCCTTACAAGTAGCCTCATGCTCCATTGCAAACGATCTTTCTTTACCATTAGTAGGGTGTGAGATTGATTGGATCAGTGTGTCCCACCTAAGGTAAATTCCATCAGTTATAAAATATCTCATTGTATAATGGTGTCTGTTTACCTCGTAATTGGCTGGTGTGTGTCTATCGTGGATGATATTGTCAAATAATGATGAATGCTCAAAGACATTCAAATCATTATATGAACCAACCATACCTAAGAAAGCATGACAAATCCACAGTCTTTCGATACAACCGACTCTAATATTAGAGTGAGCTTATTATGATGACCTCTGTGTGTGCCATGCCAAACAGTGGGATAATCCTTCCATCCCAATGTATACAATCTAACGATCCGAGCATTCCAGGAAATCCTCTTACATCTCCTTCTTATAACAATCGTGCAACATCTTCTGTGTTTAGTGCCTGCATATATTGTGACCTATACAATGCAATTACGACGTCACAAAAATGTTTTATACTCTCAAAGACCGTTTTCTCTCTAATTTGTAAATATTCATCACAACAATCTATTATGTAGCCATATGATAGTAAATGAATTGCATCTGTCATCTTCTGTAATCCGGACAAACAAGATCGTCCAAAAGCAATATCCCTTTGCGTGAAGTAAACATCGTGAGCTTCGATATTCAATAGGATTCACAGAAATAACTTACGCTTTATACGAAATCGTCTATGAAAATATTTCAATGGTTATTTATAATCGTCTGTAAAATTGTCATTCCAAATCCGATCATGGCTTCTCATTCGGTCTCGATTAATATACCGTCTACCATCCCTTTGATCTCTCATTAATACAACTCATGCATATAGAGGTTAAAACCCTCATTGTTGACGGAGCACAATCAACTCTTCTTCATTAGAAGAGTCCATCCCGTACCCATACTCATACCTATTTGATGGTTCCATTTGACAACAAGATGAAAATTGAATATAATAATAGGATTGTTGTGTTGTGTTAATGAAGTGAAGTGTGAATGATGAATAATAAGATAATAATAAGACAGTTGCGTTGTATTAATAAATAATAAGATAATAATGAATATTTATAGAGTTCTTCAAAAAGTAGTCATTGTAATGTTGTGTATATGCTATGAAATGTAATAAAATGATGTGAAATGTAATAAAATTAAATAGTTTAGAAACATATTGTGTACATGCTTTTGTTAAGCGTTATTATATAGGATATACTTTTGTCAAAGAAACCTACTATGTATAGATTGATTTATTAATTAAAAATTAAAAAATAGTTATAGCCGTTTGTCGTCCTTTGTAGACGTTGCATTCATGTCCTATATAATAAATCATGAGCTATATGTTTTTACTCACATATATTCTTCAATGGATAACAACAACTACTACAACTATGGGTATGAAAGCTCACATGGCTACACCCAAGATACATCCATTCCGCCATATGGTCACACACCAACTGATGGGACAAGCTTATTCAATCTGACACTTCCATTCACTACAAATGAACAAACTCTCACTCCAGAAGATACTACACCAGTACAACAAAATTTGTCATCAGCAAGACAAAGAACTATAAGGGAAAGTTGCAAGAACTGGCAATCACACGAGGATGAAACATTATGCAAGGCATGGTTGCACGTATCTGAGGATGCGATTATTGGTACTAATCAAAAACGAGATTCGTTGTGATCAAACACTAAAAACATTTTTGAAGAAATGTTGGGTTATAAAACGACTCGTACAACATTAGTTTTGAACAGTTGGTTCAAAACGATTCAGTTGGATCTAAATAAATATTCTGCTTGCATATTGTGCGTTCAAACGGCTCCTACTAGTGGTTTCAATGCAGTGGACAATGTAAGTTACACTTTAAATTTCTTCCAATATAATATATTGTTTTACATAAATTTACAATACATCTTCACAATTCTTTTTTTTTTTTTTTGATAGAAAATTGGAAGGAAACACATCTTCCAAGAAACTCACGGTAAACCGTTTAGATTGGAATCGTGTTAGGCTATTGCGAAAGACACTGCAAAGTGGTATCATTAAGTGGAAGGTGTGAAAGGACGATAACATAAGGGTGATACTAACAACTATCCATTTGACTTGAACTTAGAAAATTCAGGTGCCGATGAGTGTATGAGATCACCTCATGGACATCCATCGCTGAGTTTAGTCAACCTTAGCGATTATGGTTCACTGTTTAGTAAATCTAAAGGACTTGAATGTCCCCTTAGACTTAAAACGTCAAAAGCTAGAAAACATAAGGCAAAACCTTTTAACGTAAATTTGTTATTTGAGGATATTCTCGGATATGAGGCTAGGAGTAACGAATTATATGAATATAATGTAGCGTTGAAGGCGGCCGCAAAAGAAAAAAAAAAAGAAATTTTGTTCGTGATATGGAAGAAAAAAAATTAGAATTTACGGCAAAAGACCTTACATAGAGGGAAAAACAACGAATAATAGATGAAAAAATTTTCAATCAAAAATTATGTTTTGTGATCTAAATTCATTGCCAATAGATGAAGAAAGAATTTGTCTAATACAACAACAAAGAGATATAGTGAGAAAAAATGGTGATAGTGGTTGTAGTTGCAGTCGATTGTAGACAATATTTTGTTTTAAATATTTATTTTTATTATTGATTTAATTCGGTTGTGATAATTTTAAATTAATTATAATTTTTTAAATAATTACTGATAGTGTTGATATTTAAAATATGTTATATAATTTATTTATTAATATATATAGATATAATATTTTAAAGAAGAGTAATAATTGTTTGGAAAGAAGTAAAAAAAGTGGATCTAATATATCTTTTCCAATTTAGTTGTATTATGGGGAAAAGAGACCCATTTAGAGATGATCCAAATGGGAAGACCCATTTTTTGAAAATAAGACCCATAAATGATGATGTGGCACATAATGAGTTTTGTGTTTGGGTCTTGCCTATTGTGGATGCTCTTAAAGCATCTCCAACATTGCTCTAAACCAAACATCAAACTTTAACTTAGAGTTTACTATTCAAAAACTGCTCTCCAACGTTGCTTCAAATCTCAATTTCCCAAAAATAAATTTTGTGGTAATGAATAGTTCCGCACTGACTATGACGAGTCTTGTACACAACACAAACTTAATTTTTTTTTTCTCTTAAAAATTGTCACATCAGCTTTTTTTTTAAAAAAAAAATATTATAATTTAACCCTTTTATACTTAATTAAAATAATATGTATTCTCAAAAAATATACCGTTAGAAAGATCTCATTAAGATTTTTAAAATAACACCCACTTTGATATATATTTTATGTCAATAAAATTATTGAATATTGTATAAATTAACTAATAGAAATTAATTGGTATTGTATAAATATTTATTGGAAGAATATTCTTTAAAGATGTTTTTTTTGTGTAACATTTGGTGTTGAACATTGAAGTGGAAATTTTTTTAGTGTAAACATATTTCTAGAAGATTCTCATTTAACTTCAAATTGAAATTAAAGTTGAAGCAATGCATTGGAGATGCTCTTATCATGGCTCTTCATGGCTCTCTCTCTCTCTGCTTGGAAACCGTGTTGATTTTGATTCAAAACAAATACTTAATGTGTATGGTACTAATTAAACATTTTGATTATATTATATAAAAATGACATGTGTAACTTGTATTTTTATGCTAATGCTACTTAATTTGATGGTAAATTTTTTTTTTTTCCATTATGACAATCGTAGAAAATCCTAAACAAAATATGAGATCGAGAATTGAACCTCGAATGACTTGATTAACAAGTCAATAATCATCAATAATCGTCATAATTAAATATTTTTTCTATTATATTTTTGAAAAATCCATTATAAGATGAAAATTACTAATTATCATGCTTGTTATTAATAATTATAGGATTGAACAATTCAGAACATTGAACTGAATTAAAAAAATGGTGTTGAATATTTTCCAAAAACATAAAATATCTCATATAAGAGCTATGCTATTTTTTTTTTTTTTTCAAGAAACAAAATGAAGGTTATAATTAAGGGTGGGCACAAAGTTCGGAATCAAATAGAACTGAATTAAACCGAACCGAACCCAACCCAACCGAACCAAACCGAAAAATGGTGGTTCGATTCATAGATTTAATTCGGTTTAAACCGGTTCGAAAATGTAAAAACTGAAAAGATTTCGGTTAATTTGGTTTTGGTTTTCCAAAACTGGTTTGAAATGAATAACCCGACTATATATATATATATATATGTGTGTGTGTGTTTGTGTGTGTGTGTGTTTGTGTTAAAATAATAAATTAAAAAAAAAACAAAAAAAAAAAACTCTAAGTTCATATTTCCTAACCCTTTCTACTTTTCTACTTTTCTATTTTTCTCTCTCAGAGTCTTAGACCTCAGCAACCAACTGTCTCTCAACTCTCAAGCCTTCAAGAGCTCCGATCTTTTTCGTCAACAACGCCTCGCCCTTCGATCTGTTTTTGACTTCCTCTTAACTCTCAAGAGATTCGATCTCGTTCAGCCGACTGTCTTTCCGGCCAAGGTTTGTCACTTTGTCTTCTGCTTATCACTTTGTTTTCCAGCTCTCTTGTTTTCTCGTTTATAGAAATGTTAGTACATACATCATGCATACTTAATGATGGTTATGAGTTATGACAAACTTCTTTCTTTTTAATTTTTTCCAAAAATAAAACAAAATGCATATATGATTTTTAAAGCGTGTTACAGTTTTTATTTTATTTCCTGACTACTTTGGGTAAATCTTGCAAAGTTTCATTATCGATTAAAGAAAAAAATATGAATCTCATGAATTTTTATTCAGAAATTTTAGACCTTCAAAATCGGTACAGAAGAGAAGAGAAGAGATATTACATCATTAGATATGTAGGCAATATAAACGTCATAGACTCACAAATCTTGCTCTGCCTTACTCGGTTGCTCATGTGTTTGGTGATCAAAAATCTTTCTTCTTTAATGTGTTTTAATTTCTCCATAGTCAAGTCATAAATGTTCCAAATTAAATCCTACAAATTTTATCTTAAACTTTTGGTTAACATAGAGATCAGTGTATTACATGTTGATTTTGGGTTTTTCTAGTTTTTTTGTGGTTTTTTGTTTCTGTTGTGAGGTGGCCTCTATTCCAGCTATGTTGTGATGGTGTTGCTTTTGATTTCCCTTGTTTTCTTTTTCTCTTTCTCTTTTGTTGTTCTTTGTTGTTTGCACTTTGCATCGTGTGTTTGCTACTATGTTGTATCAAATTATTTGCTCTATAGAGTATGGAAGATAAATATTGAAAATGAAGGATTAATGAAGGTATGCCTTTAAGTTTTTGTATCTGCATGATTTTTCACTATATATATTTTTTTTCCTCTATGGAGGATTAATGCATACTTTTACAAGTTTTATATATACAGAATGTGGTAGGGAAATTAGAAGTGAAATGTTATTTTAGTTTTAAATTGTAATTTTGATTTAGAGTTATTTTAGTTGTAATTTTGATTTGGAGTCTGGATTATTTATTTTGGAATATATTATTAATTTATTATGTACTTATTAACTGATTTTTGAACATTTATTTTGGAGTTTGGGATTTATTAATAATTTAATATGTTCTTTTATATTTTGGAATGGATTTATATATCTTACTTAGGTTTGATTTAGGGTTTTTTTTGCTTTTGGCTATTCAAATTTATGAAAAATATCAAGTATTAACCCAAAATTAGTATCTAACGGCCCATTAAATATAAAAAGAACTTTAAAGGAATTTTAAGCCCATTAGGCCCAAAATTGAATTGAACCAAACCAAACCGAACCGAACCGAACCGAATCGATTAAATTTAGTTCAGTTTAGTTCAGTTACCATTTCTTATTCGGTTTAAACCAGTTCAAATTTAGGTAAACCGAAATATTTTTAGTTTAGTTTGGTTTTGTACAAAACCGAACCGAACCAAATCGTGCCCACCCCTAGTTATAACAAAGTAAGGGTATAACAAAACTGCAAAATCCATATTTACAATTTCAATGTAATACAAACTCCGTTATGCAGTCATGAGCAAAGCATATGGAGGATTTTAAACCAATCCCGACGAATCTCATACAGTGGTAGGTATGCAATGTTGTTGCTGAAATTTCAATTATAACGTTGTTAGAATTAATGGCAGTAGCTATGTATGGATGGATAAAATAGAGAAAATTACATATTTGTCATAGCTAGACTCGTCTTCTTCTAGTCAACGATTCAAATTTCTACAACTTGGCCTTCGACAGCTTAGAAAATTGTTTAAAATTGGGTAGTTTTTTTGGCTTAGTGATTACAATGTTAGTATATAGAGACTTCAACGCATTGACTTTTTTGGACCTTCTCTTGAGATCAATTGGTGGAGGTTTTTCATAAACAAAGAGACTCCTCTCAGAGTTAACTAAAGTTGAGACCTATATGTGTGACTTCTTTTGTTTATCTACCACGGGTGTGGTGATATCATTTGTTTTTCGTCTTTTTCATCTACTTGGCTGCCATCCAAATGCACCAGTACTTCTAAATGTTCTGTGACACATTTCTCATCTCCCTTGTTATCATCCTTATAAACTGGTGCATCGAACTGTTCCATGATCCATTTCTCATCTCGCTTGCTATCATCCACGTTCACTAGTTCCTCCACTTGTTCCATTACATCTTTCTCATTCATTTTAGTACCATTCACTTCCATATCATTAGTGCAAGGTTGTTGAACAGTCTTACATCAAAAATATCTTACTGATTTAGATTACATTAATTTAAAGAATCATCGATACTAATTTTTTGTAAAAAAATTTTACTTTAAACAAATGTTGTACTTTTGTGGGTGTCCTTCATTTGGGAGTAAATAAATTGATTATCATATCAAGATCTTTGTCCATTTGATCAATGTAGTTTCCAAAAGCATCTAATTTCCTCATGTTCTCCTCATTTATGGCTTTACATGCCTATGATTTATTTGAATATAATATTAACTATATAAGCAATAAGTTAAAAACAAACAATGGGTAATAATTTAGACTCAAGTCTCAGACGTTTGGACTTATGAAGATGCATTTTATGCACGATGTTCTTTATCACCTTCACGTGCAACATTGCCAGACCTAATAGAGGCAAGTGACACATATTCTTCATCTTCATCGTCGACCTTTGGTGGTTCTAACTCATAATCATGGCTGAGTAAAAATTTGCAATATTCCTCTATCCTCTCTTACAAAGTGGGTTTCAACTTCTTATGAACTTAAGTCTACCATAATATAATAGTAGTCTGGGTTAGTATGCATAAACTTGAATGCTTTATTTGAAATTTAAATTGCTAGAACTTATATTCTTTTGATCCAACAGTTTTTTGATCTTTGTTGCCTCTAGCGTTTTAGGAGTAATCCAATTAACAATACGCGAAAGTAAACTACCGAATTTAATAGCAATCTAAACTCCAACGGCGGGAATTGCCTCACACGCCCAAATCTAAGTGTTACAAAAAAAAAAAAAGTATAAAACATTTAAAATAAAATAATTGAAAACTTTACATTTTAGATGCACTAACCTAGAATGCATAAAGAAACCCATTCAAGGCATATGTCATGAAGTTGGCCTGACATTTCCTTTTTTTGTATGATACTATCTTTTTCGTATTTGTATGATATTCTTTAGAATTTTTTCAAATCTCTCTTAAAGCTATTCAATGTTGTCTTATAACACTTTCGGCACCATAGATACTTGTTGAATGCTTCTAAATTGTCCAACAGTTCAACGTGATAGACTCCGATATGACATTTTTTTATCCTTGCCAAGTAAAATGGTCTCCAAAAAATAAAGCACGGTGAGCTTCACCATGTTTTCATCATTATTTGATGAAACAGTTTTAAACATTGCCTCAAAAGTTAGTTATTGTATTTGATTTCACCATTCAACATGAAATCACGAAAATTACTGCACTATGATCTACATTTTCCTTATGCAGCACTGATGGGTAAGGACCACACTTTAAACTCATGACAGGACATGAATAGAAAAATAAAATGGCTTGCCACCTACTTCAAACCATAACTCAGACTTATTATGAGACTGTATTTGTCTAAGAAGGAGATGATGTACCATCTGATCGGAAAACTTAAACTCGTGCATCTCTAAAAGTTTTCCGAAGCATATGGTGTGAAATAAAGACATCTACTCCTCCGTCAACTTTTCTTTAATCTCCTTAATAGCAGCAATTGACGAAGTGCTATTTAACTTCGTTGGGAAATGTTCTGAAATCTTTAGTAAAAAATCAACGTCTTCTCCCATCAAGGGCGGAAGTGTGTGGAAACTAGTCTGGGTTTCAACCCAGGTCAACTTTTTCTAAAAAAAATCATAAAGAATTTTGTTTGTTTTAAAAAAAATTAAAAAAATATATATACAAATTAATGACAATTACAAAATTAACATTGTATAATTCATAAAAATGGTTAGTTTTATAATTTAATTTATTTGATATAATCTCAATAGATTCATTAAAGTGATATAATATACTTGATATTTTGTTGTCACTCAAATACATTAAAATTTCCATTTCCTCTTCATTATGTGTTCATTCCATAAACAAATTTTGAATTCTTTACTTCATTTGCTAAGCATTTAGTTTATTTTGCTTGCTGTTTCGTAGTGAATCATTTTTTATCATTTATTGTAAATGTTTTTAGAAACAAAGATCATTATATCTTTCTCATTTAGGTACCTAGTTTTTAATTAGGAAAAAATATTGTAAGGTTTGTTTTTAAAAACTTGGTACTATTGCCTAATGTGGTTTGGATAGAAAATTATGTTCATTCAGTCTGTAAATGTCCCAATTTGAATCGTTGCATCGCAGTTGATATAAACTATAAATATATACTTTATTTAGCCCACCCGAACAAAAAGTTCTGGCTTCGCCCCTGTCTCCCATTATTAAAACTTTCCTGAGATATAACATAAAAAATTAACTTAGTACATACAAGTCAAAGATATTGAAAAAAAGTTTCAAGTAATGTCTTCCTAATCAAATAAATAATTAAAAACATTTTAAAGTACACTTATGAATTTTAACTGCAGACTCAACTTGAAACTCTATTAAGAGTACATTTGGGAGAACTTCTCAAGTAGATCTTTTTGCAGTAGATCTTTTAGAAGTATATTTTTTAAAGGTAGAGCTTTTAAATAAAAGTCGTTGGTCGTTTGATTGTCAATTAAAATAGAGTTTTTTTTAATGATAGAATGACCAAACTACTCTAGCAAATATTAAATTATAAGGTTATATTTGAGATTTTAGTTTTATTACAAAAACTCCAAAAGATCTACTTGGAAAAGCTTTAAAGTTGGGCTTCTTCAAGCAGACGCAAAATAACTTTTTTAATCATCTAAAAGCTCTATTGAGTGACAATCAAATGATACAAAAAAAAATTGAAGAGAGCTTTTTCAATTAAAAAAGCTCTATTAGCCAGTAGATCAGCTCTCCCAAACGGACACTAAAAGTACGTTTGAGAAAACTTCTCAAGTAGATCTTTTAGAAGTAGATTTTTTAGAGGTAGAACTTTTAAATAAAAGTCGTTGGTCGTTTGATTGTCAATTAAAAGAGAATTGTTTTAATGATAGAATGACCAAACTACTCTAGCAAATATTAAATTATAGGGTTATATTTGAGATTTTAGTTTTATTACAAAAACACCAAAAGATCTACTTGGAAAAGCTTTAAATTTGGGCTTCTTCAAGTAAACGCAAAACAGCTTTTTTAATTATCTAAAAGCTCTACTGAGTGACAATCAAATGATACAAAAAAAAAATTGAAAAGAGCTTTTTCAATTAAAAAAGGTCTATTAGCCAGTAGATCAGCTCTCCTAAACGGATATTAAAAGTACGTTTGGGAAAGCTTCTCAAGTAGATCTTTTTGCAGTAGATCTTTTAGAGGTAAAGCTTTTAAATAAAAGTCGTTGATCGTTTGGTTGTCAATTAAAATAGAGCCTTTTAATGATAGAATGACCAAAATGTTGTAGCAAATATTAAATTATAGAGTTATATTAGAGATTTTAGTTTTATTAAAAAAACTCTAAAAGATCTACTTGTAAAAACTTTAAATTTGAGCTTCTCCATGTAAACGTAAAACAACTTTTTTAATAATCTAAAAACTTTATTGAGTGACAATCAAACGATACAAAAAAAATTGAAAAGAGCTTTTTTAATTAAAAAAGCTCTATTAGCCAGTAGACAAGTTCTCCCAAACTGACATTAATACAACCATCACATTCAAACAGTCAAGCTTCATATTCAACAATCTGAATTTTGCTGAACATCTAACAAAAGTTAATAATAATTTTTCTCTTAATATGCAAATGAGAAAACAATTGACATTAATTTATCAACTTAAAGCTCTACTAAAGAAGGCTCATGTAACATATCAACTATCTACAATTTCAACACAATCTAACCATTACGAAAACACAATATCTTATTAGTGTTCCCTGTATTTAGTACTAGTTTGTTTTAGAATGATTGATACTTTGACTCTATTTGACTCCCACAAGAAAGGATTTAGAAGTGATTTTACACTAGTCATACTGTATCCATTATTGCACTCTTTAATAAAAATGCCCCTGTTAAAATCTCCCAAGTGATTTTCCACCGAATTATATGCTTACACCGGTATATTTAAGCATCTCAATGATACCACATTTATAAACAAAAGTAAAGACTAAATAAAGATATGACTAAAACAAAATCTATCAAATCTAAGAACTTTTGAATACGTCCAAACTTTTTTCAGACTTTATAAAAGTCTGAATTGAATACATCTGGATTTCATTAGATTTTATTGGAATCCTTCAAAATATGGATTGAATACCCCCACTTTGATGAATTCTTTACAAATCTGAATTGATACCTCTAAACTTTTCAAATCCTATAGATTTCCAATCAAATTTTGATTGAATACATCATTCTTAAAGTAATGCTAGACAGAGCACATAATCTTATGATTTATAGGAGGTTGACACCTCACATACCACATTATTTGGGAATAAAATTTGAGAAGCCTAACATCACTCATTTTAAGAGTATCTCCAATGCATATATGTATTTTTGAGTATCAAAATAGTGTTACTTCAACATTTTATTCATTATGGGCCCACTTTTGAAAATAAATCAGATAAATGTATATTTACATCTCCAATGCAATTATCCAAAGTCAAATATGCATATATTTTATGACCATTCGTAATAAAACAATTATTCAACTCTCTCCTCTTTTATTTTACAATTAAATGAAGCTTTAATATTATTGGTGGAAAGAGTTAGAAATCATAGTCGGCATTTTTTGGAGAGTTTCTAGAATTAGAGTATCTCCAATGCTATTATGCATTTGGAGAAAATGGAGTGCAACATATGATAGATATTAAAAAAGTTAGAAAAACTCTCTTCAATGGTATTATCCAAGTTGAATATGAAGATGACGTGGATAAAAAAAAATTAGAGGATATAGAGTTGGGTTTCTAATTATAGAAACTCTCTTAGAAATGCTGACTAGGATTTCTAACTATTTCCACCAATAAGATTAAAGCTTTCAACTCTTTCCACCAATAAAATTAAACCTCATTTAATTGTAAAATAAAAGAGGAGAAAGATTGTAATAATTGTTTTATTATGATTGGACATAAAATTGATACTTATTTGATTTTAGATAATTGCATTGGAGATGTGAATATACATTTCTCTAATCTTTTTTTAAGTGGCCCATAATAAATAGAAATATTGATGTGACACTATTTAGAAACTCAAAAATGCATATTTGCATTGGAGATGTTCTTATTAGGGTATCTCCAATGCTATTATGCATTTGGAGAAAATGGAGTGTCATATATGATAGATACTCTCTCTAATGCTATTATCTTAGTTGAATTTGGAGATGATGTGGCAAAAAAAAATAAAAAATTAGAGAATATAGAGTTGGGTTTCTAATTCTAGAAACTCTTCTAGAAATGCTAATTAGGATTTCTAACTTTTTCATCAATAAGATTAAAGCTCATTTAATTATAAAATAAAAAGAGGAGAGAGAGTGAAATAATTGTTTTATTATGATTGGTCATAAAATGAATACATATTTAACTTTAGATAATTGCATTGGAGATGTAAATATGTATTTTTCTAAAAAAATTTCAAAAGTGGGTCCATAATGAATAGAAATATTGATGTGACACTATTTAGAAACTCAAAAATATATATTTGCATTGGAGATGGCTATTATGCATTTGGAGAAAATGTAGTGCCACATAAGATAGATATTAAAAAAATTAGAAAAACTCTCTCCAATGCTATTATCTAAGTTGAATATGGAGATGATGTGGCCAAAAAAAAGTTAGAGAATATGGAGTTGAGTTTCTAATTCTAGAAACTCTCCTAGAAATGCTGACTAGGATTTTTAACTCTTTCCACCAATAAGATTAAAGCTTTCAACTTTTTCCACCATTGAGATTAAACCTCATTTAATTGTAAAATAAAAGAAAAGAGAGAGTATAATAATTGTTTTATTATGATTGGACATAAAATGGATGCATATTTGACTTTAGATAATTACATTGGAGATGTGAATATGCATTTCTTTAATTTTTTTTTTTCAAAAGTGGGCCCATAATAAATAGAAATGGTGATGTTGCACTACTTAGAAACTCAAAAAAGTATATTTACATCGGAGATGCTCTTAGAAATCCAACTTCATATTCTCTAATTTTTTTTTTTGCCACGTCATTTCCATATTGAATTTGATAATTGTATTGAAGAGATTTTTTCTAACCTTTTAACTTTTTATCATATATGACACTCATTTTTCTCGAATTACATATTTGCATATATATATATATATATATATATATATACTACTTTATTCACTTTTTCGATCTTTGATTTTTTTTTTTTATTTTTTTTTATTTTTTTTTTTTATAATGTTAAATAACAACATTTTCTTTTAAAATTAAATGAAGTGGTTAATGACTTTTCCACATAACGTACACATGTCAATACCTGGTTGGTTTGTCTACCTCACAAGGCCAAAGACCACGAAACACTTGAATCTGTAAAAGCATTTCCCATCTCCATTCTCCATACAAAGCTTGACCTGACATTTCCCTCTCCATCTCTATTCTTTATACAATTAATTATACGAGCATGAGCTGCAAACGTTTATCTCCCGTTTCATTTTCATCAAATCTATACTAATAAATTAACAGAAACGTTAGTGTTTTTTTTTTTTTTCTTCTTTGGAGATCTGATCGGATGGCGAGGTCCAGATCGTCGTCGTCTTCCTCTTCCTCCTTCTCCTCCTCGTGGAGATACTGCAATCCGGCGTATTATCTGAAGAGACCGAAACGATTGGCTCTGCTTCTCATCGTCTTTGTCTCCGCTACTCTCGTCGTCTGGGATCGCCAGACTCTTGTTAGTGAACACGAGGTATTTTTTGAAGATTCTAAATTTTCGAGTTTTATTGTTTGTTTGGCTGCGGTTGTCCGCACGAAATTGTGTACAGACATTACAAATTCTCTAGATCAAAGATAAAAGAAAATTCAGAAAAAAAAAAAGAAACTTTTGCTTTGTTTTAGTGGATTTGTAATGCGCTGAATTGAGAGTAGGTGTTAGAATAGTTTCAGTACAAATTGGTAGCGGTGTGTTTTGTTCTTTTGGTTTAGATATTTGTTGGATTGCAAAATAATGGTGTTCGATGTTGTTTTAAAAATATATAATTGTGTTGCTGCTTATTTATTTTTTGTAAGTTTGATAACTGATTTTTGATGGAGTTTGAATTTGCTGTTACAATTATTAGCAATGTTCAGAGGTCAAATTCATGTTGGTCATCTAGATCCTAGAGAATTAATGGTTCAAATCGCACGATTGTAAGGATTAACTTTATTAAATTTAGCTTAGCTAATAACCAGAAAGAAATACAGACCCGTGATGTGAAGCAGATAAAATTTTTATTAAAATTGTTGTCACGCAATGGTGGTTATGAGGTTCATTTTCTGATGGTTTAGGACAAAAGTAAGGAAACAAGTTTTAATTGTTGTCACACATGACACAACGTTAGGTTCATTTTGTGATGATTTAGAGCAATTAGGGAAACACGTTTTAATGAATTTCCGAGGGGTATATGCTGAATAAAGCCTAACTGTTATCAAAACAATGGGTGATTCGTTTTTGGTTCAGCTAACTTTTAAAGTTGGAGGTACTTGGGACTTATTCTGTTTAATTATGCCATAGAAGCAAAAGTTTAAAACAACTGATGTGTTACCGGGTTCAGTGGAATATGTAAAAGAACAAGATAATTTAAAGGAAGAGAAACTTAAAATCAAACAATTTCAAGCACATGTATTGGTTGGGATCTGTTACACCAACACACATAGTAGCAGATGTTTAAACTTGCAAGACAGGATGAGTATGTGTGTCACCCTATGTGTGTGATTTATAGTTCCAAGTCATTGATATGTCATGTTTTTATCCAATTTTATTCTCCCTTAGTAAGAAAAATGTCTGTGAAAGAATATTACATAAAGGCGCAGCTGAAGCACACACAGGGATACACAAGAAGCATCAAAAAAGAAAAAAAAGAAAAAGAAATGGAAAAATAGAAAGCAAAGCTTACAACCGAAGTCCAAATTTCCCCTGGTCTTTTGGGTATAGCGTTGTTACTCTGTTACTCTGAGGTCTCACATGGCACAGAAAAGAAATCAATTTCTGGGGATCTATTGCTTTTATTCGTGCTGCCACGTCTTCTGATCAAGAATTGGATTTCATTTTTGAGGGATTCTTAAATATACACCATGAATAAACTTAGTAAAACAATATTAAAGATAAATGCTACTGAAGATTGAACACTTAGAAAAGTTTCCCTTAAAATATCAACCTTAAGCTCCAAATAGGACAAACTTCTAGAAGTTGTTTAATTTGTCTTTCACTCTTTCTTCACAAACTCCACATACAATTGCACAACCGTTTGTAGGGTCATACCCATGACGACCAAATAAACAACGCAACAAAGTCATTAAGTGCCATATTCTAAGTGATTAGTGAATATGAGGGCCAGGTTGGAGAAGAAGAAGAGCGGAATTAAAAAGAATGGAGAAGAGATGAAATGAGAAACTTTTTCCCATCACATTTTCTATATTCTTTTGATATAATTATGTTTAACTTGGGACAACAAGCTTTGATATGCCCAACTATATGATAACCGGTGACAATTATGTTGATGCTTGTCAATCTACCTGCAAATTGCTTAGACCAGAAAATGAATTGTTAACATTTAAACAACTGTTTTATTTTCTATTTAAATAATGATCTCGGTGTACATATTTTTTGGAAATTGTATTGTTCTTTAATTGCCAATATATAACAAATTTCAATCTGTCACGCAGGTTGAAGTTTCCAAGTTGAGTGAAGAGGTTTCTCGGTTGCAAAATATGGTAGGAGGTCCCTGATTCATTGTCAATCACCTGGAAAAGATCTATCATTTGGGTGACCAATGATGCTTGAAGCTGTATTTAAGCAATAAGCACCCAGAATTGAATTTGAAAATAAATGTTCTTTGGGTTATCTCTCTATGGACTCAATGGAAATATTATTTTTGCAGCTGGAAGAGTTAAAGGATATCAATGGCAATGCAATTGGAAAGATTGAAGTTAATACACACAGTAGAAACAAGGTTGTCGATGATCCCATTGATATTCAGCGAAGAGAGAAAGTAAAAGAAGCAATGATTCATGCATGGAGTTCATATGAGAAGTATGCATGGGGCCAAGATGAACTCCAGGTATTTTGAGTATATTTTGTCCACTCGTTAATGTTTATGTCTGGTTTTGTACTAGTAGTGATGCAACATAAGTTACGGGTTTTAAATCTTAGCTTTTCAAATTATGTGCCTGTTTTGGAGATTCTCTGACTTGGTATTCAACATAAATTACTCAATTATACAGTTTAGAGTATAAGGCTAAATTAATTTTTGAAACTTTTTAAGTATGGGTTGAAACATTGTGGTTGAGTTCTAAATAAGTCATCCTGCTAATCAGTGGTACAGATGGGAGTAGAATACCTTGAAATTAATTATATTTTATGAGTTTTATCATGCCATCAATAATATTTTCACACATTTTAATTAGTTTTCCATGTCCAAATACAAAGGTTTTTGCATCCTCGTGGATAGAAAGGAGGAGATTTTCATTATTTTTCCCATGCCTTTTGAGTACATTTTTATTTTTATTTTTGCAGTTTTAAAGTTTGATAGTATATTATTAGGCAGTGAATTTTCGGTATATGTAATCCAGATTTGGGTGTTGTATCATCCGAAGGTACTGTTAAGTGCTAATTGCTTGGTCATATGATGAAGCGGGAGTGTTCTTCTATTATGCACTCGACTAAAATCCAAAATTTTCCAGAGTAATCTTTAAAATGCTTAAAATTTAATTTCTTGCATACTATAATTTGAAAAATTTTACATGCTTGATTAAGTGTATAACAAAAGATGCATATTAACAGGGAATTGGGTCTTGAGTTATTTTTGGAGGTAATGATTCATTTACTTTTATGAAAGTCTGAAGGAGCAAAGCTATAGAAAGGTTGTGCTTGTCATTCTATACTTTGGTCTAGGTGATGTATCTTCGTCTTTGATTTTGGCAGGCTCAACACTTCTTTCCTTTTTGTTTGACAGAACTAATGGATGAGAAAGTCAAGATCATTCTAGGCCATATAATGTTCTTAGGCAATTGATAATGGCTACTGGGTAGTTGGTTAAGATGTCTTTATTGCTATCTAAGTGATGAAATCAGATTGTCATGATCTTTATCTACTTCATAATGCATTCTTAAATCTGATTTTCACCCTGGTGGAGGATAGAGTGGTGTTGGTGTGTCATATACATATGGGTGTCTATGTGCATAATGTCTTTGTAGCTATAATTAAATTTTATAGATATGGTTTTTTCCAGTCATAGAATAGGAAAAGGGAAAACATAGTTACCTTCTTGATACATGCATAAATCTTTTCTGTTCTCTCCCAGCAGAAAAAGATGTGCATATATGTTTTGTGCCTCTGGACCCATGCAAATTTACATGGTTTTTGTAAAACTTTGCATGCATTTTCTGGATTTCTTTCTGATGTTATCCATTTGATTTTTGGAAGTATTATGGACTTAAAAAAGTTGGAAATGAATTTAAAGATTGGTCTGCAGAAACCTTGCTCTAACGAAAAACAGTGAACTTGCTCTATTATCAAATGTAACATGTAGGTTGATCTGGATTCGTTACCAGAATAGGATTATCATTTGTGAACCATTCTTAGTTTAGTATTTTGAAATGTGGATTTTTTTTTTTAATATGTACAAAACAGTGCCAATTTATATCCCCATACGATTAACATGCTAACATTATTGTTGTCTTCATTATTTTTGTTAACAGCCACAGACGAAGAATGGTGTCAATAGCTTTGGTGGTCTTGGAGCAACAATCATAGATGCTCTAGATACATTATATATAATGGGTCTAGATGAACAATTCCAAAAAGCTAGAGAGTAAGTTTAATTTTCTTTTAAGTGTTTGGTTCACTTTTAATGCACTGTAGCACTTTCTCATTTTCTTAAAATCTTCAAAGCAGTACTTTTATTGTTGTTCTGTTTTTTCAAAATTAAGTTCTTAAAAATTAGGATGAGACAAATGCAGTCGAATTGCTCGTGGGTAGGCCCAGTGCAAATGAAATGTAAAAAAGCCGTTGAGAATCTAAATTGGAAGATGAATGCATGATACCCACATGATGAGTTGTTTGATGCTGAGCAAAACTCGAGTTATATCGCTGTGGACATTCGATAGCCATGTCTCCGGAGAGAATCAAAAGTATACATACCCAAGTCAATCATAGAGGAGAACCCAAGAGGGTTGTTCTCCCTATATCTCAATTTTTATTATCTTTTTGGTAATAACAAGTTTCATAGGAAAAGGACGTTTTTTTTTTTTTTGGTGTGTGTGTGTGTTGTGTTGTGTTTCATATTTATATTATGCTTACCATTTAATATTATTCCTCTCCAACTCATTCAGCTAAACCCACTTTCATTTCCTGTACAGCCTGGATTCTCTTCTCATCAATGCCATAGTTCAACCTTTAAATATTGTATATGTTGTCTTCTTTTTTTCCTTCATCGCGTAAATTTCTCCATATTCTTTTCATTGTCGATGTATATGCAATTTTAATATACTTTAATCTATCAATATTAAATTATTAATTATGAAACCCATGTTTATTTTTGATGCCATTCTTTGCAGGTGGGTTGCAAACTCATTGCATTTTAACAAGGATTATGATGCTAGCGTTTTTGAGACAACCATAAGGTTGCGTTATAAGGTTTAATACATTAGTTTGTATTATTGTATTTATTTTGTGAAACCATTGTTAAGGCTTTTATTTTATTTATTTATTTATTTTTTGCAATAAGCCAGTGGTAAAGGCAGGTATACTGTCTTTGCTGATCCTTTTTTTTCTTTTCTGTTTTACAATAATTTAGAGTTGTAGGTGGACTTCTTAGTGCATACGATCTTTCAAATGACAAATTATTCCTTGAAAAGGCTAAAGATATTGCAGATAGATTGCTGCCTGCGTGGAATACACCCACTGGAATTCCTTATAACATTATAAACTTGGCACATGGAAATGCACATAATCCTTCATGGACTGGGGTAAGTTGTTAATTTTTAACTTGTACATAGTCACTTGGTACTTGGGAGTATAAATTGTTGAGTTGATTTGTCACCATCTACAACATGAACATTTTTATTTTTGTGCCTACTTACCCCAACATGACTTGGGAAGGTTTGTCCTGCTGTTAGACCAGCAGTTGACTGGCTAGTTTGAAATGAATATGGTGTTTAACATTTTAAGTTTACATCTTCCTAATATTTTACAATTTTCTAATTATAAACGCTTCTTCATTCTTTGTTGCATGGTCATCCAACAATCAAAATTAACTTTACTGGGATTATCATTGTTAATCCATTCATTATCATATATGAAGTAGTTTGAATTAGTCTTTAAGTCATCATGCTGTCGTTTGTGACAACTTTGTTGTGTAACTTATTGACTGGTCTTGGGATATTTTGTCAAATTCTCGTAAATTCATGTTCATGAATGCTGATCTAATTTTTATTCCATTATTTCCTTTTTTTCTTAGGGTGAAAGCATTCTGGCAGATTCTGGAACAGAACAGCTAGAATTTATTGCTCTCTCACAAAGGACAGGAGAGCTGAAGTACCAGCAGAAGGTACACTCTACTCTTGCTTACATGTGTACACAGGCTATGTTATTCGTTGTTAATTGTCTTAACATCCGCTTGCATTCTGTCTATATATATTCTCCTTTTTCTTTGTGAAGATCTCAAAGATATGTTGAAGTTTATGTTTTTGAGTGAAAAATTTGGAGGTAAATTTACACAGTTTGACTGATTGGTTGCAACTGATGTTTCAGGTGGAGAGGACTATAGCGGAGATCAGTAAAACCTTCCCTGATGATGGTTTGCTTCCCATCTATATTAATCCTGAAAGAGGAACTGGATCATACGCAGTTATAACCTTTGGTGCCATGGGTGATAGGTATTGACCACTTGAAATTACATATGAATTATGTGATCTTTGTTGGGCTTTAAATTTTGTTATCTATGGTTTAATGCTCTTTTATTTGCCAGATCCACTTCTGGAGGTAGCTCACTGACTGTGGTTTTGTGATTTTATTTGAGTTTATGATTAACACTAATGCTTAATTGCAGTTTTTATGAATATTTACTCAAAGTTTGGATTCAAGGGAACAAAACTGCAGCTGTGAAACACTATAGGTGAGGAGATTGTTATCATATATACACATATATTTGTTGGATCTGCATTGTCCACAGCTGGTTGTGTGCATTGTATTTAAAATTCTTAATATGAAAACAAGAAAATCATATTTTTGTTAAATTAGATGTCTTCGGTGCTGAACTCATGAATCATAAAAGAAAAGTGATAAGACATTTTTTGTTAAGCCAACATCTTAAGGGTTTAGTTACAATACAGTAGCTATATTGTTAATGGGTAGTTATGAAAATGAATTATTTTTTTTTAGTATTTTAATTTTTTAATTTTTTCTGTTTTTCATACCTTTGATTTTTGTGGACCATTGGATTTAAATCCAATGACTAGTTTTCATCCCATTAACTATACAGATTATGTATAGAAGCATTACCAACATCTTAAATATTCAGGAATATATACATAGCTAGTTGATTTTTTTTTTCAACCAGTAGCTTCCATTGTGTATATCTGATATGCAAGTAAAAGAATTTCTATAAAATAGTAAACAGTTATTTTGGATAAGATTTATTATTTAAAGTGGAAAATCACTGTGGACCAAGTGCGGGGAGAATAAAACCCGAAAGAAACATTGACAACCATAGCTAGATACTCTATATGTTAATATTATGGTGTGTACAATCTTCTTGTATGTGATGATATAAATTCTCTCGCTCTTTCTGAAATATTCAACTGTCCATGTTCTTAAATTTCTTGATGTCAATTTTTCTTGTGAATCTTGGATGCAGGGAAATGTGGGAAACATCAATGAAAGGTCTATTAACCTTGGTTAAGAGAACAACACCATCATCTTTTGCATACCTTTGTGAGAAGAATGGCCATTCGTTGGCAGACAAGGTAATATTTACCTGGTTACTTCTAAAGTATGTCTTCTTGAATACTTAACTAGGAGCTGTTGAATGCTTTTTTAACCCTCCATGTGTATGCAGATGGACGAATTAGCGTGTTTTGCTCCAGGAATGCTGGCTTTAGGATCATTTGGTTATGGTTCTGGTGATTCTGAGAAATTTCTTTCACTTGCTGAAGAGGTATTATTCATAATGCCTCACAAAACTTACATCTTGTATTTTATTGTTTTTCTTTAGAGTAAATTCCATTTATATTTTTATAACATAAAGAAAAGACAGGCATAACATATTACCATCTGTAAACAGGTAGTATAATTACTAAAGAAAATCAACTAGAACCTAGGATTAAAAACCTTAAAGAAAATATATATGTCTCTGTGTTGTGTATATACCTGCAAAATCAGTGTGTATGCACCAACATGATTTTAGTGACACTCATTGAATTTAAAATTTGCCGGATGCATATTTTTTATTTTGGATGGTAGATGATATGGACTAAAATCTAAACCTTTTTAGGTGCAAAAATATATGTAATGCTTCAGTGACAGTTTTGTGTGCATCTCATAATCGAGTTAATTTTTATTTTGTATGCGTCATTTATTAAAAATGAAAAGCAGAAACCAGAATCTCAAGTTCAAAACTAACTTTAATCTAGGTTGCTGAATTGTCCAGTTTCTTAAATAGTGTATATTTATGTGTACTGCAATCTTTCGATTATTTAAATAAAGGCGGTGCTTTCATGATTTTTTTTTCTGCCTTCTTTTGCAGCTTGCTTGGACATGTTATAATTTTTACCAGTCCACACCAACAAAATTGGCTGGAGAGAACTATTTCTTTCATGCTGGGGAGGTAGGTTATCCTTATTTACATTGTATACATTAAATTAAACTCCCTTATCTTACAGCTTCCATACATTTTGTCTTCAGGACATGACCGTGGGTACATCGTGGAACATAATGAGACCAGAGACAATTGAATCACTTTTTTACCTGTGGCGTTTAACTGGCAATAAGACATACCAAGAGTGGGGTTGGAATATATTTCAAGCATTTGAGAAGAATTCCCGCACAGAGTCGGGATATGTTGGACTGAAAGATGTAAGTACCACCACAAACCTGCTACAGCACATTGTATCTTTCTTTATATTTTCTGTGTGCTTCAGGATGTACACATAAAAGTTTAAATGGTACCCAAGTTTAGAAGTGGGGAGGCCATAGGCAACCTGGTGTAATAAAACATTGCGACCCTACAGACCCAAGCCAGTAATGTTGGCTTGGTTAAGAGACTCACGAGCAACCCAATTACATTTAGGACTGGATTTGGGTTGCACAGGATTCAAATTGTGCAAAACAAACCAATTAGGAGAACAACTTCTATTATAGTAATTAGTAACTGATGACATAATCGTATTGGTTAGCTAACCTAAACCCTAATTTTCAATTTACTCTCATTTCTTAGAAAATAACCATTAGCCATCAGCTTATGGTCACCCAAAGCCTACAAAACTCTTAAATCAATATCCTTGTTTACCTGTAAGTGTTATCCATGTTTGCAACACTGTTATTAGCTCTTCCAACGACTGTCACCATCGCAGGTACAAGGGCCAAAACCCCAAATGTTTTCATATTTTTATTTTTAATGTTTAATTTTCATTTAATATCTTGGTTAGTATATATTCAATTGGATTTCACATATCTTATATAGTGAAATTAGATTAGTTTTCAAAATCTTGGTTGATCTATATTCGACTGGGTTTCATAGATTTTGTATAGTGAGATTTTATTAGTTTTCAAATTTTGAAAGGTTTGATTAAATTATATTAGTTCATGGATTGATCAAACTCAAAAGCAATTTGTGAATTGGTTGCATGAGATATGGGAAGTGATTGGGATTGTAGGTGTGACAATGGAAATGAATTTTGATAGAAATTTTGGGTTGTGATGTTTTAATCATCTGAAATTCTTGAGGTTTCTTGTTCTGTTATCTGTGGGAATGGAAATGAGACGGGGATCTGTTAAAAATAGCATGTATTGTTTGTCTTTCTTTGCATGTGAGTTAAATTGTTGAGAGTACCAAAATTCATGATTTTTTTTTTATAGGAAACAAAAACTTTATTACAAAATGAAGTAGATAAGTGAACTAGAATTCCATCCAAAACAACAAACCAGACAAAATAAAAATTACAATGAATTCAATCAAAAACAACCGCCTTCCAATCTAACATAATGAAAAATAGAGAATCGTCTCTAAATTCTTTAGAGATGGATGACCATAGAGAAGATAAATAAAAAGCTTTATCCTATATAAAAACTATTCTCCTCTTTAGCTTCCTCAAATATTCTTATATTTCTCTCTAACCAAATAACTCATAAAACATCAAAAATTCACAATACCAAAGAATCATAGCTTTCTTTCCTCTCCCAAAAGCTTTAAAATCTTCCAAAGCCACTGGACAATAGAGAAAAAAATGATTCAAATTTCTTAGAATTCTGGCACATAACACACCAAGAGGGAAGTAGACAGATTAGGATATTTCTTATGAATAATATCACAAGTATTTATTTTTCCATGAGCTATCAACCAAGTACCTACCCAAAAAAATTGATTTTGTTAGGAACCTTTGACTCATCATTCACCAACCACTCAAAGAAAGACTCACAAGAGACGATTCCTTTAGAATCCATTGACCATGTCCTCCTATCTTCTCCTCCCATATTTAAACAAACACCATCCAACAAAAAGAGCAGAGGAGACAATTCCTCAATATCTTTATTGTTCAAGTTTCTCCTAAAATCAAAACCTTTCCTACTATTTTTAGAAGACCTTTCCCTTTTATTTTGAATCAAAGCACTTTGTGAAAAGAAAAGCATATAAAATCTACTAGAGAATTTTCTGATTCTTGTATTTGTCTTTTCCTCTTATGGCTGGTGCTGAGTTTAGTTAGAACGTGTTTTAGCAAGAAAAACATAAATAATTTACAATGTTTACATGTTATAAACTAAAAGAAAACATATAGATAAATAAATAGAATAAGAAATTAGAGAGAAAGCAGAGAATATATAGAAGTTTCATTTCAATATCTAATTGACACTTAAGTTGCCATATGACAACTTGCATGGGGTTATAATATTAATAGCCATTACATTATATATGGATTGCCACCTATTTTGCTTGAATTAAGACACATCGAAGTGGTGGCAGTCGCTAATTTCATAACACTCCCCTTTGGATGTCCAATTGTCCACCACTTTTATTGTATAGGAATTTGCTAGGAAAAACGCAATGGTACAAAAACCTTGTCAAAATATATACAATGATCTTCTTGATCATAAGTGGTGTTATGAAACTAGTGGCTACAACCACTTAAGAACATAAAGCAGTTAAATCCATGATATTTGGCATAAGATTGTAATAACCATTCTTTTACAGCTACCTATTTCCATTTTATTTATAGTTGATTGTCATGTGTACAGGTCAATACTGGCGTCAAAGACAACATGATGCAAAGCTTCTTTCTTGCAGAAACACTAAAATATCTGTATCTTCTTTTTTCGCCTCCTACGGTGATCCCCTTAGATGAGTGGGTTTTTAACACAGAAGCCCACCCGTTAAGAATTGTTAGCCGGAATGATGGACCGAATTTTAAAAAACCAGATGAGGAACCTAAATCAAAGATCAGGATACGTAACCGGAAGGCAGGTGGTCGACTGGGTGGTGATTAGTAATTCATTCACTGTCGATTGTTTTTGTATGAACTCATTCTATAGTTCCAGTCTCCCAACTAGATGAGGAGCCAAAGAGTTATATTTTACAGTTACGAAGTCAGATCGATAGCCTGACGACTCTATTCCCTTGTTACTCAGACAGAATTTCGCCATTTCAGCTGCTAGACAATATTGTATCCTAGCCTTTTTAAGATAATGGATATGTAACATAGAATATAGGTTATTATTGCCGACAATTATTATTCACAAACACTATTGAATATTGATTACAATTTGTAATTTTTGTGGAAGAATTGTTTTGGATTCATATATGTATTTTCTTATTACTTTTTGATTTGCCATTGCTAAAAGCTCAAGCTAATCAGGCATGTCGCGGTTCTGGTTGTCTTAAGATTTATTTTTTTAACGCATGGGCAGAAGGCTGCCCTTTTGATGGTGGAGGAGGTTGGTGGAATGAGATCCACGATCGTCGATCTCCTCTCTGGTGGAAGGGACAGACGAGAAAAATCAGTATTCAGTCAATAGAAAGAAATAATCGCATCAAATCATAAACACCCAACACTTAAAACGTTTTTTCCCATTAAAAAATCCGGAGAAAACTCGGTTCGAAAGAATGAGAAAAATATATTCAACACTAGCAGCGGATCTAGAAATTTATATAATATGATGAGGAACTTAAAAAAATATATATATTAATAATAACTATAATTAACACTAATAAGATTTTTTTTTTTTTTTTTTAATAATACGATCCGAAGAAGTTTATGTAAAACAAAACCAATTCATACTTGGTTGAAATTATTATTATTATTATTTTTGTAATCTTTTTATAACTAGCCTCTATCAATTTTGTTGAAAATAGTTTTATCTGGGTGTTTGAACGAGCTATCATTTATCAAGTAATCACCAATTTTATTATGTTAGTCAACGATAGAAAATTGATTATAAAACTAAACATATGATTTTAGAAATTAGACGTACACGCACCCGTGTGCACGCACACACATAAACATACACGCAACCGTCTGCACGCGTATACACACATTTATATATTCATGATCCGGTTATTGAAATTGCATATATTTGATAATACAAATTAAATAACTTAACATGATATTACTTGATGTAGGACAGTTTAGGTGAATTTCAATTCTAGTAAGATTTAAGCCAGCTTGGTATTGTTTTTGAAAAGTTAAAATTAACAAAATTATATTTGGTAAAACTTCCAAAAGTGATTAAATGATAATTTGACAAGTTTTTATAGTGATTTTGAGAAATAAGTGAGAGGTTACTTTTTCAAATTGATTATAGAATAATTTATTTCAGCATTTAATAAATGTTTTAAAATATCATTATTATCCTTATGAAATCAAGTTAAAATCAGTTATACATTATTTCATCTCAAAATTAATAACTCTACTTAAATATTAATTTGATTTATAAAATCTCTTAAAAAGATTTTTATTGTTTTTATGGATTTTTTTTTCTCATTTAAATATTCTACTTAAATATTGATTTAATATATATAATTAATGGAAAAAAAATAAAGTAGGGTTATAAAATCATATATATATATATATATATATATATATTAGTCATTGTAACTAATCTCAGCAGTTTTGCAATAAAATTACCAAACATATGTATACTGTTTTTTAGTTATACCGTAGTTTTAAAAATACAATTAACTAAACATCTGTCGATTAACTTCACTGCTAATTATTCCTTCAGCACAGCTAACAATGATTATTATAAAAGTTACAACAATACTAAACCGACCTTTATTTTGTAAGCTATTTTCAATTCTAATTGAATTTGTTTAAGATTTCCTTTTTAGTAGTTTTTGGCAATAACTCAAAACTACCCCGATGCATCATTAATTCATATTTGTGACCCACGTGCACATGCACGTAACTGCCCGCACGTATGTATGTACACACATATTTATATATCGATGATCCAATTCTAGAAATTGCATATCTTTGATAATACAAAATAACTCAACATGATATTAATTCATATTTGTGATTTTAAAGTTTTGATAAAATAAATTTAGATCATCGGTTGACAATTTTGATTAAAAAATATATATAATTTAGGATTTTAGGAATCATTAACTATGACATCAATAATAAAACCATGATAAATTCAATAATTAGAAGTCTAATCTTATTAGAAGTCATTTCCTTTTTATTTTAATTTATTTATTTTTCCATCAATATCCTAGTTTGATTTATTTTTCATTCCTAATGGGAAATAAAATAAAAGAAATAAGATAGGTATTTGTCTTGGAATCCAACATTAGAGCCCAATAAGTTCCTTTTAAGCGATTCAATTTAACTTGTGAAGTTTAGGGATCCACGAGTTATTTTAATTACAAGTTCCAATATATTTGGCTCAAGTACCAATTAACTCTTAATTAATTGAGCCCAAATATATTAATTTCAGTATCCATTAAAAAACTGAAATTGCACTCTTGAATTAAAATAAAATATATTAAATATTTTCACCATAAATAATTGTGTGAAATATGTATCCTCATGAAAAAAACCAATAATTAAAATGTCTTTTGACCGTTGCATTATTAATTATTTTATTCCTTAGGACCGTTCTTACGTCTAATGGATAATTTTGATTTATCATTAAATCATGATTCAGTAACTCCTTATTGAATATTCGGTATCAAGATTTATTATCCAAATCCTAATAAGACCCATAATGTGGTATTTACTCTTATTTGATTATAAGATACATGATGCCCATATCTATAAATATATATCCATTATGACATATGAATTAATAATGCCAAATTATCGGGATTAAACTGTTATTCTGTGGTTGTACTCATTGATAACTCAAACATTACAACTCATAATACATACCGTACATAATTCATCTCAGGATTAAGATAGATATTTCAATTGCTCTATTGTGAATGTATTATTCCATTAACGGTAAAATCGAAATATACTATTCACTTGATCCGTTCAATACATCATATGTACTAGGTCTTTTGTTCAAGGTCTTTCAGTTGATAATTCTAGACTCATTACTTCCCAATTGAAAACAAAATACCCACAATTTTAAACAAGATAAGGTGTTAGGCGTTCAACCTGTATCTTAAGTTGTGAATATTTTTAAAATAAATAAAGAATTATGTCTACCACACATAAACTTCTTTACATGAATAATTCTTCTTTTAGTCTTGGATCCTTTCTCCTTAGAATATTTTGTTTTGACATATATAATAAACGATTTATAAATACTAGATAATTTATTTGTAAACAAAAGATTTTTATTGATATCAAATGATTTGTTTACAGAAAAACTCTTGCTTTAGGGCATATTTTCTAATTATGTGATGTTCTTAGACTTTTGTGATAATGTCTTTCTAATTATGTGATGTTCTTAGACTTTTGTGATAATGTCTTGGACGTTTTGCATTGAGAAATTGAAAACTTTTTAATCACATTAATCTGTCCCTCCATTCTCTAAGTCTTTGTTCTTCCACATAGTTTTTATTTTATTTTTTATTATTGTAATAAAAAAGGAGATTTGGTTCAGAGCTTTTCTTGAAACTTGATAAGACTTCCAAAGATCGACCAAAAGGGGGGATTTGTTTCAAAACTTTAGAGATTACAAAACTAGTAAGATAATATATATATTTTTGTTCAGTTAGGGTTTTTGTTGGTAAAATTTTATATATCTATTATTATTTTTGTTTGATGTGTGCATTTTGAATATTAGGTTGTAGTTTCTATCAATTGAATTTTTTTTTGGGTTAAAAACATATACCTTAGTCTTACCGTTGAAGAAACACCAGCACAGAGTGAAAGTTAGTTTTTTTTGTTGCTTTTTTATTTTTGTTTTAAGGAATGCAAAATGTACTGTTTGTTGATTATTATTATTATGGTTGTTTTAACTATGGATTATTTATTTGGTTTTTAGAATTCAGTAACTTCTGTTGTTTATAACTGTTATTGGATTTTATTAAAAATATATATACATTTGTTTTTAATATTAGCTTTTAGAGTTCTTGTCTCTATTTGGAATCCGCTTAACTTCTTCTTTTATTTTGTTTTGTTTCGTTTGTTTTTGGATTTTGTAGAGTTCTATAGCCCCTTTTAAATATAGGGTTCTAAAGACACTCAAAAGTAAAAACCTTTTTTTTTTTTTTTGAAAACAATGTTTTGTGCTGTTTAAGGGTTTAACAATGGTTTGGTGTTATCTTGCTATTAAGCTTTTGATCTAAATTATGTTGTTATTAGGTTTGTTGATCAACTTTTTGCTTATTCATGATTGATGGATGTTTTCTTGATCATTTAATATCATAATTATTAGTACAATACAATTATGTAATAATTTTACTATCAATTCATTTCCTTATCCATGCTATTAGTGGTGGCATGTGGGCCGGCACGGCCCATTTGTACCGGGCCAAAGGAGCCTATTTTTGAAAACGGGCTCGGCCTGGCACGACACATCCAGTTGTCGTGCCGGGCCGAACCCGCCCGTGTTCAAAAACAGGGTGCTCTGCACGTGCCTCATGTGCCAGGCTGGTGGGCCTGGCTGGGCCCGGCACGTAGGCCCATAATTTTTTTTAATTTTTTTTAATTCAATTGTAGTACAAGTACATTATAATACTATTTAAACAATTTAAATTGTAATTTGTCTATCTTATTTATTATTTTAGTGTAATAAAAAATAGATAGATTTAGTATTTTATTTAATAAAATCATTCAAAGAATAAATAAAGATAAAATATTACAGAAAATAAAAAATACATGAAATTATGAAAATATGAAATGAAGAATGATTTATTTATTTCGGATTTTCAGTATTACATGATTGCCTTATTAAAAACCTAAACAAGAAAAACCCAGTGAGATAAAAATTTGGTAAGGAAAAAAAAGTGCAATAGCATACACAGAGTCCTAACGGGCCCGTCTCGGTTCCGTTGTAGTTATGTCTGGGTTATAGTGTCTATATGTCCGTGTCGAGCCATGCATTTGTCCATATGCTTTTTCAAATTACCGGTTCCCGACTTAAAAGTAGAACCGGTATATAAGAGTTTACAAAACTTACAGCGATATTTTGTTGTGACCCTACCATCTGGGTTTGGTATTTCTTCTTTGTCAAAACACTACCATATGTTTGAATTTGATATGTGCTTTTTAGGTTTGGGAGGATGTGATGTCGGTGTTGCATCGGAACCAGAAGGTCTCGCTGCCGTTTTCGTCGGCCTGAAAAGGTCAAAATAATGGTCTTCCATGTTAAGACCGTCCAGAAATTGAGAATGATTATGATCCATTTCCTACAATACAAATATTAACTCATTAGTCATTAAAAGCTAAACATAAAATCATAAATGTACTAAGCATGAAAATATTAAAATTAATTACTAAGCATTTAATCATAAATATACTACTTATTACTAAGCATTTAATCATAACTATACTAAGCATAAAAATATTAAAATTTGATTAAATATACTACCTATTAAATCTAAGCATTTAATCATAAATATACTAAGCACAAAAATATTTAAATTAATAACTAAACATAAATCATAAATATCATAAAGATATTAAAATTAATTACTAAACATAAAATCATCAATTTCTAACTAAACAAAATATACCAAGTATAAATTAAAATATACAAATATTAAATTTAATTGCTAGACATAAATTCATAAAGTGATAAATTTATTAAAATCTAAGATCTAAGATTAAATATTAAAATTTATAACAAAGCATAAAAATATTAATTCATAAACATACTAAGCATAAAGCCATAAATATTAAATATACATAAAACATAAGAATAAATATCAAAATTAATAACTAGGCATAAATATATTAAGTATAAATATAGAATTTAAAAACTAAAACATAAAATTAATTAATAACATTTAAAGGAAAAAGATACCTTTGAGCTTCAGTGGAGAGATTAGAGAATAATATTAGTAATATAGTATTATAAATTTAGAATAGTATATTAGTAGTGTAGAGAATAGAGAGAGAGAGTGAGAGTAGAGAGAGAGAGTAATAATGGAATTATTAAAATATGAAATGGTGTAGAGAATAGAGATTAGAGAGAGTAATGGAGAGTTGGGGAATGGAGAGAATGAGAGATTGAGAGAAAGTGTATGGAAATTGGATTGGGTGGGGGTATTTATAGAAAAATTTGAAATGTGGGAAAAAAATATAAAATAGAAGAGATGAGAGGACAAATTGTAATTTTTGACGATTTGAAAAAAATAAACCGTTTGCTGACGTTAGCAACGGTCAAATTTTTCAAAAAAAAAAAAAACAATAAAAAATTGGCATTAACGATAAAAAATAAAAACAAAAAAAACGGACGGCCTGGTAGGCCGGTTCGGGACAGCCCGGCAGGCCGATGGTTTTTTTATTTTATTTTTTATAATATTTTAATTCAATTGTTATGTTATAATATTGTTTAAACATTTTTAATTGTAATTTGTCTATCTTATTTATTATTTTAGTTTAATAAAAATATATAGAAAATAGAAAGATTTATTATTTTATTTAAAAAAATAATTCAAAGAATAAATAAAGCTAAAAGATTAAAGAAAATAAAAATAGATGAAATTATGAAAATATAAAATGAAGAATTATTTATTTATTTCGGAGTCTCAGTATTACATATTTACATGATGCCTCATTAAAAACTTTACCAAGAAAAACCTAGTGGGATAAAAACTTGGTAAGGGAAAAAGAGTGCAATCGTATTATAAGTTAATGTACATGTATAACCTAGAAGTCCTAGATTTGGTTACTGCCGGAACTCTCTTCAACATATAAATTACTGAAATTATGAATAAGTTGTTCATCTACTGTTTCATTTTGCAACCTCTTTCGAGCATGCTCCCAATCCCGAATGCATGCTAATACCTCCACCATCTCCAGAGTCAAAGATTCTTCCAGTCGTGCTGAATACCTGTTCTGAGGAAACAGTAAAGACAGGGATAACCAGTACGTCACGTGCTAGGTGTGACAGGACCGGATATTTATAGCCGTAGGTCTTCTACCATACCAACATATCAAATCCCTTCTCTCTTTCAAATATGTTGTCGAATTGAGCTTCAAGGTAGCTTTTCAATTCGGCACCAGAAGTTGCACCAGCTGATCCAGCTCATGAAGAAGAAGAATTTGATGAGCCTACTTTTTTTTCGGCGTTTTAGAATGTTCCAACTTGTCTTTTTCGGGAGTGTGTCTGGTTCTGCTGATGGTTGCGTGTTAACGCCACCATACCTACACTCATAAATACTACAAACTTCGAACAACTTGGGTCGAATGTCGGTAACCTGTTCAGAATAATCTACGCTCAAAATATCACCAAGATACTCTAGCAATGTTTCTAAACTAGATAATTTAACCCTAGGATCTATTATAACACCTAAAGCATAAATGAAAGGAACTGTATACCAGTATTTTTTAAACTTGGTTTTCATGGCAACAACTGCATGGCCTAAGATATTATGCCCTCTATAATTGTTTAACAATTTAGACATTTCCACAATATGATGGATTGCCAAGGAATATATGGGGTAATAGACCCCAGAAAGAGTTACAGTGGAATCGTAAAAAACCTTTAAAAATTCAATAAAGATCTTTGCCATATGCCAATCATCTGGGGTCAGTGTTGGAAGGCCAAGTTCGGACATTTTCATGTTATAAAAACCTGAAATAGGTGTATCATAATCCAAACAATTTTGCAGCATTAAGTAAGTAGAGTTCCACCTTGCGGACATATCTGATAGGAATCTTCGGGGTCGTAGACAGAAGATTTTACAGTATCTACCGAATTCATTCAATCTTGGATTAGAACTGCTGAGCCAAGCAAGGGCATCTCTGATGCGATCTATATGATCACTTACTACCTTCATACCAGACTGTACAACTAAATTGATGATATGACATGCAAACCGTTGATGGAAGAAATAACCCCCATGTTGCGGGATTTTTTTTTTTTCAAAAAACAATGCAATAGAGCTAGTATTTACAGATGCATTATCTAATGTGATAGAAATGATGTGATCAGTTATTTCAAAAGTTTCTAAAATAGACGTAATGACATTAAAAATATTAGCTATGGTATGTGCAAAATCCATAGGACGAAAACCAAGAATTTTTTTTTTGTAAATTCCAATCAGAGTCTAAATAGTGTCCCGTGACAATTAAACAGTCATGTTTGGAACATGCGTTCCAAAAATCGGAAGTTAGTGCAATAGAGACAGATGTTGTAATTCAGCCTTCAACTCATCTCGTTGGGTTTGAAAATATTTTATCAAATCGTTTCTAGTAGTGCTTCTAGAAACATATTTAAATTGGGGGTTGTATGCAATTTGAATAAATTCTTCATAAAAAACATTATCATAGAAATTAATCGGTTGATCAGTACATGCAATGTAACGTGTCATGCACTCTTTAGCATGCGTGGCGTCGTAACGCCATGTTGTAACGGACCCGTCTGGGTGCCGTTGCAGTTACGTCTGGGTTGTAGTGTCTACATGTCCATGTGCAGGCATGCATTCCTCCATATGCCTTCGCAAATGACTGGTCCCCCCAAGAAGTGACATAGTGCTTAGGACAAAACTTACATTGAGCTCTGTCCATGACTTGACCGTTTGGCATAGTATTATGTACTACGTCAAAACACTGTCATACGTTTGATGTGCATTTTAGGTTTGGGAGGACGTGATGTCGGTGTTGTGCCGAAACCAGAAGGTCCTGTTGTTGTTTTCGTTAGCCCGAAAAGGTCAAAATAATCGTCCTTCATGTAAGAATGTTCAGAAATTGAGGATGATTATGATCTATTTCCTACAATACAAATATTAACTCATTAGTCATTAAAAACTAAGCATAAAATTATAAACATACTATGCATAAAAATATTTAAATTCATTACTATGCATTTAATCATAAATATACTAAACATAGTTACATAAATAATAAATAACATAAAAATATTAAAATTAATTACTTAACATAAAAATATTTAAATTCATTACTAAGCATTTAATCAAAAATATAGTAATATACTAAGCATAAAAATATTTAAATTCATTACTAAGCATTTAATCATAAATATACTAAGCATAAATATATTAAAATTAATTACTAAACATAAAATCATAAATATCATAAAAATATTAAAATATATTACTAAACATAAAATCATAAATATACTAAGCGTAAACATATTAAAATCAATTACTAAGCATTTAATCATAAATATACAAAGCATAAAAATATTTAAATTCATTACTAAGCATTTAATCATAAATATACTAAGTATAAATATATTAAAATTAATTACTAAACATAAAATCATAAATATCATAAAAATATTAAAATATATTACTGAAATTATACAAACGTAGTTAAATTGCTTAAAACATACATGGGGGGTGAATAGGTTTTTACACTTTTTTCAATCCCTTGAAACAAACGTCGTTTATCCCTCAAGATAACTTTACATAAAACACATAAACCAAACATACATACATAGACAAGATAAGCATGTGATCATTTTAGCATTGTCTATATATCAATAAGTTGTATGAGGAAGAATAACATTAAAATCACAATAACAAATAATACTTGTATTTCAATATTTGTTCAATGTGTTACAAGTATAAACAAAACTATACACAAAAGTATCAATATACAAAAGAATAATATATACAAGTATAAACAATATATTTTGCTTTACAATTCACACTTAACAAATCTTGATTCCAAATACATCACAAGTGAAAAATATACTACAAGATTAAAATATACACAAATACAAATATGAAAGAGAGAGATAGAAAGAATTGACACATGAGATTTTTAACGTGGTAAAATCTCCAAGGAGGAAACATCCACAGGTTGAACTACAACCATTGGGTACTATATATATTGGATGATAGATTAGAAATTCCTCAAAAGTGACCAACCTAGATCTACTTCCTATTGGAGTCTATGTCTACCCAATCTCTATTGGAAAATACAAAATCCCTCAATGATGCGGAGCCACCATATATTGGAGATCATACCAAACCAACATTGTTGGAAGATTAGAAATTCATCAAGAGTGCATACACATCCCATGTACCACTCTCTATTGGAGTTTATGTCTATCCAAACGCCCGGGCCTACCAATATTGTAGTCAACTCCCTATCCAAAGCACTCATGCCTCTCATGCATGACTATCCGGACATTCCAGATCCTAACCATGACTCCTTGCTTAATTATCCAAGTCCTTCCGATTCTTGTCAAGACTTCATGTTTTTTACAAGGACTTCCTAGTGTGATCATGTGAATGCAAATGATGCAAACAAGCAATTCAACATAGAAAATGTAATCAATACATTCCATGGAACAACTAGACCTAAACATGTGAGAACACGAGTCAAATAGTCTAGATGCAAAACTTGAATTAAAATCTAGAGCATGTGAAAACATCTAACACATAACGCTCTTAGTTTCATTCACACAAATAACACTTGAATAGATAATATACATGAAGCACATATTCAAGATGTTACAAACATACACATAAATGCTAGAATCATAAAATGTATTCAATGAATATTCTAGTAAAAGATTTAGAGTAAGGATATAATGATAAATCAATTAAATCCTATATGTCTCTAAAAACACATACACATGTATTAATCCTAGATTTTGTCAATTAAAGGATCAAAGCACATTTCAAGATTATTGATCATAAAATGATTCAATCAAGTCACAAATAACCCTAGGTATCAAATTAATCACAAGACAACACTCAAACATGTGAGAAACTAGAATCATAGAAAACTAGTTCACATTTGTCTCTAATTAGACTTTTGATTAAGTTTGGTTATGAAGCTATCTTTCTCAATGCATTCATCATACATACACATATATATAGAAGAAGAAACCCCAAGGTAATTGAAGATTAAAAAGGAAAAAATCACTAAGATAAGTCAATTACCAATGATTCATGAGCTGGTTCGATTTTATGAGTAGAATCACTAGAAAACTTGATCAAACAGCTGGAAGACCACTTGGAAAAGGCAGGGGACTTGATTATGAAGAATCTCCAACTTAAATCACTCAATTCCAACTTCGTATGAGAAATTTATGGTGTTTGGAAGGTGAGAAAAAATTGAGAGAAAATTCTACACTTGTGAATTCTAATTTTTCTTCTTAAAATAAAATGAGAGTGAATTGAGGAGTTTTAAATGAATTGGAGAGAGGGAAGGAGTGGGAAAATGAGGGGCTGCCACCTCACTGCCCCGTGAGAGGCACGTGAGCTTCACGGGGGCAGAGAGGTGGTGTGGTCATGAGCCTCACGGCCACCTCACGCGCCCTCAAGCTTGGCCGTTGGCCAAAGCTTGCTTCCATCGCGTTCTTCGACCGTATTCGAGTCTCCAAACTCCGATTTTGAATCTGTCTTCGGATTACGAATCGTGACTTTCTCACGCACAATGAAGACTATGAAACTTTGACAAAAGGTTGAGAATTCAACTCGATACACGAAGATGAAGACAACTCAACGAATGAGAACGTAAAGTAGCGTAGCCTCCTAGTTTGGACTCGAAACTTAATGAGTGAGTAACCGAAATGAACGGGACTCAATAAGAAAACATAAAAGATCATGTTCAAGTCCAAAATCAATAAAACGGAAACAAATAAACACAAAGTTATACATGTATGCCATTTCCTAGACATAGTCCTAGAACATGCAATTAACAATGTTTATCAAATTAAATCTAATGTATGTGTATACATTACCAAGTGTGTGAGAGTGTTATACCAATAGTGTACAAATATGCAGGGACACATATGAATGTCATGTGTGTGTGTGTGCCTATGCCTTGTAAGAGAAATGAGGTCTATTATACCTTTATTGTGCAATGTAGCACATTCCTCTTTGAAGACACCTTCTTGCATGAATTGTAGCCAAATATTTCTTTAAAGCTTTGAATCAACATTTCTAATACCACTAAGCAATACAAGAAAAACATCATTTTGATATGGAATACATGCCAATACAAACCAAAAACCTAACAATCTCCCCCTCTGACAAATTTCATATCAAAACCCCTAATCATAAATATAGTAATATACTAAGCATAAACATATTAAATGAATTACTAAGCATTTAATCATAAATATACTAAGCATAAAAATATTTAAATTCATTACTGAGCATTTAATCATAAATATCATAAAAATATTAAAATTAATTACTAAACAGAAAATCATAAATATACTAAGCATAAACATATTAAAATTAATTACTAAACATAAAATCATAAATATACGAACATATTAAAATGAATTACTAAGCATTTAATCATAAATATACTAAGCATAAAAATATTTAAATTCATTACTAAGCATTTAATCATAAATATAGTAATATACTAAGCATAAAAATATTTAAATTCATTACTAAACATTTAATCATAAATATACAAAACATAAATATATTAAAATTAATTACTAAATATAAAATCATAAATATCATAAAAATATTAAAATATATTACAAAACATAAAATCATAAATATACTAATCATAAACATATTAAAATTGATTACTAAGCATTTAATCATAAATATACTAAGCATAAAAATATTTAAATTCATTACTAAGCATTTAATCATAAATGTACTAAACATAAATCATAAATATCATAAAAATATTAAAATTAATTACTAAACATAAAATCATCGATTTACTAACTAAACAAAATATACTAAGTATAAATTAAAATATACAAATATTAAAATTAATTACTAGACATAAATTCATAAAATGATAAATTTACTAAAATCTAAGATTCTAAGATTAAATATTAAAATTTATAACAAAGCATAAAAATATTAACTCATAAATACACTATGCATAAAGCCATAAATTAAAAATATACATAAAACATAAGAATAAATATCAAAATTAATAACTAAGCATAAATATATTAAGTATAAATATAAAATCTAAAAACTAAAACATAAAATTAATTAATAACATTTAATGGAAAAAGATACATTTGAGTTTTGGTGGAGAGATTAGAGAATAATATTAGTAATATAGTATTAGAAATTTAGAATAGTAGATTAGTAGATTATTTGTGTAGAGAATAGAGAGAGAGAGAGAGGAGAGAGAGAGAGAGTAAGAATTGAATTATTAAAATATGAAATGGTGCAGAGAAATAGAGATTAGAGAGAGTAATGGAGAGTTGGAGAATGTAGAGAATGAGAGAATACAGATTGAGAGAAAGTTTATGGAAATTGAATTGGGTGGGGGTATTTATAAAATTTTTTGAAATGTGGGTAAAAATATAAAATAGAACAGATGAAGGAGTAAAGTGTAATTTTTGTCCATTTTTGAAAAATTTGACCGTTTGTTGATGTCAGCAACGGTCAAATTTTTCAAAAAAAAAAAAACAATAAAAAATTGGCACTAACGGTAAAATATATATATATATATATATTGAACGGTCGGCCTGCCAAGTCGCCAATTATATACATGGCTCGTGCCAGGCATGGGGGTCGTGTCTGGCCTAGCCCACGAAACAGACAGGCTGTGCCGAGCCCACCAGGCTCGACACATTTTGACACCATTACATGCTATTGACTGAACACCTATTACCATTGAAGTATAGAGTGAAGATGGTTAAAAAAGCAATTCACGAAAAAAGAAAAATGATGGTTTTAATAAAACAACATACACGAAAAACTTGTCAAAACTGAAGATTGGCAAAATGAGATGGATTAATTATTAGTATGTAAACAACATAATATACTTTACTGAAGTTTAACTTGCTAACTTGTCCATGTAAACTAAACATCTTGCTGACATTTATCCAGCAAATTGGAATGCAAAACGAAAGATGCTGATGGGAATTTGCAGGTTATATACATTTACAACAGTTAATACCATTCCTTTTCTTTATTGATATTTCTCATTATTGATCTAACATTCTTTTATGTTATGTTTTTGCTGTCACGAGGCAAAATTGGAAATAAATGGTGTTTGTTACCAATAAAAGAGAAGGCAAAGTTTATACAACTTGATGTGGTTGAAGTTGTTGCCACAAATTAACCTCACAATTGTAATAATGACATCCTCAATCCCATCGACTTGCCTCTAACAGATGAAGAAATCCTAGCCATAAAAAATCATTTGGATCATGAAGATCAAACCATCAGCACAAGATGTATGCCGTCTCAGTGGTGTCAGATTGTGAATAAACTGTCTAAAGAGCAAAAAGAGGTTGTTCATGCCTTGGGTTTTGGAAACTTACTAGCTCTCAATTGTGGATGTCTTTGTCTGAAGATTTGTCGATGGCTTGTTGATAATTTTGACACAAAATCTTGTTCAATTCATATCAATGGCAGGAGATTTGTGATAAACTCTTATGTATTTGCTCTAGTTATAGGGTTGTTGACCATGGAGACCCGATAACTATATTCGGAGATGTCCCTAATAAAGAATTTTGGGAATCAAAGTTTGCCATGACATCTTGATGGCTTGTTGATAATTTTGACACAAAAGCTTGTTCAATTCATATCAATGGCAGGAGATTTGTGATAAACTCTTATGTATTTGCTTTAGTTATAGGGTTACTAACCATGGAGACCCAATAACTATATTCGAAGATGTCCCTAACAAAAAATTTTGGGAATCAAAGTTTGCCATGACATCTCGTGGCAAATTCTTGAAAGACATAGAACATTGCCCGGAGAAGATGACTAGGAATGATGATGAATTCAAGGTTACATTATGCTTATTTTGTAAGGCACCATCCTATCTCTTTCAGCTGCAGATTATGTTCATATGGGGTACTTGATTTCTTTAAGCAATGTTGGAAATATATATGCAAAAAATTGGTCTAGTTGGTGCTTCTCATCACTTTGTGAAGGCATTAAGAAGCTTAAGATTAACCAGCAAGGTATGAAGAAATGATGCATTTTCGAGTGTGTGTTGTTTCCTAGCCATAAAAAATCATTTGGACCATGAAGATCAAACCATTAGCACAAGATGTACGCCATCTCAATGGTGTCAGATTGTGAATAAATTGTTAAAAGAGCAAAAAGAGGTTGTTCGTGCCTCCGGTTTTGGAAACTTACTTGTTCTCAATTATGGATGTCTTCGGCTGAACATTTGTCAATGGCTTGTTGATAATTTTGACACAAAAGCTTGTTCAATTAATATCCATGGTAGGAGATTTGTGATAAACTCTTATGTATTTGCTCGAGTTATGGGGGTTGCTAACCATAGAGACCCGATAACTATATACGAAGATGCCCCTAGCAAAGAATTTTGGGAATCAAAGTTTGCCATGACATCTCGTGTCATCTTCTTGAAAGACATTGAACATTGCCCGAAGAAGATGACCACGGATGGTGATGAATTCAAGGTTACATTATGCTTATTTTTGTTATGCACCACCTTATCTGTTTTAGCTCCAGATTATGTTCATACAGGGTACTTGATTCCTTTAAGCAATGTTGGAAATATCTATGCAAAAAATTGGTCTAATTGGCGCTTCTCATCACTTTGTGAAGGCATTTAGTGTAGGGAAAAATACACACGGCGGAAGTGAAAAGTTTGATTGGTATATTTCAAAAAAATTTCTTTAAAAGAAGAACCTTAACCCTTGATTAATTAATATATAATAAAAAGATATCGTAACTTTTTCCACGTGATGATTGATGTTGCGTTGATTATAATTCGCAAGACCTTCCAATCCAATCATGAACGTGAATCACCTAGGAGTGTGGGCTCCCTTTCTTTGAATTGTGTACCTGAAGATGGATAATAAAAAAAACTTTTTCATTTTTTGTTAGTCATAATAATCTTTCTAAAGAAAACGAAGAAAGTTCGGTCATTTGTCAATTTTCAATCTTTTGATCGAAACTCATATGAACTTTATTCAAAATTGTGCACAAAACCTTTTGATGTAAAAGCTAATAGTGTACTATCGAAAATAAAAACGTTTCTTCTCTATTTTTCCTCTTGGCCGAATTCTACACATTATGTCTTAGAGTTGGACTATTTTTCAAGCAAAAAAAAATAACTCTCTCTCAAAAATCTAGGGTTGGCCGAATTCTTTATTATGGAATATATAGGGTGGCTGAAATCCTTGCTCAAAAATACTATGGTTGGCCGAATTCTTGATAGGTCAATCATGTGGTGGCCGAAATCCTCTTATGAGGTGGATTTATGCCTTGTAACTTAAATCCTAACCATAGGTAGATTTATTGTGTTATGGCCAAAACCTTCTCCTAAGTAGGATTTGTGTTTCCAACAAAGACTCTTATTAATCTTTAGAATTCAACTCTAATCCAACTCTTTAGTAACTAATTGTGACTATATCAAAGACTTCCTAATTTGACTAGATAAATAAATTTATTTATCTACTTATCAAATAAAGTCTTTGATTCTTATTATGCTACCAACAATAGTATAACACTAAGAAACCTATTTCCTAGTTAGAAAAAGATTTTAAATTTTAATTAATTAACTTCAATTTAATTAAATAATAAAATAAAACAATATATGATATGTAAAATTGTGTTATAAAAACCTAATTCGCAAATGCACGAATCGTGAGATAAGTACAACGAAAAGTACGGATCGTTCTTACAAGGAAAAATGATTTATCAATTATAACTAATCCTAATTAAAGCTAAGCAATTAAAAGTAACCAAGAGTTTTGAGATTGATTGATTTATAACTCAATTAAAATAAGAAAGTAATTTAACAAAGAATTGGTGTGTGTAATCAAGAGATGGAAAACTAGGTAACCGATGCTCTCCATATGCAATACTCAATGTTCCTCAACTAATTCCATTAAATAGGTTCAATCCAGATTCAGAGTTCATTCTCATCTTAAATATGGTATTACCTTAATTCCTCGGGATTTAACCACGTGTTCTTAATCACAACTCACCCGCGTCAAAGGTGTTAGCTATAAATAAGAACCCATTATGTGCAAGAATTATTGAACCAAAATTGTCTCGCATTAATTCCTATGTCGAGAACAATCATACTCATTCAATTGAAAAGTAATTAAGACAACCTAAATTCCTCTAGCGCAATCTCAATTTATAAATTATTGAAACCCTAGACAAGTATAAATTAATTTCTATTAGATTAATGCAAGTCAAGAATAAGACATTTAATGAATTGAACAAATCTAAATCCGAATTGATTAATAAAAATATGGAGTTTGAATCATAACATGAGCATTACATAGGTTCACATCAATTCCCTAGTATGAAGTTAGTTACACATCATAGAAAAAAAAAAAAAGATAAGAGATAGAAAAGATAAAACCCATTGAGGTCTTCAATGAATTCTTCAAATCTTCGATGTTGAAATCTCTTTTGTCTTCGAATCTTCTTTGTGTAAAGATGGATGAGAGAGTTAATTAATGGTTTGTGTAAAGAAAAATGGTCTAAGTTCTCCAGCCTTGTGTGTCTCCCCCTTGAATAAGACACCAACTTATATATATACTCTCAAAAATAGGTCACTCGCTGTCCCGAATGAGCCCGGTTTACGCCTGAACGCTCCTTAGACCGCTACGCAGGCACGTTGCATGGCTGGTGGAAATTCTTTTGTTCTTGACCGCTGCCTAGGTCATTTGGGAGGCACTTGCATGGCCAGCGGTAATTTCTTAGCTCTAACCTTCAGTTACTAAAGCAGTCATAACTTCTTCTAGGAATATTGGAATTACGATCCGAAAAGTGCGTCGAAAACTAGACTTTCGGGGCTTTCAATCCATAGGTAGTAGGACACACAATTCAATCAGATATGAGAGATATAGGCCTCGCAACATGGCTGTTCTGCACTGACCGAAAATCCTTTTTTCATGGTTTCTTCCAAATTGCTCATTTTCTCCATCTTTTCATTCATTTTCTTCCAAAATAAGATTTAACACCACTTGAATGGAATGGACCTACACATGCTCAACAAACACATTAAACAACCTAATTCACTCAAGAACAAAACATAAATAATAGGAAATAGGGGCCTAAAACATGTATAGAAAATGACCGATCAAATACCCTCAAACCTATCTTTTGCTTGTCTTAGAGCAAAACGAAACTAAAAAAAAAAAACAAAAAAAAAAAAACAACAAAATTAAAACCTAAGCTAAGCCATTTTCGATGGGAACACGATAGCATTGAGCGTATGCTACAAGCCTTTAAACCTCTGGGTATCCCTAGTAGGAGGAGTTTTGTCTCCTGAGGGTTTACAGCTATGCTATCCACAAACATATTTCTACGAAAAGCCAAATAATCAAGATGCAAACTCATATGTACCATTCAAGCCAATGCAGGCTAGAGCCAATAAGTAAAGACTAAAGTTAAGTCACAAATTTGAATGCATTGCTCAATTTTAATGAAAAGCCTAAGCTCAATACATTCTAGTTTCAAAAACACATTCGCCAAATGTCATAGATATAATTCGCCTCAACTCTAATTCTCACAAGATATCGCTCATCTTTCACACAGAACTTAGGCAAATACACTCATCAAGCATATACGAAAGAAGTTATGCACAAGAAATTTCAAATTATAATCACATATGAATATATCATTTCAAATTATAATCGCATATGAATATATCATTGAAAGAACGTTTGATTGTATGCAAAAGATCTCATCAAAAGAATCGAACATTAAGAACAAGAGAGAGCACGTGTTTTCCTTACTCTTGAGCTAGCATCCCCAAAATATCAATTAGGTCTTTTCTTTGGTTGAAACGGGGTCATTGGGTGAAGGTTAAGAAAGAACAGGAAAAGGATAGCAAACAAACCTAGAATCATATCGAGAAATTCATTGGCAAACTTCATACTCGGCCGAATTTCTTTGAATTCTTCATTCCATTTGTTTCCAGGCTTCTCGAATAAATTTTGTTCATCCTCCTTCTTGAGTTGGCTTTGATTTCTTATCACTTCATTGTAAAGCTCTATTCCTTTTCTCTTTAATTAATTCATCATCTCATTCATTTATCTTTTTTTTTATATAACAACTTTTCAACACATTTCTTCTTGACACCACTTTGGTGCTTATCTTCTTGGTTTTGCCTTGGTACATGCACATTACGATTCATCCATTTCGAACTCCCTTCAATCATCTTCATCACTTTCTCTATATGATCCCAAGCTATATGGTATGGCTAAATTATGGCTTATTGTGGTTAAGTTAATGTGGGTGATGAAAGAAAAAGGCTCATTGTGTTTGGCTTTAAATAGGGCTATGGAGCACACACATAAGGTAGAAAATATTTAAGGCCTTTTAAGTGAGTTCAAGCACACATTGTCTATATCACTTCTAATGGTTCAACCAAATCAAGAGCAAAGTCCACATGTGATATCTTTTTTATGAGAATTGTTCTTTAATGCTCAATGTACAACCTATAGAGATCGAATCTAATGCTAAGAACCTACTGAGTAATTAAAGAGTGGAAACAAATTATCCATCATATCATGTCATTTATGTACGCTTTTTGGCTTAGTGAACTCACAAGGGTAGTCTCCACTATTAATCATGTCAATCCAACTAAGCATCCTATCCACTGTCACATCAAGAGCATGTCGTAAGTTTTGAAAAATGCAATGCACTACTCTAAGTGGCAAGAAGTTAGTTTAAACTCAATGAATAAAACATATATTATGGCTCTTAAAGTACACATAAGAAGCAACTCAACATGGAGGACAAAAATTCAAAAAATGATGACTTTCGAAATTGAACTATGTCTGTTCGTTAATGCATATCTCTCAAATAAATTAACAAAAGTTAACAAAATTTTAGCATAAGATAATAGACATGCAAACACATACTTTTCATTTAGAAAATATTTCAAAATTCACATTGAAAAAGTATGAAAACAGACAACGAAAACAGTGCACGCATCGTTTCGCAACAACAGGGCATTGCCCATGACCTTTGGTCGAAGAAACAATCATAACTTTTAAACCATTGCCTAGAAATTTACATTCTTTATACCATTAGATTCGTATCGAAGAAACAAAGAACCCAACTTGGACAGAAAAATTTATTTCTTCACCAATCAATACAGTTTTAACAAAATGTTTTCCTCAAAAAATTTCTAAACATGGCACTTTTTTTTCGCAGATTTGTCAAAAAATAAAACAACCATGAATTCACACCCCCAAACCTAATCTAAACATTGTCCTCAATGTTTGTATGACATTAAAAGCATGGACAATGAATAAAGAAAAAGTAGGTAAGGTAAGAACTCAAAACAAAAACATAAAAACTAGAAAACTAGAAAACTAGAAAACTAAAAACTAAAACTAAAAAGAAATTACCTAGGTGGGTTACCTCCCACCAAGCGCTTTATTTAACGTCTAGGCAAGACGCATGAGAGCCCTTTGGCTCTTTGGGTGTGGTTAATTCCTTACTACTCGAACTCTCATCCACCGATGGTGAAGTATCAATGACATACTCATCACCAATTTTCTTCAACCTAACAGTTTCGCCACGCTCAATTACTCTGAGCTCATCTTTTCTGACCCACATCGTTCTCCCTTGTTTGCATTAGTTGATATACTCGTAGCACCTTGGTCGTATGTGACCCTTTTTATTGCAATAATGACAAACCGGAACAAATCTATGGAAATTACCTTTTTGGTGGATGTGATTTGATAGTAATGCTCGCTTCCTTCTGTTTCTTCTCTTCCTTCTCGGAATTGTATTGACTTGTTGGGTGATGGACTCACTTGACTCATCGGTCAATGACTTGATCACCTCTTCAGCTTTTACAAGCTTTGCAATGTACTCGAGTTCCTTAATCTTCATGATCTCTAAGGCTTTATCCCTCTATTCTATTTTATCCTTCATCAACTGCATCCTTTTTGAAAAATCTTCTTTTATCACTTCCATCTTTAAAGAAAGTGTATCTACCTTAAGATACAATTCCTTTTCTTTTGAAGAACCTCAATTTTTGCCATTGCATCTAAAGTGACACCTTGATCTTTCTTGTCAACAATTTTCTTTGTTTTCTCTACTAAAGTTTCCAGAAAGGCATCTAACTTTTCATCAGATGATGCCGACAAATCCTCTAACTCACACATCTCAACTGTGAAACAGTTAAGAATACCAAGTGGTTTCTTCATAGATTCAAAGACATCAACTTCAATTGTTTCATCGAGAACTGTCAACAATAGATTGCCATTATGCACATCGATGATAGCCTTTGCAGTTGCCAGGAATGGTTTGCCAAGCAGAATAGGTAAGTCTTTTGAACTAGTGACTTCTTCTTCCATGTCCAACACAATAAAATCTGCCGGTATGATGAGTTTACCGACTTAGACGAGAACATCTTCCACAATTCCACGAGGATACCTTATAAATCGATCAGCAAGTAAAAGTTCCATGTTGATGGGTTTAAGGTCACTTAGCCCCATCTCTTTATACATAGCATTTGGTATTAAATTGATGCTCGCCCCTAGGTCCAGTGTGGCTCTCTCTTTTCTTGATTCTCCCACTATGATGGTGATGTTAAAACTTCCAGGATCCTTGAGTTTTGGGGGCAATCTCTTTTGGAGTACTGCACTTACTGCATCTGGAACTAGCATAGTTTAATGAGAATCAGTCTTCCTACTCCTCGAATTGAGCTCCTTAAAATACTTTGCATAAGTCGGTATCTTGTGGATCAATTCCATGGTTTGCAAACTGACATTGTCATTGGACAAGATGTTGTAGATCTCATTGAATGATTGGTTGAGTTTGCTCTTCTGAAGTCTTCCCAGAAAAGGAACCGAAGGCACATGTGGGTTTGGAGATTTGTGAAGTTGGGATTTATCTTTAGGCATGAGCCCTTCAATTTTGTTAGCAATTCCTGAAACATTACCAAAATCATTAGAAAGTTCAGTAGGTATATCATTGTTCAAAACCTTACCATCCCAAAGAACGGTTACCTCCTTTGCTTGCTCGGTAGGACTTGGAAATTTTCCTGGTTCGCTCTTTTGAGCAGCTTTGGCCAATTGTCCGATTTGTTGCTCCATCTTCCTCATTTAAACGGTCATGTTTTGAAACATCATATTATTTTCTTATTAGGATTCCCTGATTGCTTCCTTGAAAGCTTGTTGAGTGGATTGCATGATTTTTTCCATTGTTTCCTCTATTGATGGCCTCATTTGTTGGTAGTCATGATTCTTCTAAGCACCGGCATTATATTGTCTCTGATTGTTGGAGTTATTTCCCCATTGATTTCCAATGCCATGATAGTTGGTGTTTGAGAAGTTGGGATTATTTTTCTAGCCTGAATTAAAGTTGTTCATGGCTTGTACTTCTTCTACTTCACTAGGTCCATGCCCTTCTACTTTTTTAAGAAAAAATTAAAGTCAGCCAAAGATCAATTGCATCAAAGAAAACTTGAAGCATCCCAACTAGATTGGCACCCAACAAGATTACCTATCATGTGCACACACACTCTCAAACTGACACAATATATTCAAAAAAAATAAAAAAAGGAACAAGAAAATTGGGAGGGACATAACACCAAAACCCCAACAAATCAACCAAAAATGGTAAAAAGATCTAAAAGATAAGTCTCTTGTAATAAGAGCAGTACAAAATTGGGGACAAGTAAAACTCCAAAAATCTTGAGCCAAAGAATGACCATGAGAAGCTAAGCAATTAGCCATCGCATTTCCTTCACGATAAATATGAGAGACATGAACACTTACAGAAGAGAGGAAATAAAGACAGCGCCGCCAAGAAGAAAGAAACTCCCAAGGAACATCCACCGAACAAAGAGAAAAAAGAAAGACCACATAAGTAGAATCACATTCTATCCAAAAAGAGTGCCACCCATAAACATGAGCAAATTCAATGGCTTTGATAACTACCAATAACTCGGCTTTAAAAGCATACATAACCCCTAAAGGCAAAGCAAAACAACCTTTAACAAACCCGTGACAATTACGAAAAATACCACCACAGCTTGAAGGTCCTGGGGAGCCATTAGAAGAACCGTCAGTGTTAACCTTAATCCAACTTGGAGGAGGGGAACGCCGGAAAACCTCTAAAATCATAGGAGCTTGACAAGGGTGAGGAACCACTTGAAGACGCTTAAAAAGCAATAATTCAGATTGTGAATTAAACATTCCACTAGTAATCAAATGATTAGAATTTGGAATAGCTGAGTGAACATAAGCAATAGAAGAGACAATTGGGATCATGTGCTCCTCAAAAATCATTTGATTACGCGCATACCAAATTGCCCAGAAAATATGAATCATTGTAGAAAGCCATAAACTTCGTAATTGAGGGCTAGCATTCCAATTAAAAGCTGATAAGAAAAAATCAGGAAGTTCCAAATAATAATTAAGAGACACATGAAAAAGCCATAAGCGCTTTTACTTGGTGTTGATATAAGCGCTTTTTGTTTCAATTGACCTATATCAGTAGCCATATCATCCATCTTCTTCATCATTTGTATCATTTGAATATAGTTTTCTGTGTTGGCATCTATGGTATAAAGTCCTTTTTTCCTCTTGGAATTTTTGTGATTAGAGTTCTAGGCCAACTTTTCAAAGATAGCGTATACTTCCTCAATTTGTTTGTCATTCATGGATCCTCCATAAGCATTGTTCACTAAAAAACCTGACACTTCAGTCAGACCATTATAAAACCACTGACATAGCTGATTAGTAAGAAATCCGTACTGATGACAATCTCTGGTATACTTCTTGAAGCGTTCCCATGCCTCATAAAAAGTCTCATTATCTTGTTGAAAGAAACTCAAAATTTTGGCTTGGATCTCACTAGTTTTCTGAGGTGCATAATACTGATCAGTCAGTTTTTCCCTTACTTCATCTCAGGTTCTCAAAGATGCAGGAGACAATGTCAACAACCATGTCTTCGCTTTATCTTTTAATGAATGTGGATACATCTCATGCGCAGCTGGTTTTCTTTAATTCTATGGTTGGGTAATAATTGTATTGTTGCGTAGAACTCTCTGAAGAATAGAAGCACATCTTCATCTGGTGTACTGCGGAAAATAGGCAATTGGTTGTAGTGGCTACTTCTCAGTTCATAATTCCTTACTGCAGGTTCTAGCACAATGCACAAAGGATGATTGCTCACAACTGGTCTACTATAATCCTTCATAGTTCTGATGGGCTCTGGTTTTAGCTATAAGCCGGATTTGGAACAAGATTTGGAATGAGGTCAAAACTCTGATTGAGTCTCTCTTGATTCTGATTTTCACCATCTTCCATTGTTAGATTTCTTATGCGATCAATATTATCGTACAAAGGTAACAATTCTCCCTACTAAGATCTTCTACCTTGCATCTGCTGTAAATACCTGAAATCAGAATAAGACAAACACAAGTAAACTAAAAATAATTATTATTAAAAAAAAAATCTAAAAGGCTAAAAATTAATGACTCGATTAACTAAACTAGACTAAACCTATTAACTAAAACCAAAACTAGAAATAACCAATAAATTCAACTAGTCCCCGACAGCGGTGTCAAAAACTTGATGTGTAAAATCGTGTTATAAAAATCTAACTCGCAAGTGCACGAATCGTGAGATAAGTACATCGGAAAGTAGGGATCGTTCCCACGGGGAAAAATGATTTATCAATTATAACTAATCTTAATTAAAGCTAAGTAATTAAAAGTAACCAAGAGTTTTGAGATTGATTGATTTATAACTCAATTAAACTAAGAAAGCAATTTAACAAAGAAATGGTGTGTGTAATCAAGAGATGGAAAACTAGGTAACCGATGCTCTCCATATGCAATACTCAATATTCCTCAACTAATTCCATTAAATAGGTTCAATCCAGATTCATAGTTCATTCTCATCTTAAATATGGTATTACCTTAATTCCTCGGGATTTAACCATGTGTACTTAATCACAACTCACCCTCGTCAAAGGTGTTAGCTATAACCAAGAACCCATTACGTGCAAGAATTATTGAACCAAAATTGTCTCGCATTAATTCCTATCTCAAGAACAATCATACTCATTCAATTGAAAAGCAATTAAGACAACCTAAATTCCTCTAGCGCAATCTCAATTTATAAATTATTGAAACCCTAGACAAGTATCAATTAATTTCTATTAGATTAATGCAAGTCAAGAGTAAGACATATAATGAATTGAACAAATCTAAATCCGAATTGATTAGTAAAAATATGGAGTTTGAATCATAACATGAGCATTACATAGGTTTACATTGATTCCCTAATATGGAATTAGTTACACATCATAGAAATAAAAAGACAAGAGATAGAAAAGCTAAAACTCATTGAGGCCTTCAATTAATTCTTCAAATCTTCGATGCTGAAATATTATTCGTCTTCGAATCTTCTCTGTGTAAAGATGGATGAGAGAGTTGAGTAATGGTTTGTGTAAAGAAAAACGGTATGAGTTCTCCAGCCTTGCGTGTCTCCCCCTTGAATAAGACAGCAACTTCTATATATGTACTCTCAAAAATAGGTCACTCGCTGTCCCGAAAGAGCCCCGTTTACGCCCGAACGCTCCTTAAATTGCTACGCAGGCACGTTGCATGGCCAGCTGCATGCCATCAGATATTCTTCTATTCTTGACCGCTGCCTAGGTCATTTGGGTGGCACTTGCATGGCCGACTGTAATTCCTCAGCTCTGACCTTCAGTTACTAAATCGGTCGTAACTTCTTCTAGGAATATCATAATTACGATCTGAAAAGTGCGCCGGAAACTAAACTTTCGGGGATTTCAATCCATAGATAGTTAGACACATAATTCAATTGAAACTGAGAGATATGAGCCTCGCAACATGGCTGTTCTGCACTGGCCGAAAATCCTCTTTTCACGGTTTCTTTCAGTTTGCTCATTTAACACCACTTGAATGGAATGGACCTACACATGCTCAACAAATACATTAAACAGCCTAATTTACTCAAGAACAAAACATAAATAATAGGAAATATGGGCCTAAAACATGTATAAAAAATGACTGATCAATATAATAGACCAATATTTTTAGCCTTGCTGCCCATGTACATAATCATGTACTATATATTGTTATTCCATTTTATTAAATCCATTGGACCTTAATAAAAAGCTCATATGTGAACTAGACCCATTCTTACTAAAAGAAACAAGTCCACATGCATTAAATTAATACTTTAATATAATTTAATAGTCCATCATATAATAAATGTGCAAATTATATTTTTAATGTATTAATTACAATTCTAGATGGACCCATAAATTGGTCCGATAAAATATATCAAGTAATCCATACAAGTCCGTGTGAATTAAGGATCTTGGCGGTCTATCTAAATTTAAGCTTCAATAGATATAACCCAATCACAATCAACAAATGATTCACTTAGGTTCGATCTATTAATTTTAGTTCATTCCACTAAAGAACTAAAATTGAACTCTTAAATAAAGATAGAATAAGTAAATGTTTCTCATTCATACCCTAGACAATCTTATTGGAGATAGTGTATCCTTGTGATAAATATCAGTAATCGCCAAGAGCTCATAGACCGCTTATAGCTCTCCTAGTTACCTTATTTACTCATATGACCACATTTTGAACTTGAATATTTTGACTTGTCCAGAAACCATGTTTCAATAGACACTATTGAAAACTTAACGTTAAGATTCTATATCCAATACCTCAAAATATCCATATGATGACATTCTACTCTCATTAAATAAATGGAGTCACGATGTCCATATCTATAAATGAAGTCCTCTATCGATTAACAAATGAACACCAAACTATCGAGGATAGACTATGTTATATAATCGTACTCATTGATATCTCAAATGATAACACTTGTAACCATAAGTCCATCATTTATCTCAGGATTAAGATAGACTCTCCGATTGTCCTCGTAGTGTAAACTTTTATCCACTGACGGTTCTGGATAAAGTATTTCACTGTGATTCTATTCAATACACATAGTGCACTAGATTCTTTTACTCAAAAACATTTTGATGATTTTAGACTTATTATAGTACATGTGATCCCACTCAAATGATGGCAAAAGAATCTACAATTTTAACAAGGTAAATGCGCTCAACCTTTATTTTAAGTTGTGAACATTATTCAAGTAACTAAAGAATTGTGTCTACCTCATACATATCCAGATGTACAAACAATTCTTCATTTCTCATAGTCTTTTGACCTTATGATTATTTACTTTTAACAATTATAATAATTAAACTATAAATGCTATAGGATTTGTTAAACTAGAAATCACTTTATTAATATGAAAAGATTATCAAAAACATCATTACACTCTTGCTATTGAGCATAATCCTAACATTGAGACATTTAAGATTAACCGGCAAGGTATGAAGAAGTGTTGCATTTTCGAGTATGTGTTGTTTCTTCAAGTAAAAAATTTATATTTTTATTCAATCTATTATTATGATATTTCATGGTATCATTTCATATTTAACTTATTTTTATCCTTGTTTATATGTTCTAGTTATTTTACTAGCACTCACTACAATGAGAGCCTCCGATCGTGGATAAAACAAAAATACCCGTCGTTTGTTGGACAGATGTGAAGATAAAGAAATGCTTAATCCGATTGTACATCAAAGGCGGTGTTGGAAGTAACCAGGTTTACGTTACAATTAATCTACCTTTTTCATATGTACATTTTTTCCTTTGAAGTGCTTGCATAGTTACACATGTATTTTGATATTATGATGCAGATTTCTGTTATTGAAATTGTCTCGCAAGAAACACAATCAATAGAAAGTTAATGTGATGTTATTGAACCTGATTCAATTGCTACACATGGAGCAACCGGTGGTGCCAACCAAGAACCTATTACAACCAATAATGCGAACACGAAAGGTATTTATGATGTGCTACTGTTGGTTAAAGAAATCCAAGCTACAATACATACCGAACTTCATGATATCAAAACGAAAGTAAATTTTCTATATGCAAAATTCAGTTCGATGGAGGACAAAAACTTGGGTAAGGACTTAAATAATACAAAAGGGCCATCGGAATTTTGTGAATCACATGCCTTATCCACCTCCTTCACCCCCACTACCATCACAACCTCTTTGTCCTTTTACAATACAACATCCAACTGTTGAGGTTTCATCAAACAACACTCGACCATTACCCTAACATCTACAGACCAATTCCAATTCCACTCCAAGTTGGATGAATTCACCTATTAAAGCGACATTAAAATACCATAACACATCTGATTTACCCATGGAATATCATCCTAGTGATGATTTCTATCACGTGCCTCATGTCATCAACAACCCTTCGTTTTTAGATAAAGTTTGCTCTTGTTTCCTTTTTGATAACGTTGGAATATTTTTATTTTTTTGAAATAGAAATATCTTTTTTATTTAACATATAGACAATAATTCCATTTGACCATCAACTATTATATAGGATAACTTCAATGATGATACTCTCGAATTAGAGTCACAATCTTCTAGAAAGTGAAGATCAATCAATACACGATCAACCTTGAAACGAAAGCCTAGCCCATCGACTTGCCTTTAACAGATGAAGAAATCATAGCCATAAAAAATCATTTGTACCATGAAGATCAAATCATCAGCACAAGATATATGCCCTTTCAATGGTGTCAGATTGTGAATAAACTGTTCGAAGAGCAAAAAGAGGTTGTTCGTGCCTTAAGTTTTGGAAACTTACTTGCTTTCAATAGTGGATGTCTTCGGCTGAACATTTTTCGATGGCTTGTAGATAATTTTGACACAAAAGCTTGTTCAATTCATATCCATGGTAGGAGATTTGTGATAAACTCTTATGTATTTGCTCAAGTTATTGGGGATGTTGACCATGGAGACCCGATAACTATATCCAGAGATGTCCCTAGCAAAGAATTTTGGGAATCAAAGTTTGCCATGACTTCTCCTGGCATCTTCTTGATAGACATAGAACATTGCTCGAAGAAAATGACCACGGATGATGATGAATTCAAGGTTACATTATACTTATTTTTGTTACGCACCATCCTATCTCCTTCAGCTGTAAATTATGTTCATACAGGGTACTTGATTCCTTTAAGCAATGTTGGAAATATCTATGCAAAAAATTGGTCTAGTTGATGCTTCTCATCATTTTGTGAAGGCATTAAGAAGCTTAAGATTAACATGCAAGGTATGAAGAAATATTGCATTTTCGAGTATGTGTTGTTTCTTCAAGTAAAAAATTTATATTTTTATTCAATCTATTATTATGATATTTCATGGTATCATTTCATATTTAACTTATTTTTATCCTTGTTTATATGTTCTAGTTATTTTACTAGCACTCACTACAATGAGAGCCTCCGATCGTGGATAAAGCAAAAATACCCGTCGTTTGTTGGACAGATGTGAAGATAAAGAAATGCTTAATCTGATTGCACATCGAAGGCGGTGTTGAAGTAACCAAGTTTACGTTACAATTAATCTACCTTTTTCATATGTACATTTTTTCTTTTAAAGTGCTTGCATAGTTACACATTTATTTTGATATTATGTTGCAGATTTCTGTTGGTGAATTTGTCTCGCAAGTAGCACAATCAACTGAAGGTTAATGTGATGTTGCTGAACCTGATTCAAATGCTGCATATGGAGCAACCAGTGGTGCCAACCAAGTACCTGTTACAACCAATAATTTGAACACGAAAGGTATTGATGATGTGCTACTATTGGTTAACGAAACCCATGTTACATTACAGACCGAACTTTATGATATCAAAACGAAAGTAAATTTTCTACTTGGAAAATTCAGTTCGGTAGAGGACATGAACTTGGGTAAGGGCTTAAATAATACAAAGAGCCATCAGAATTTCGTGAATCACAAGCCTTATCTGCCTCATCCTCCACCCACGCACACTACCATCATGACCTCTTTGTATTCTTACAATACAACATCCAACTGTTGAGGTTTCATCAAACAATACCCTACCATTACCCCAACATCTACAGACCAATTCCAATTCCACTCCAAGTTGGATGAATACACCTATTGAGCGGCATTAAAAGAACAAAACACACCTGATTTACCATGGAAGATCATCTTAGATGATCTCTATTATGTGTCTCATGTCCTCAACAACCCTTCGTTTTTAGATGAGGTTTGCTCTTATTTCCTTTTTTTTTAGCTTGGGAATATATTTTTTGAAATAGAAATATCTTTTTTTCTTTAACACATAAACAACAATTCCATTTGACCATCAACAATTATGTAAGATAACTTCAATGATGATACTCTCGAACTAGAGTCGCAATCTTCTAGCAAGCGAAGATTAATTAATACACGATCAACCTCGAAATGAAAGCCTAGCCACTAACAAATTTCACCTTACATTCTCGGACCTGTTCATGCATTGACAAAGTACTGATATGACCCTTTCTGAATAGAAATTCTGCTCAATGAATTTGATGAGCAATTGATTAACTACATTTTTGCCAAAATCTTATCATCACCGTAAGCATGCATTAGATATATATATATATATATATATATATGAAAATCCTTAATTTACAATGTTGTGTATTTATATGTATGTTATTTTCACTTTTGGATGCCTAAACCTTTAACACTCTCATATTATTGTTTTTTAATAAATTGTAGTGAGGTTATTGTCGATCTTCACTTTAAGTCATGAGCTTCACTTGGAGAAATAATGCTCCATGTTTGAATAAATGGCAAAGACTTAGACTTTTCAAGGTGTTTCTGCTGGGGAAATGATAATGGTGGATCGGTCAACATTAGAGAGACAGCGGAGTTATTAACTTTAATGGTGGTAGGAAATCAATAATAAACTATACATTGAGTGATTGTAAAACAAAACAAAAAAAAATTCACAACTACGTATTAACTAGTAATTGGAGATTTTATATGAGCTGAGCTATTAGTTATATGGCTTGTTAAATTGAAATGAGTTGTTGGTTTTTGTGTGATAGTGGAGTGGCAATTATATGGGTAAACAACATATTGGACATTTACTTGAGTGAGTCCAATTGAGTTGTAAATTGATTAGGCCCACACGTTTTTTTTTTTTCTTTTCATTTTGGGCTATTTTTAAAGGGATCTATTGTTATAATGGTTTAGTAAGTATTACATATCAGCCCATCAACTAAACCCAATTTAATATCTAAAAGAGGAATTACAACGTAAAATAAATTACTATAATTATATAATACAATAAATACTTGTTACCATTTACCATTCAAAAAATCATTTACTTAAGTTGATTGATTTAGGTTTTTTTTTTTTTTTTTTTTTTTTGTGAACTATAATTTAAATTTTATAATATTTATTGAACATATATAACTGAACAAAATTGTAAATATTTCTTGTCTATGGATAGATTTCACACATTACAAACAACTTAATTTGTGTCCAAAAATATTTATTACAAAGCATTACATATTACTACAACACAAAATTTATTTCTAATTTATTTATTATCAAGCATTAAGGAAAGAAGTGAAACATATATAAAAAATAAATAAATAAACAAAATGAATAATTTCTTACAAAAACATTACATTAGAGTGATGATGATATTGACAATCCACTAAATATCTTTCTACACATTAATTATGTATTTTTTATAATTTTTTTTAAATTTAAGTTTATAGGTTAAATGTAGTTAGAAATAGAGTATGAAAAGAAAGTAGGAAGCCCCACCATAAAAGGAATAGAGAAGCAGCTGAAGCAACGGTTTTCTGATAATTTATATGTATAAAAGGGACCGAAAAGGCTATGTACAAGATATGATCGATTTAAATAAAAGAACATTGAGAGCTTTTTGACATATCTATTGAGTTTTTGTTATTTCTTATCATTTTCATTAATGTCTAGTTGTTGAATATGGATGTTTTGATCTATTTGCCTTTTAAAATTATCATTACATATGTTAATCCTCATTATGAATGCAATCCATACATCATTCTACCTCACGCAACACCTAAGATAACCTTCTCACTCATTACAAGATATAAACCGAAAGTGTTCTGGATTGATCTGAAGCGATCCTCTATAAAAACCACCTCGCAAAAGCTATTAGCAAATTTTTGTTGTTAACAGTGACAATTATATTAACTATATAAAATGAATCGAGTCATGTTCACATCTCTCAATCCCAAAATATTGTAATAGATAATTCAAAACAAAATAATATCAAATAAATCATGCTCGTAATAATATTACTAAAAATATATATTTTAATTCAAAATGAAAGAATAATGATATTTTGATTTCATAGTTTATCACAACAATTATAAACATAGTAACATGTTGTTGTGAGGAACGTTAAAGTTTAGCTACACATGACTACGAGAAATAAACAAGAAGATAAAATAAAGAGAAAACCCATATTTGTTGATCTAGCAGGGATTCATCAATCTTCAAGTGTGAGTCCAAATCTTCAAGTCATCTTTCTTGTATATATGTCGGGTGTGTAGAATGGAATTGGTTTATGGTGATGGAGTATGCCTTGTGAGGGTAAGGTTTTTATCTTGAGATGTTGTAGAGATCTCTTGGTATATATAGGTGATTTCTCCTTGTGAACTCTCAGTTCTTCTTAGGTTTAGGAAATCCACAAAGTAGGAAAGTAGAATGAATTAAGGAATAAGATTTCTTTCTTAACTTGAATTTCCTCTTTTGATGATTGACTCCTAATTTGAGTTTAGGAAGTTTCCCAAACATGTATTGGTCTTTTAGAGTCATTAGGATTTGATTTAGAAAGTTTTGTGACAAATCTAGACCAATTTGGAGTGGTTTTCCAACAAATATACGTCAAACCGCAGCCTGGGACGCTCTATAAGTCAACCACGGTCCAAATCGCAGAATTTATCTGATATTTACCGCTACTTAGGCCGTTATGCATAGCCCGTGGTCTAGGCCGCAGTTTACTTTTCCAATTGTCCTTCGATTACTAAATCGGAGATAACTTCTTCTAGGAATATTGGCATTGAGATCTGAAAAGAGTGTCGAAAACTAGACATCCGGGGCTTTCCAAAAATAAATGTCACACAACCAATTCAATCTAAGAAGGGAGATATGGCCTCCGCAACTTGAGTGTTCTACACTAGCTAAAATTCGTCTTTCCGCGGTTTGTGTCGTACGTGTGCCGCATCTTGACCGCGATAAATCTCTGGAAATGACCGCAGTTGGCATTGCGGTTTAAACTTCTTCAGTCTAGACTGTGGTCTACGTCACGGAAAATCACTGGAATTCACTGTGGTTGACGTTGCGGCTTGTGCTTCAATGCTTGAGACGCAATTAGGGATGGCAATGGGTCGGGTTCGAGTCGGGTCTTATTGGACCTAGACCCGCTAAACATTTTGAGACCCAGACCTGAATATTTTCACGGGTTCGGGTTCGGGTCTAGATCTGCAAGTCTAGTTCGGGTTTGGGTATATTTCTGGTAGACCCGCAAACCATCAATTGATCAAATAATGGCGCTCACAATTTTTTTTTTCATCGATCAGTTTCATGTTCTTGTTAGTTTTCATTGGTTTTAAATTCAGCATCCCACATCATGATAGGATTTGTACCTAAATTCAACAGTTAAATACTTTGAACTTGCCGATCATTTCTGTAAAGCTTTAGCTTTTTCAAATATATATCTGTATAGTAATTTTGGTAAAAAAAATTAAATTCAATACACATAATTACTAATAATCCAAACAAGCTATGAAACTAGATCGAGCTAAAACAAAAGAAAAACAAAATTTTTATTATTATTTTAAAAAATCACAAACTGAACTACAAATATTATATAAATTTAATTATATGAACTAAAATCAAAAAAACATCTCAGATCAAGAAAAAAAAAATAGAGACAACTAACTTCCAATTCTTCTTGGTTACTAAAAAAACGCAGGAAAGTTTCAAAATTTTCATCCAATTATTCATTTGAACCTTAAAAATTAAAAATATATATATATATAGTCAATCGGTTTTAATGAAAACGAAAAAGAAAAAGAAAAACACGATTCAAAAACCTTCCTTTGATTTTCTCCCTCCGTTTTCTCAAGAAACAAAGTGTGGTGTGTGGGAAGAAGAAAAGAAGAAGAAAAGAAGAGAAGTGTGGTCTAAGAAGTGTGAACTGTGGCTACAAGAAGAAGAAAAGTAGAAATTAGGATTTGGGAGTTCCTTATAGAAATTAGGTTTTGGCTACAAGATCATAGATTTGCCATTTTTTTTTATGGAGTTGGTCCCTAGATCATGGATTAATTGCTCAAACATCCCATGTGTTTAGATAAAATTACACTCATATTCAACTTTTCCTTTTATTGTACAAACCTCCCCTGTGCCATCTGATGTTGGATTCTCTGTAAAGCAAAGAGTATTTATGATGTTGACCAAGTTGTAACTTGTAACACAATGGTTGAGTAAAATCTCATGTGAAAATGAATCAAAAATGATTAAGTTTGATGAAGTTATTGACCATTTTAGGTATCGGTGAAATTGGCATTTTGAAAGTTTCATAAACTCTTGTTTTTGCTTGGAAGCTCGTCCAAGAGAAGCACCAAGACACTAGTTTCTCTTAGAAGAGTTTTAAAATTCAAAAGTCATTTTCCTTTGTCATCCAAACACCTCTAAAGGTGGCTTTTGTGCTCTAAAAGCCAAAAGTCACCTTCTAAAAGTAATGTCGAATATGATCCTAGGGACAATTTGATGTTGTCGTAACTTTTAAAATAATCACATTTAGTTGTGCTAAAGAATAATCAACATTTAAATTAATCAACAGATGTTTGGTTACTTGTATTCTTAAAACTACTGTATAACTCAAAAGCATTATATATATGTTTAGTAAGTTTATTGCAAAACAGCAAAAGTGCTAGATTGGTTACAATGACTTTAATAGACATGATTATAGAACTCTACTTTCTTTATTCATTAATTATATAAATTAAATAAATATTTAAATTAGAAAAAAAAATCAATAAGAACAATAATGATATTTTAAAAGATTTCATAAATCAAATCAACATTTAATTAGAACGTATTTAATTTTAAGATGAAATAAGTTATAAGGTATAAATGATTTTAATTTGATTTCATAAAGATAACAAAGATAAAATGTTGAAATAGATTATCAATTAATCACTTTTAAAGTTTTACCAAACATGATGAGATGAGATCGGTCCGATGGTAAACCCCTCACACATATGCCACAAGATCGTGGGTTCCAGTCCTTCCCCTCACAAAAAAATCTCGAATTTATTTAATATTTCAACAACAAAAAAAAGTTTTACCCAACTTCATTTTTCGAATTTTTAACTAACTAAACCAAATTAAATAAAACGAAAATAAATTAAATTAAATTAATAAAGAAAAATAAAATTCCACATAAAAAAAAAAATGGAGAACTCAGTAGTCAGTAGTCTTCCACTGGGTATGAAAAGATGGAAGGAGCTAACATGAAGGTGAATACGAAAAGATGTCGCCAAATTCTCCAACTGATCAAAGGGTAAATGTTCAAGTCACAATCGTTTCTAATAATAGTTGCCTTGACAACATGTTCGGCTTGTAGTCCAAAATTTTAGCATCTCATCTCTTCATGATTGTTAACCCTCATGATAGCCCTTTTGATTTGTTAAACATACTGTAAACACAGTATCGAAAAAGATGGAGCAGCCTCCCCCTCCATCAAAAAGTAAAGAGATGACCTCTTCAACCAACCAAATTTGAGAGGAGGTGTGACCCTTCTTTTATATATATATATATATATATATATATATTATGTTGACGTCAATTGGTTAAACCTAGTCAACAACACGCTGGCTAACCGATACTTGGATCAATCAATGAAGTGTGATCTCGATTGCAGTTTCATTAGGTGAGCGATTTGATTATATGAATAATAAATATAAATAAGTGATAAAAAAAAAAAAAATAGAGACATCAGGATTTTTACATGGAAAACCCTAAATAGGGAAAAACCATGACACCAGATGGAGAAAGAAAAGTCTTCACTATGAAAGAATGATTATAGCTTACAAGTGATATATGGCTTCTTGTCCCTCTCTTTGCCTGATACATGTGTTTATATAGGGGTTAAGATGTTGTCCTAACCCTTGGCACGCAAGCAAAGACTAATACTAGGCGAGATCCTAGGAGGATCATATCTATGCGAGATTATTGGTGAATCAAGTCTTCATACATTGATGGTGTTAAGATCTTCATTTCTTGTGGGAATATTCTTTTGAATCTTCATATTTAGTACATGATTCGTCAGCTGCTAGATTGTCGGAGATTATCCAAGGCCAGATATTGTGAAAGATACACTGAAATCTTGTGTTATTAATGATACTTTGTATTTGCCGTGTGGACAACGAGCTCGTATTAACTCGCATGTTTGATAGTTCTCTAGCGAGCAGGTTCCTGCTATGGGTGACTTACTCTTCGTCTGCTAGTCCATTGGTGTCGTGTATGGCCTATCGAGCAGACATGGCCTGGTGTCGTGGAGATTTAAGTCCCTGAATTCTGGACCTTGTGCTGATGTGTAAAGCTAAATAAAATTAGCCCAAACACCTCCGGTTGTACTTACAAGATTTCATCTATTAATTTATTTATTTTAATCATGTGTACATACAGTTTGTAAATTGTGCAAATATCATAACACAAAATACCAAACTACTCTTAATCAAATATGAATGCGAGTAGCAATATTTACATCCCTGCAAATTTATATATGCACCTCATTAAATTTTTTATAAAAAAATTGATATCTTGTAAGCACACCCACACATTACCAAATATATCATTTCTTTTAATTTTGAAAAAATTAAAAATTAAAAATTAAAAAGAAAGGATGTCTTCTCCCTTTTTATTTTCTAAACAAGTTCTTCTCTCTTTATTTACATACACTGTTTCTTTGAGTAAAAACTATCAGATCTATTTGCTCATAATTTCTTCTTTTCGGTTTTTTTTTTTTTCTTTTGTACGGAGATATAAACTCGATAAAAATTACTTAATTAGTTTGTGATATACTTTAATTAAGTTATTGTATATTTCTCAAAAAATAATTAAATATCCGGATCATTATTTGTTTACGGACAGTTGATATATTGATGCTGCAAAATTTTGCCTCTTTTCTTGAAGAATTTGGATCCGTTGACAAGAAAGAAATCATAGTATCTTTGGGTTTTGAAACTGTATGTACTTCATAAAATAGTTAGATAGGTATTAGTTTGGTTGCAATTGGGAATTTACCGTGAAAATTTCATAGGATATATATATATATATATATATATATATATATTTTTTTTTTTTTAATTTAGTTTAATTTTTTTTTCCTTTTAATTTAGTTTAGTTAGTGAAAATTTTAAACAAGTAAAATAGTTGTTAAAAATATAATTTATTTTGATTAAAATGTTAATAATTTAATTAAGGCCAGTGTTGGAATTTTTAAAAAATATAAATTTAGGGTTTATATACATTTTTTTTTTTTTATAATATCTATATTTATATATATTCACCTATTTAGAACATATATTTACTGATTTAGAAACTCTTAACCCAAATCCTAAACTTATTCGTCTATTACCGACTAAGCGCCGACCGAGACAATTATATACGGTTTGAATGAGATGCGAATATCACCGCTGCATGAGTTTCGAACGGTACGACATAACATGAATTGACAATTTGATATCCCTCAGCCGAAGTGGGCCCAATTGAAAGGCCCATTTCCATAGATTTTCAACATCTTCTTCACTCTTCCAGAGTAGGCAAAGTGATGGATAGATGGTATATGCTGTAATATGCTGTAACACAACCTCTCACTTCCTCTGCACAAACCCTGAAAAATGGTAACTTAATTTTCAACACCCTTTGACTTAATTTTTTTGGGGTTTTTCTTTTCTACATTTTTGTTGCTGCGAAAAGTCCTACAAAAACTCTGTTTTGATGCAATCTTCTCACCGACTCCTCTCTCGTCTCCTCCACTCCACCAAACGCACAGCCGTTTCAAACCCATCTCTGCTCTGCAATGTTTTCTACAATGATCATGGAGTTTTGGTTTCTCCAATGTTACACTTCACCACCGCCGCCACTGACAGTGATCAGAAGAAAAATTTCAATTTTTTAGAGTCTCAATTTCGAGGCTTTTCCTCGGTTCATGGCTCGAAACGTTTCACTTTGTTCAGTTTGGTTTCTTTGCAAATTAATGATGGTCATCAGCATCTTCAGTACTCTTCTCGTCGCAGTAAGTTTTTTTTTTTTTTTGAATTCGTAGATAGATATATATATATATTAAAGACTGATTGGTGCTGATTTTGTTATTCATTTATTGTTGGAGATTTTTGGTCGAGGCCGAAAAAGCAAGCCAAGAAGATTCCCTATAGTGATGAACACAGGTATTTTTTTTTTTTTTTAAATAATTAGGTTAGTTTTGTTTTTGTGAAGCTTGTTTGTTGTAATGGGGTTGAATAATAATTTTGTTTTGGTATTTGATGGGTAGGTCTGAATGTTTTTGCTTCATTTGTAGAATATAAAATTGTGTAAGTTGGGAAAACAACGCTAACACTAACAGAGTGGTAAGGACTAAGGAGAAAAAAACTTGTGTGTCCCAATCATAGCTAACCATGTGCTGTGGCCTAAGGATATGATTGGTTGGTGACACTCATCTCATCCAAAATTGGATGAAGAACAATAATACAGAGAAGAAATAATGGAAATAGAAGAATGTTGTTTCGAATTTCAATTAGAAAAACTGAATACAACTTAATTATGCACATTTCTCCTTCTATGATTGCCTAGAACTAGTTGTTGTAATTTTGTTATGGCTTTACGTCAGGAATCTGATATGTTTTTAATCCTTTTGTTGTCTCCCTCAAATCCCTATTCTAGCCAAAGAGCAGTTACAACTGCATTGTGCGGCAACTTCCTTGTCTTTGCTCTCAAGTTCGGGGTCTGGTTAGCAACCTCAAGCCATGTTATGTTGGCTGAAGCAGTGCATTCAATTGCAGATTTTGCAAACCAGGTATTTTTATTGATGGGTGTTAATCACTAGGCTGGTGAGGGTGTATTTAATTTCTTTCGTACTTAAAGTGTAACTCAGTCCGTTGATTATTCAATGCAGAGAAGCTAATTCATATTGACATTGTAGGCTCTTCTAGCTTATGGTTTGATTAGCTCAAGACGTGCACCAGATGCTCTTCATCCGTAAGTTCTCCTATTCATTATTAATAATAATTTTGATGCATTTTCCATCATTTTAATCTATAAGCTTCATTCATCAAATTGTTTGTGCCTTTGTGGATTTCAGATGTATATATAAGTTCTTTGTTTTAAAAGGATAATGTTTGAAATAACAAATATTTCTTGTGCCTTTCTTGAAAAAATTGTTTATGTCATATGTTTACTCTCCACCGTGATAAAGTCATTTCTTGAACTGATTTGGAATCTGGAATTCCCTCTTTGTTGTTTTAGTGACAAAATTGGATGCAGTTATAGGAAAGACTGGACATATCAAATATATATTTTTCTGTCTTGCTACATACTAATTAGTTGTTGTTTTGGATATTCTAAAATTTCTTGTGCATATGTGCCGATAACTTGTGCTTTTTATTTTTTAAATATAAGCACTCTCAAGTACACAGAGAGGGTCAGATACATGTTTAGAGTGAAGATGCAGTTATATTCTTTTTGTTTTACTATTGTGCTGAAATAATTTTTGCTCATGTTGTACAGTTATGGCTATTCCAAGGAAAGATTTGTTTGGTCTTTGATATCTGCTGTTGGTATATTTTGTCTTGGCTCTGGTGCTACAATAGTCCATGGAATTCAAAACTTGTGGTCTCAAGAGGTAATGGAACCAAATTATGTTGCCCAAAATCCTAAATCTTCTACACATTATTTTTTATACTTACCATGGCTAATGCAATCAGACTTATATATTTTATGTTTTTTTTTCATCAGCAACCTGAAAATATTAAGTATGCAGCTTTAGTGATTGGGGGTTCACTTATTATTGAAGGTATGCAGTGTAGTTTTAGTCTTTTAGGTCGATTGATTGTGTTTTTAGTTTCAAACTTTTCATTTGCTTCTCCTTCTATAAATACCTACAACTTTCCACAGGTGCTTCTCTTTTTATTGCTATACAAGCTGTCCAGAAAGGAGCAGCTGCAGAGGGAATGAAAGTGAGGGACTATATTTGGCGTGGTCATGATCCCACATCTGTTGCTGTTATGACAGAGGTATATGCTTGACTTAATTCAACGTCAGCTGCTGGAACTAGCCAAGTCAGTTCTTAGGAATTAAACTTATTGAATGTTGAACAATCATGGAAACCCACTAAGTGGATAGTTGCCTTGAATTTCATTGTATGGTGCCTCTATTTCTCTTCTACTACCCCCAACTTATTATATACGAAATAAGAAAAGATTAGAACCAAAATCAAATAATAAAGAAAAGAATCAATATGGATATAGAAATAAACATGAAAGCTAGAGATCATAGTTGGTCAATTGCTAAACACTGAAACTAAGCTGATCGTTAAACTTCTTAAGAATTCCTGTAATATTTTTACATTGAAACCATCATGTTACAGATCTTTAATTTGATGCAAAAGGCAAAAACCATAAATCATGATAAATTTGAGAGAGAGAGAGAGAGAGAGAGAGAGATTATGGTTTTGGATATGATTATTTATATGTTATTCTCATTCATGATTAACATGGTTAAAAGCTAGTAAATGTGATCAGTATACAAGATAATGACAAACCAAGAAGTGGTGATTTGGTTAAAATAAACTATGGGAAATTTATGACCAAGCATTACCTAAAATTTCTATATGTAAAAGATGAACAATAATGATTGCAATAATGTAAAAGATAGTGAGTTATAGGGATCAAACATGAGTGGTTTTACATGGTTTGGCGAAGCTTGACCATGTTCACGCCTCCAAGAACCAGGCTAGAGCCTAGAGGTTTCCACTAATAATAGTCGTTCAATATAAAGACCAACTTGATGCTATCTTGCTAATGAATGGTGCCAATCGAACCATCAAAAACAAGGTAAAATCTTACTTACAGAAGCATTGCATTCTTAAACTCCGTAGAAGATTGAAATGATTACAAGAAACTCTCTCAAAAAGTGAATATGCAAATATATGAACTGTTGTATATTTTGATAGGTATGAAGGGAAGGCCCAAATTTTTATTTTATTTTATTTTATTTTTTTTAATATATATAATCAATAATATGTGTACAAGACTCCAAGGATTTATTATTATTATTATTATTATTATTATTATTATTTTCTTTTTTTATGAACAAAGATTTTTTTTTTATCCAAAAAAAGACCCAAGACTTATATGTATTGCTAGAATAAAAAGTTGTAAAGAATATATTGTCAAATCAGTGGTAGTCTCTAGGTTGACCTCTCTACGAGCTGTTAGAGTTAAAGTGTCTTTCACTAGTCGACTTGGACATATTTTCAAAATTTGCTTCATTTTGGTGCTTTAGGTTAGTTTGATTTTTAAGTTCAAATGACAATCTTAAGTTATGGCCAATATAGATAAAGTCCATGAAACTTAGAATGACTAGAAAAACATAATTGAAAGATCTCAGGGTCCAATCTAATGTTAGTTGAGCCATGCTATTCTAGGATATCCAAACATAAACTAGTTTACGATGTAAAGAATAAGTGTAGACGACCTTGTGCGCTGTATTAGGTTTAGCGTCAATGCGGCAATACCACATTTTAGTTTTGTCACTGGTTTTTGTTCTCTTATCACTTCAGATTTCAAATATTGCTCCAATTGCAGTTCTCAGACCACTAACAGATGATTTAAATTTTGCAGGATAGTGCTGCAGTTGCTGGCCTTCTTATAGCTGGAGCATCTTTGCTTGCAGTGAATACAACGAGAAATCCAGTTTATGATGCTGTTGGTTCAATTGTAGTTGGCAACCTCCTTGGATTGGTACATAATATTTCAACCTATCAGTTTTGTGCACCTTGATAGGATTGTGTGTGATTACTATATGACTACTTGCAAACAAATCATTATGTTTGTTAACCGTTAGATGCAGAAACTTACATTTGCTAGTTAGCACTCAAACAATTGTATTAAGCTATAATGCACCAACTTATGTGCAAAATAAATGGGATTTGCATATGAACAAGCTTAAATAAAGACACAAATACTGATGCAAAACAAATGCAAACAATAACTAAAAGTTCAATCTTATGGAGGTTTTACAACTCAATACCTCTAACCAAAATTGGCTTTGAGATCATGTTAAGTAATCGTTAGATCAAAAAGCTTTAACTTGCAGGCAAGTGGCCTAAACAATAGTATTAAGCTCTCCGAATTTGTAGAGGGCATGAAATCCTTTATGCAATATAAGTAGTGCTTCTGAAACTCACCAATTTGATGTATTTGAATAATTTTTATTTCCCCCTCCACTTCTCTTTGATTTTTTAGGGCACTTGAAGGGCTTACATAATTTCAATGTTCAGTTACACTGATGTAGGACTAGGGCTAATGATGGCCCTATCAACATCACTTAAAATGGCCTTATGTTACTTTTAGTCGATTAAGAGTGTTTGAGTTGGGTACTCGGGTTATTATTTAAAAGGCTGAAACATACCGATTGTTGTCATTGTCATTACTATGCAATAACATTTCCCCTTGAGGAACTTCATATTTCTTTTCCTTTCACTTTTTCGCTTCATCAAGTTATATCATGGATTGAGCATGGGAGTTATCATTGTATTTATTTATGTTCAGTAAATTTTATTGATGAGAGACCAGATACCTGAATATAATGCAACTTATTTTCTCTTCTTGTTTTATCTATCCATTTGCAATATGCAGATGCATGTGTGTGCGTTTGAGAGAGAGAGTTCACATCTCAACATAAAGAGCTTGAGCAATTTGTCACCATCTTAGTATTTTTTTTTTTTTTTTGGTGTGATGAAATCACGATCTTAGTTGACAAAGGTTTTTTTATGCAGGTGGCTATATTTCTCATACAGAGGAATCGTCATTCTTTGATTGGCAGGGCAATGGATGACAATGAGATGGAGAAGATTCTTCATTTATTGAAAAATGATCCAGTATAATCATATTAAATAACTCTGCTTCATTTATCTTTTTCATATGTCCATACTTACCAATTTTGATTAATCTGAAAATTTTTGTAGGTTGTAGATTCTCTATACGATTGTAAAAGCGAGGTGATTGGACCTGGATTCTATAGATTTAAGGCTGAAATAGGTGACTTTTCATACAATAACATATTTTTTTATGTTTTCTTTTGGATTCTAATCATTAATGTCTGTCAAGGTTTCCGATCTTCCTGGTGTTGACTGATATATTTCTGCTGAGATATTGAAACTTCAAAAGAATAACCATGTTATCAAATATCAGAATATTGTCAATGTCATATTTTGGTTTCTTACTCTATTTAGATTTTCTAATTTAAAAGCTTGTGAAGTCAAATGTAATGTTGTTTCTTTAGCTGCAAAAGGCTTCTTTTTTTTTTTTCCTTTTTAAGATTTTTTAGGAAGTTGATCCTAAAAAACTTCTCCCGGTCAAACATTATCATGAATAATGGAGATTTCCTCCTAAGGGGATTTCTTTAATTTTCAAGAAAGTTGAGTTTTAGTAATGTTCGTATATAAAATGAGGTTTTACTTTGTCATTATGGAGATTTTTATCCCTTCTGAGTGGCTTTTTTATTTTCAAGAAAGATGAGTTGGCCGGTGGTTTTATAGTAATATTCCTATACAAAGTGAGGTTTACTTAACTTTGTCAATATTGGGATTTTTATCCCTTCTGTGTGGCTTTTCTTTTCTTTTCAAGAAAGATGAGTTTTGGCTAGTCTAGTGGTCGTATAACAATATTCTTATACAAAATGAGGTTTACTTAACTTTGTCAATATGGAGATTTTTTTCCCTTCTAAGGAGCTTTTTATTACATTTTCAAGAAAAATGAGTTTGGTCAGTTGTCCTACAATATTCATATGTAAAAAAAAAAACTATATTTACTTAACTTTGTCAAACTAACTTGTCATTGATGTATTTTGTCAGTTGAAATCCAATAAGAAATGACAATGTCTTATTTTCGTTTCTATTAAAGAAAAACTATAACTGTGATATCCGTTTCTTATCATTTTATTCAAATAAAGGGTTGTCTGTTGGTTCTGGCACCACTTAGTATTTACTTTTAGCCAAGTTTTACAAAATGTTTTGTACATTTATTTATGTATGTTGTTAGAAGGCACAAAAGACTATTATTTTATGTTATAAATACTTGTAAGAGTGGTATTTTGGTGTTAAATTTTCAGATATGATGTGAATTTCTCAAATAATATTTCAAGTTCTGTAATCCATTTTCTCTTTTTGTATCTATTTTCTCTTTTGTTTTTGGAGGTATGTTTCTATAAGGTCTTACTACTGCCACGTTTTAAGGCATAGACTGCCTTTAGCTATTATTAGATTTGTTTTTGCTGACTGCTTAGAATGCTTGTTGACTCCCTCCTTGTATCCCCTTTAATTTTTAATTCACTATTTTTTTCTTTTATAAAGAATGTTAGCTTCTTCTTTAGTGCCTCAATGGAGTTCTCAGGATATAGTTAGAATACAAAGATGGTTACCAATATGAAATCTTTGAGCAGACAAATTTCAGCAATGCCAATTTATTTTTTCCTGAACAGTAATGTAATGCGTCATGAATTTTGACTCAACGTATCTGCATTAAATTGGCATTATTGCTATTTCAATGTGATCTAATGATGGGTGTATCACTTATATTAGGGTTTGGGGGCATTGGTTTATATTTAATATATACTAACGAACTTAATTAAATTAAATTTTAATGTGTTCTAATGGTGGCTTGCTGTATGAAACAGATTTCAACGGAGAGAAAGTTGTGCAGAATTATCTAAAGAAGTCTGGAAGTACAGAATGGGCCACACAGGTTAATAATCTTAATCTGTAGTCTCCATTTTTAATTAGAACTTTGTTATTGGGTAGTTTTTTTTGCAAGGATTCACTCTAATTCTTACATATATGGTTCGAGCATTGATTTTTATCTTTCAAGCATGTTTCGTTGAATTTGAATGTACGTATTGTTTCTTGTTTTGACTTATTGATTGCAACCAATGATACACAGTTTCGTAAAGCTGCAAGACAGAAGGATGATTATGCTTTGGTAAAAACTATGTCAGACTATGGTAAGCATTGCATTGAGCAATTCAAATGGTGATTTTGACTTATATTTATGGTATGGTAAATAACTAGGAGCTGTTAATACAGGTGAGGAACTGGTTACAGCTTTAGGAAGTGAAGTTGATAGGCTAGAGAGGGAAATTCGGGAGATTAATCCAGGTATTCGACATGTTGATATTGAAGTCCACAATCCTGCAGATCTATCGTAACGATTTCAGACTATATATTTGAACAGTATATTCCATGCAATTCTTTTTTTCTTGTACATCCAAGAATAATATTCGGCTTCTCACGGGTTACATGAAGGCAGTTCTAGAATGATATTTAACGAAATAATCATAGCAAGATTCGATAATTGTCTATATCCAAACGGATTTTCGTATATTTGGTTTAGTTTGTGAGAACTGTACTGGTTTAATTTTTAAGGGAGGTGAAGTTCATGCAATCAAATTAGTTGAGTTATTTTCAAATCGTTGGTGTGTGTTGGTTGATGAGCTTGATGGCTTTTGCATTTTGCAGCTGAAATTACATACTGTGCATTAAAATTAGGAGCCTTGAGACATCTGTTAAAAATAGGGGAAGTTAGTGTAATAACAACTCTCTACCCTCAATGCAATATAGTAAAATCTCATGGGACTTGATTAGAGGTACACCCTCAAGTGATGTTTTGGAGATTTTATAGAACGTGTCCTGTAAGTGTTTTTCGAAAATGAAAATGAAAACAGTGTTTTTTGTTTTAATTTTTTTAAATTTGAAAACATATTAAAGAAAAATGAAAATGAAAACGAAAACAGTGTTTTTTGTTTTAATTTCGAAATTTGAAAACGAGTCTAATATTATATGCTGAAAACTGAATTCTAAAAAGAAAAACGGTAAAAACGTGTCTGGTAGATTGAGATAAAAAAAATATATGTTGTATATATATAATATAGTAAAATGGAATCTCGTATTGACATGTGTCGTCGTATGGAGGTTTTATCATTTAATTTTTATTAATTAGTAGGTGTCAATAAGAAGAGATTTGTCTATATCAAATACTAATAAGAATTATTGTTCCAATTATCGCATTAATTTATATAAATATAATGATAGTTATTATTTGAGTCAGTTTAAGAAATTTTTAGTTGTCCAATTATTGTATTAATTTACATAGATATAATGACGGTTATTATTTGAGTCAGTTTAAGAAATTTTTAACTGTCCAATTCCATTATTTTACTCTCCATTTTCACCGTTAACTGGATAATTAATAGATTCTATTAACCATTCCCATAATTAATTTTTAATTATTAATTTGTTATATATATTATAATATTTGGTAAGTTTAAAAGACAATTATAAATTCTTATTCTTCCAAAATCGGTTTATTTATTCTCTCTCTATACAATCCCATAATTAATGGGATAATTAATAGATTCAATTAACCATTCTCATAATTAATTAGTTATATATTTTATAATATTTGGTAGGTTTAAAAGACAATCATAAATTTGTACTCTTCCAAATGTTCTCTTTTATTTTCCAACATTTATTATCCAACTCTTCACTTTCTAATCCATTTTCTATAAATTTAAATTATTTGGTGAAAAATATCAATTAACATGTACTTAGTCCACTCAAATCAAATCTCAGTGCTTGAAATCAATTTCTTTTCTTTCACGACCTCTTCACTTCTCTCCAAATCATTTATCTTCATCACTCAAAAACCCTTTTATTTCGTCTACAACTTGGCATCCGTATCCAGGATGGTGCACCATGCAAGGCATTGTTTTCGACATGGACGAGATTCTTTGTCTTTGAACAAGTTAGAAATTTTCTCTCCTTCCTACTTTATACTTAAGTGTAATTGAGTTTGAAGTTATTATTTTATTTTGGAAAAAACTAAAGAATTATCTGTCAATTTGCCAGTAATTTGATTGCTATTTAATTCCGTTAATTCTATTAATATGAGGTCTTTTTTGGTTTCTTAGAAATCATAGAAAAAATGAGACGTACAAGATCGTCTCAACTCCTCAAAGAACATGATCACAAGTGAATCAAAGTGGAGAACCCCAACATTTTGTAGTATATATATATATATATATATATTGATAAGCATAACAAAGCCCAGCAAACTATCTTGGATTATGAATGTCAGGCCTTGATGTCCTCCAAATCATGCAGTGATGATTTCTATTGATTTCGGTTGTTGATTTCTATTTGTTTTATAATTAGGATGTTATGAACCGGACTAATTCGTTATTAATCATATCTTCTTTTATTATATTGAAATTAATATTGAGCCTATAAAACAAAGTGATTTAGAAAAAAGAAAAACCGAAACCAGATAAAGATAAAAAATAAAAATAAAGAAATAAAAATTGTAGATAAAGATGAGAAATAAAAATAAAGTTTAAGTAGTTTGGATTTTATAAACAACATTTGGACTTCTTTTATTATATTTTCTTTTATATAATTGTTTTTAGATTTTTTTTTTAAATAAGTATAAATATTAAGTAGTGTTGCGTGCAGCCTTATTATAAGTATAGAATATATTTATACTTTAAAAAATAATAATATGAATAGAAATTTTAAAAAAAAAATAATTATGAATCGGTGTTTAGATTTTTTTTATATTTACTTATATTGTATAAAATTTTCTTAGTATTAATTGGAATCAATAAAACATAGAAATTGTAAAAGAAAAAAATAAAGAAAATCACAAAAAAAAAAAAAAAAATGTAGACAAAGATAAAAAATGAAAATAAAATTTCAGCTATTGATTTCTATTTGTCTTATAATTTGTATTTTATGAACAGCATTTGGACTTCTCTATATTTCCTATAATACTTGATGAATAATCTATTATCATAAAGTCTCAACATGCCACGTGTTAATATGAGATGGTTTGACCATTAATTAATATTTTTAAAATTATATTAAATCCTTCATTTTTTTTCAATTCATAGTTGATTTTCTAGATTTAATGACAGTTGTTACTATTATTAAATCATATAATATATTATTATATCTATGTTTAGAAAATTTAGTAAAATGGAGTCTCAAAGAGCAATAAAGCTTTTGCTATTACGTAGTTATTAATAATTGTAAAAAAATTTAATAATTTTTTTTTTCATAAATCACATATCAATAGATAATCAAGAGGTAATCCCGTAATTAATAGAATAGTGAATAAATTCTCTAAACCAATATCATAATTGATTTTTAATTATCAAGTATTATTATTATTTGAAGTATTACATTATTTGGTAAATTTAAAAGACAAACCATAATTTTTTATTTTTTTTTACCAAAGCTATTAAGTAATTATTAAGTGTAATAAATTATAATAATATAACATTTTTTCATAAATCACATATCTGTAGGTAATTAAATGGCAATCTCATAATTAATAGGATAGTGAATAAATTGATTTTTAAATATTATGTTATTTTATTTTATTTTTAAAGTATTCCATTATTTGGTAAGATTAAAAGACAAGTCATAATTGGGTTTTTTTTTCTTACCAACAAGCCATAAATTTGTATTAATTAGTTTTTTTTTTTTTTTAATTATTGTTAATTATTTAACTATATAATATAATATATTATATATATGAGGAAATAGGGCATTTTAGTCAAAAATTATGGGGTCTTATTGTTTTTGTCAACAATTATCATTTTTATTGTTTTTGTCAATAGTATGGTTGTGAGGACATAATTGCCCCTATTTTTTTTTCTTAATCTCTTCTCTCTCCTCTCTCTCATTTTCACTAGAATCTCTTTTTTTTTTTCTTTCTCTTCTTTCCTCTCTCACATGTTCTTCTTCTTCTTCTTTCTCTCCTTTCTTCTCTTTCTCTCTCACGCCATGTTCTTCTTCTTTCTCTCCTTTTCTCAGCCACGCCTTCTCTCCTTCTTCTTCTTCTCTTTCTCTTTCTCGTTTTTTTCAGATTTTTTTTATAAAAAAAATCCATATTTTTTAAAAAAATTTCAATATTTTTTTTTGTTGAAAATTTTTCAGATTTCTGATGGGTTTTCCGATTTGGACCACATTTGACCACGATCTGGTCCAAATCGGATGACCCAAACCCGAATTTTTTTTAAAAATTTTCAAATTTTTTTTTTTGTTGAAAAATTTCTAGATTTTAAAAATAAATTTCAGTTTTTTTTTTTTGTTGAAAAATTTTCAGATTTAAAAAATGTTTTGATTTGAGTGTTAGTTGTTGATTTTAAGGGTGGTTGTGGTTAAGTTTGAGTATTGTTTGTTTAAAAAAAAAAATCAGATTTGTTTTGTTCAAAAAAATTTACAGAAATTTCAAGTTTGTTTTGTTTTAAAAAATTTCAAGTTTAAGGGTGGTTGTGGTTGTGAATGTTTGAATTTGAGTGTTAGTTGGATTTTAATGTTTAAAAAAATTTCCAGATTTTTTAAAATAATTTCCAAATCTTAATCTTGTTTTGTTTAAAAATTCAAGATTTTTTTTTTAAAATTCAGATCATGTTTGTTAATTATTATTTTTTCTAGATTTTGCTCAATTAAACACGTCATGCTACCAATTAAATACACAAGGACGGGTCAATTAAACACATCAGTTGTAATCAGGCAAAATGAATTAAACATACAAAGGTAAAACGAATTAAACACACTAGGGTAAAACGAATTAAACACATCAAGCGAAACACATTAAACACACTAGGGGCAAAAACAATTAAACACACTAGGCAAAACTCATTAAACACACCATGGGCAAAAACAATTAAACACACCAAGGTAAAACGAATTAAACACACCAGGTAAAACGAATTAAACACACTAGGGTAAAAACAATTAAACACACCAAACAAAAAGAATTAAACATAGGGGTGGTGTGTTTAATTCGTTTTGCTCGGTATGTTTAATTCGTTTTGCCCTGGTGTGTTTAATTGATGGTCTAGTGTGTGTAATTGGTGGTCTGGTGTGTTTAATTCATTTTGCCCTGGTGTGTTAAATTGTTTTTGCCCTGGTGTATTTAATTGTTTTTGTTTGGTGTGTTTAATTAGTGGTTTGGTGTGTTTAATTCATTTTTACTCTGTTGTGTTTAATAGTTTTTGTCTGATGTATTTAATTGTTTTTGTCTGGTGTGTTTAATTGATGACCTGATGTGTTTAATTGATGACATGGTGTGTTTAAACAAAATGAAATTTGGAAATTTTGTTTGAAAAAAATCAAATCTGAAATCAAACAACAAAACTATAGAGAACCAAATTTGAATTTTTTTTCTAAAAATAAAAATCTGAAATTTTTTTTTAACAAAACTCAAACTCAAACACAACTCCCACCATTAATAAACACAACGACCACCCTCAAATCTAAAAATTTTCTTTGAAAAAAAACGAAATCTAAATTTTTTTTTTTAAATCTGGAAAAAAAAAAAAAAAAGGTGAAAGAGAAATAAAAGAGAGGAGAGAAAGAGAAGAGGAAGAAGGAGAGAAGGTGTTAGAGAGAAAAGGAGATGAGAGGAAGGCGTGAGAAAAAAAGAGAAGAGCAGAGAGAAAGAAGAAGAAGAAGAACACGTGAGAGAGAAGGGGAGAGAGAGAGAGAAAAAAAGGATTATGTAGAAGATGGGAGAAAAAGCAAAAGAAAAAAAAATTACAAAGAAGGACAATCTTATCCAAAAAGTGGATATATTGATAAAAACAATAAAAATGATAATCTTAGACAAAACAATAAACCCGCTATTTTTTGGCTAGTTTTAAAGTTCTTCCTATATTTAATAAGTTATTTTATTTTATCTTATTTTTGGTTCATCGAGAAAATTTAAAAAAATTTGATAATTATCTCATTAATTATGGAATTGACTCTTCATTCTATTCATTGTCCAATTAATTAAGAGATTGGTTCTTGATTTTTCTATACTATTAATTATTTTATTTTATTTTGGAGCCTTAACATGTCACATATCGGCATGAGAAGGTTTAACCATTAATTAGTTTTTTTTTTAAAAAAATTATATTCAATTCATCATTTTTATATTTTTCAACTCTTAATTTTTTTTTTTAATTAACAGTTGATTTTCTAGATTTAATGAGAATTTTTTTGTTTACTATATCTAATTAAATGAGAATTATTACTATTATTAGATCATATATTTTTCCTTTAGGCTTGATAAATAATAAATTATCATAGAGTCTCAATATGCCATATGAGAAAGCTTGATATGACCGTTAATTAATTTTATGTTGGAGATGTCAAAGAAATAAATCAAGAGAAATGCTCCATAATTGTTTTTTATAACCGATATATCAAATATCTTACACCAATAAATTAAATCATGACTATTTAAATTACTGTTACGTTACATCGTGTGAGATGCAATCTTGTTATAAACTTATAATCTAAAAATGTAGTACAGTTTAGTAAATAAATGACCAATATAATTTTCCTATTGTAATTTGTAAAATCATCACATATAATTATCAACTAAATGATTCAACACTAAACTCATAATTAAAAAACAAATATTAATTTTGATTAAATAAATATTGATTTTTTATTAATATAAATTTTAAAATCTTTCTTTCAAAAGAAAAATTGGTATTGATCGATGGAGTAGCAGATCTGCTCCTCCAAATCGATTTTCATTGCCATCCACCATCCATTAATTCCTCTCTCTCTCTCTTCACTCTCTTTCTTCGTTCAAGCCACCGTCTGTGCCTATTTGGGTTCTTCGAGACGACGACGGTTTGCTTCAGAGTTCAGTGGGGTCTCTTCTTAATATCCAGAATTTCCACTTTCGATCGGTATACATATTATCATCATCACCCATCCTGTTCTTTTGTTTTCTCTTGTGTTGTATCAAATGGGTTTTTGTTTTTGATGTTTTTTTTTTTTTACAATTTGGGTCGTTTTTGGTTTCCGCTATTGATTTGGATTTGTGGGATGTTTTTTTTTTTTTCTCAATTTATTTTGTTTAAAGTTCAAGTTTTATTGTTTTGGTTTCTGGGTTTGGTTTGTTTTGATTGTTGGGGATTTTTAGATCTTTTATTGTTTTTTGGTGGTTGGTATTTTGTCGAAGGCTGATAATGATTCGATGTGTGTCTTTCTTGCTTTTGATGAATTTTTGTTATGAATTCTTTAATTTTTGAAGAAGAAGATCTTTGTCATATAAAGAAGAGAGAAACAGTGAGAAAAAAAAAATAAAGAGAAAAAGTGAGAAAAAAAGAAGTGATTTTTCTTTTAAAACAAAAAAAAAAAAACAACAAAAAAAACAAAGTGAAAAATATGAAAAACATAAAATAAAATGAAAAACAGTTAAAGAATGTGAATTCAAAATTGTTTTTGAAAAATAAAAACGAAAATCGACTGAAAAACAGTTGTAGGATAGGGCTCAATTTGTATACTCAACAGTGGATACATATTAATTTCATTTGTCTTATCAGGTTTTTTTATTTTTATTTTTTTAAATATTACAATAATTTGAGATTTTAAGAGAGAGATTTGAACAAACGTACACATAACTTCATAATAATGTATGTGTAAGAGACAAACCTTATCTCAATAAAGGAGAAAATCTTAGATTGGGGGGGTATACAGTATACTATATACATATACATGAACTTCACCGTCAGGTGATGTAAGACCATTCAATCATATTTCTTAATTTTTATTTAAAATATAAAAATAGAATTTAAAATATTAAAGTCTATAAAATTAGAAAACTTGATATGAACTAACCGTGTTGACTCAAAATGTGGACTCATGTGCCGCCTCGATTTGTAATAAAAGAAAAGAAAGGGAATGCTTTCTAATTTTTCCATTTACCTTTTTCGGTATACGTTTTTTCATTTAATAAAAAACTCTTACTTTTTGGTACAAAGTTTATTTACGTTTTTAACTCTTATTAATGAAATGATAGAAGCAGCCATCAAGGGTAAATACGTAAACAAGTTTTGTAATAAAAGTGTATAAGTATCAAACAATAAAAACAATAAGTGGGAAAAATAAATGGGAAAGACAAATGAAAAAGATATATAACATTCCCCATAAAAGAATTCTTCTGTAGCGGGTCTTACGCGTTGCCCAGTCAAAACTCAAAAGTGCTTTTGAAAAGAATATAAAAAAAATTTGACTTTGTCAACATTCTGCTTTTGTACAAGTGTGTATCTATCATATATCCCACTTTCTTCCTAATTTCCCAGACACAGCTATGATACAGCCTAAGCAAACCGAGCTCTTCAAAGAAATTTCCCATGATTTTCTTTTCAATATGTGTATAATATATATAACTATCACAACTCTGGAATATTGCATGCATCTGTCATTTAGGGAAGAAAAAAAAAAGAAAAGAAAAACATGAGTGTGTTATCAATATTTAACGTTCAAGAAAAGATAATAGATAGAAAAGGTGTAAATGCAGCTTGTCCATATTGTGGAGGACCTGTAATGGCATTTGATTTCGATGCTCATTTGCTTTTCTGTTTTCTACCCATTTCTCACAAAACTAAGAAGAAGTTCTACTGCACCATTTGCTCCAGACGCTTGATTCCAGCTTCCCGTTCTTTTTAATCCTTCTATATATACAGTTTAATGTCTATTTTGTGTAATGCGAGTTTCTTGTTTTGTCTTCTTTTTTTCTTTTTCTCTTTTTTGAAGTATTACAATAAAACAACATAAATTCCAACACATGTTGGATTTTTAATTAGCATTATATATAACTTCTTTAGTCTCTGCTCTACTCCAACATTTAAAGTATAAAAGTGGCCAAGAGGGGGTGTTTTCATTCGTAATTAAAACATATATATTTTATTAGAGTAATACTTTTAACTCAAAAAAAAAAAAAAAATTAGTAAGAAATCAGCTGAATAATGAGCAAATGATTTATGATTGTCATATAAGTTATATGATAATGTTACTCATCACAAAATGTTATCCAAAAAAATAACCCAAACGGTGTCGTAAGTTATTTAAGTGGACGGAAATATTTATTTTTAATTATTTTTCTTACTTTCAAAACCAATATTCAATCTCTTTTAAAATAAAAATAAAAAATAAAAAAATCAATATTCAAAATTTAAACGGTGTAATTAGGATATAAAAACGACTTTAACTCTGTCTAGATTGATTGATCGGCAAAATCAGCCGACAAGTTGGTCAAATCGTCTGTTTTTTTACCCGCTGCCTACTACGGCCGATTTTGTCCTAATCAGAACGGCCGGGCACGTATTTTCGAACACTGCTTTTATAAGATGAGGTTGGCTCAATGATAAGCCTCTCACACCTACACCAAGAGGTCGTGGGTTTGAATCATGTCCCCTCTTCCAATCTCGTAATTCAATTTTCATTTCCATTTTTCATAAATTAGATATGAAATCTCTTGTATTAATATTTATAAAAAATTTAAGAGAGGTTTTAGACAACTATATATGGACATTTATTACAATTTTTAATTTTTTAGGAGACATTTGCAGTCGATTTCAAAAGCAATATATCCAGTTGTATGTTAGTAGATACAAGTATACGACATACAAGAATCCTTTCAACAGGACAAAATATTATGTTAATGTTTTCATTTGGATCTAAATCAATAAAAGTGGGTCCCACAAACATGGAATTGGACCGAGCCAGTCCAATTCCATACAGCAAACACACCCTTGCAGTTTCTAAGAAATTCTGGTATTTGTTGACTAGGCTCAATAAAGTTTCTAAGTTTGAGAACATGTCCTAACACATGAATAAAAAATTGAGGGAAATTTGCTATTATGGGTAAATTGTTTTTAACCTTGTTTCATATTTTTATTTTATTTTTTTTAACTATTTTGTAATAAATTTTTAAAATTTTTTTCCTTCTTTCTTCTTCTCTTCCAAGACAAATGTTCTTCTCTTCTTTCCTACTTTCTCTGCCTCCATTATCTAACAAAGGTTTGAATATGATCTATACCGAAAATGTTGCTCTGAAAACTGAGATCATCAATTAAGATTGGTTTTGACTTTGAGTTGAAGATTTGAGGGAACTCGTTTGGGGAAGTTTTTGGATAAAAACCTTCACTTGGCTCTTGAAGTGATTAAGGTGTTTAAAATCTCTTATGTTTTCATTTTATTTTGTGCATTATAGTTTATATTACATGGGGTTTGTGTTATTGTAAAAATTTAAGTCGTATTTGGCAAGATCCGTCAAATTTTCAAAGATTTCAAAATTTTCAATAGGTTTCATACAAAATATATATATATATATATATATATATCGTGAAACTTGATAAAAACGTGAAACCTTATACTTTTTTCTAGAAAACATGAAACCTTATCTATTTATCAGAAAATATGAAACCTTATTTTTGACCAGAAAACATGAAAAACCATATTGTGATGGCTAGCGTGCGCCGTCTTCTCTCTCTGGCGTCGTGAAACCTTAGACTTTTTCCCTATCCGGTGTTGTCTCCTCCGCGTGCGCCGTTTTCTCTCCCCTTTGCGGCGGTCTAGTCGTTTGAAAGCTATGCCCTTCAAACCCACACCATGAGGTTGTGGGTTAAAAAAAAAAAAAAAAAAGGGTTTTCGGTGCATTTTAAAACTAGTTAGATCAATTTCATTTTATGTTACTTTTTTCCACGACATATGCGTATTATATTCTTTAGTCCTCCACTTTTCATAAATGTATCAAGATGACCTATCTAACCAAAAAGTTGGCAATCAGACTTAAAACAATCAGCAAAAAGATGGGTCTGCCCTTAGTTTTGAGAAAGTTGACTGTAAGGACTATTTGGTACATTTGTATAAATTTATCAAGGTGAAAAGACTAAATTCCTGGAAATGAGTATTACAAACTTTTGAAATATTAAAATCATTTTTAAGTACATGTAATATTTTAAAAAAAAAAAATGGGTATTAATTTTTTTAGTCCTTCATAGGCTCATAGCAAATTTCTCAATGGATAAGTTGGTAATATCTAATTTTATTTAAACAAAAAATGGGTATGTAAGTAGTTTTTTGGGTGGCTCAATTTTATAATTTATTAGTACTTAATATAATATAATGTTATTATAATAACACTTCTATTTTTCCTATGTTTGAAATCCATTTTTGTTATTTATTAATATTTAATATAATATTTAGAGAGTGGAATATTGGATGAAAAATCATACAATAATGGTAGATGGAAAAATATCCATAACTATTGAAGAAAGTACTACTTAATATGAGCAACAATGCATATAGTTTCTAAGATTTTAGATTTCAAAATTGAAAGTCTCGAGTAAAATTTCCAACATTACAATCCTTTAAATAAAACATGTTTCCAACTTCAAAGGAAAATTCAATACCAAATGAAAACATAAAAACAGACAGACAGACTAATTCATTCTCCTAATGAGCTCATTAATGTAATTCTCACGGTTTCCAGCATCGCCTCCTTCAACATAGTGGTTCCTCTTCTTCTTCAAACCACCCAATGGAGCCTTGAGCTTAAATGGCCATAAGAAGTTGTTAGCTTCCTTGAAATGAGGGCCAACGGTCATGATCTCATGAATCAGATCTTCCGTGCAGATGATTCCATGCTTACCCAGAGCCTAAAATACATCGTTGAATGTTAGTTCCGGGATGTAGAACAACATACTTGCCACATAATTAAAAACATAAAAGAGCACAAACCTGTTCTATGACTGAGTTGTCGGTCAAAGCAATTCTCTGCTTGTGCAGCTTACCATATCCCCTCTTGTAAATCAGCTCCCTCACACTTTTCAAATTGGGGTATCTAAGAACATATAGCACTTCGCTTTAGCAGACCGGGTAAATAAACGAAAGTAGAAAACTTTTTATAAAAGATTACATTTACAAGAGACGGAGGAAAATGTACCCAAAAGTAACATAAGGTTCAACCCTGTGAAGCATGTTGACTGTGGCTTTGTTCACTTTGAGGAAAACCCCATTGAAGATCTGTATTGTTTAGAGAAGAGATTTCATTAAATATAGATGCATAGTTTCTAATCTCCAAATAATTTCACAAGATAACTAAACCAAGCACATATACCACACAACAAAAAGATTATATAGCAAACATTAAACTGCAATACAACAAAGCAACAACAAAATAATTACTTAGTAAAATTTCTCATGTCTACTCCCTTCCACTAGCATTCCACTACTGTATACAGAGAATACAAACATGTCTTGCCCAAGGAATAATTTCCAACCCACGCAACCATTAAAGAAGGTTGTTCACCATGACAAAATAAGGCAGCACAAATATTAAGACGGAAGGCATATCATATTGTCTTTAACTAAATATTCTCAGTTATTTTTAGGAGTAAGAGTGTAGCAGTACCTGTCTCAAACGTAAGAGCTGCAAAATCTTCCTTGTCTTTGGGTCCATGGCATTGATACTGCATAGGAAAAATAAAATAAGAATCCACATACTAAAGGTCAAAATCAATCACACGAATAAAACAAACATACCCACGGATACGAACGATAAACAAAAGCTTAGCCTCAGGCTCAACATAAAACCCTCCCTTCAATTTAGCTTCACGTTTCAATTGAATTACTTCATTCTCCTGAATAGTGAAGCAATATCAATAAATAAATAAATGCTGCAACAGAAATATTACATAAACAGTGAAAAGGTCTAAAATGAATACCTTGTGCTCATACTCCTTTGAGTACTGCTTAGCCCGGTTGAAAATCAACTTCCGGTTCTCAGCACTCTTCTTCTTAGCAGCTTCAAGCTCCTGTTTCTTTGCGAGGGCCCATTCCGCTTCCCTCTTCCTCTTCTTCAATACCGACTCTGGAACCACCACCTTGGCCTCTACTTGTGCCATCTCTATGATAATGACAAAAACAAAATCAACACCAGATTCTTTATACAATATTACAGGGTTCACACTGCAGTCACTTATAAAAAGATAATCTTTATTATGTATAGTGTAGATCCAAACACACTTTATTATAGAGGATTGTTACCATGAAATCTTCAAAATGAATACTAATGACTTGACTGCTATAAGATTATTAGAGAAGACGATTATACTTTGGATTTAATGGGTGTTGATGCTTTTATAGGTAAATTCATATATGACAACTAATCTAATCAACTTTTAGATTCTTCGATTGGAGTTGGATATTGGATATTCTTATTTTGATTAACCAATTTTCCAATCCTAAGCCCAATCGAAATCCAACTCCTACTTACTTGCCCAGAGAATCCCAAGGCCAATGCTGATCTAAGAAAACAATCTGACCTATTCAGAACTAAAGACAAGTAAACTCAACCCAACAAACCATCAAAATACTATGGGTTCTGTTTCTGGTCCAATGAAAAGATATACCTTCTATAATATGGTTCTAAATACATCTATAACCGATTTGCCAAACACTCTCAACTTAGTAAATACACCGCATGTATTTATTTAATTACTATTCACAAAAATTAATATAAACCATCACTGCCTCAAGTAGAAGAGGAGTTATATATGCATACACCGTACAAACACAGGAAAACAAAGACAGAGAAGATGGTTGGTTTTCATACAAATATAACCAAATCATCACCAGCTCTGCTTCAACCAGAGAAAGACCAACCAAACCGAACCAAAATGAATCAGTTCTCTGAAATCTTCAGACTTAAACTAGTGAGAATTACATTTGATGTTCAGATTCGCCTTTTTATCAGACAAAAAGAGGAACCCCTAATTCTTCCATGGCTGCAACAACCCTAGTTGTCTGCGAAAACGGAGAGAGCAAAACCACCGTTTTTCACAGACACCCAGAAACTGGCCCAGCCATGGACGAGAATCAAAATGTAAGTTGTCCAAATGAATTCACAGAATCTGTATATTCAATAAACAAAACAAAACAAAACAAAAAGTTCATAACCTAACGAAATTAAATTTAACCTAAATATAATATAAAACGAAAGACAATCAACATGTTAGAAAGAGGATACCCAGATCGATTAAACAACATTGGAAACAGAAAAATCATCAACACACAAACACAACATCAAGTTTCAACGAAATCCACTGATACAGATCTAGAGATCAAGCAAAATGAGGTAGAGATTTAGGGTTAGTGGATTGAAGTTACTCACCGAGTTTGTATTCTTGTGTGAGCTGCAGAGGATCCAAGTACCAAACAACTGAGCCACTTCAAACTAAGCTATATATGAGGAGAGAATGCGATTAGGGTTTTGTAGGGTTTGCTATTTGTGTCGTGGTGTCGCGCTACCATATGCACTAGAAAAATAATTTGTATCGTACAAACTATTTCATCAAGCATGTTGCGACCGTTGGATGAGGGAAATATCAATCCAACGGTTTAAAATTTATGAAGTTCAATAATATTTGTTAAAACAAATGATAAGGGCTGAAGTGTTTAGAGGCTTAGTTGGGCCGGCCCACATTTTTTGCAAACTAATTTTAGAGAAACTATACTGTATATGCATTCATTAAGTAATTATATCTTATTAAATATATATTTTTTAAGAAATTCTAATTTTTAATTACTTTACACTTAATAAGAAAAAAAAATCTTCTCTAATTTTTTTATTCTCTTATAACAGCTCTCTCCATTCATTCTTGACTATTTTCTGTCCACAATTTTTTTTTTTTTGTTCCGGTTGGAGATCCACTTTTTGTTTGTGAGAATTATAATAATACGACGTTTGTGTCATATCCGATTGATATTGAAGTATAAAGATGTTTGATGAAATCAAAGAACAACTATATTTAATAACAACAACAAAAATCAATGAAAGCTTGTTTGAAAGGGAAAAAAAAATACCGATGTTATAGAGAAAACAATGCATATTGTTCTTCAAATAAAAATAATAAAAATTAATTTAAAACTTTTTTTTATCACAACTAATATGTCTTATGATTTTGATTTATTCTTTTTAGTTAGCAATATATCCTTGAAAGGAATTGAAAAGATAATCTAGGATTTTAAAAAAATGGCTAAAATTGAAACTAATCATACAAGTAGTGGAGTTTTTATTTTTATCCAACATTAGTGTGCTTGATTGTTTTTACTAAACTTTCCACTGAAGCGACAAAAACACCCTTAATGATTTCTGAAATAAAACCTCCAATCTAAAAAAAATGAAGAATAAGAAAAAGAATAAGACCCTTAATGAATGAACACACCACTTCAAAGCAATTAAACGCACCAGTTCAAATCATTTAAACACATCAGTCTTTTGTGGAAAAAAATTTTCTAGATCCAGAACTTCTTCTTCTTCTTCATATAGGCCCGATCTCTAATGGAGGTCCGACCTCCAATCATAAAATATATATATATATATATATATATAGTTTTAAAAAATAAAAATACATTGAAAAGGCAAGGGTAAGCTTGTCTCTTTAGTGGAAAGTTTGGAAAAACAATTAAAACACTAATTATGGGTAAAAATAGAAACCCCTTTAATTTTTTGATTAAAAAGTGCTATTTCCTCTTCTTTCTTTTTAAATAGAAAGAGTTTTTATGATATATTTTAATATCACATTAGTAGGGAACTTCTTTAAATGAAATAGGAAAGCATTGCTTCCTTTAAATAAATAAAATAAAACAATGAATAATAGCTATAGTGCTTGGAAAAATTTTAAATTCAGTTTCCAAGTAGATTTTATGGAACTTATCATTAAAATTGATAAATTTCAAGACGGTCATTACTTTATATTAAAATAAAGAATCTCTTAAGAGAGACTCAATATACATATATATATATATATATATATATATATATGTGTGTAGAGGAATTTTTTAGTATTTTTTTTATTAAAAAAAAAGGGGAAAAAAAATCACATGAGGGTCAAGAATCTATCTCCCCACAACACTGAGAATAAGAGCATATCCTACTAATACCATACCATATCTCTATCTCTATCTCTAAAATAGAGTTCCAAAAGAAATATTCCTTCCAAATTTCATCTCTAAAATTTGTTCACTTTTACCATATTATATATCCTTATCTTTATCTCTATTTCTAATTTTATCTTTAGATAACTTATATTTTCAATATTTATTTTTTACTTTCTTCAACAAATTATTTTTATATAATTTTTTTAATTAAATTTTAAAAATATATATCATTTTAACAACCTTTTAAAATTGATTTTTAAATAACTTTTTGAAAAATATAACGTTCTTATTAATGCATGAATTTGTCATAATTTTTTAATTTAATTTTATCACTTAAATTTTATACTAATTTTCTCACGTAATCTTGCATACCAAATTCTCAAATACAAGATGGATCATCTTCAAGTGGAGATGAAGTCATTTGGTTGACCGTTCTAAATATTAATGTTTTTAAGCATTATTTAGTTATGTTATGTTATGTTGCTATTATTTAAGTTTTTTTTTTTTTTTCTTTTTACGATCCTTATTTTAATATATTTATGTTATTGTAATTTTCATTTGGAAGTTTCAATGTCAATATGTTTTAGTCTTTATTTTATTGCTAACTTATAATTATCATTATGCAAATAATATAAAGAACGGTAAGAATAAATAAGTATTGATAAATAAAAAATTATTAATAAATATTCAATATTAGTCTAATTTTAAAGATCTATATGATACATTTCTAATAGCATAATTTGTATGATAATAAAATTTATAAACGAAAACTTATTATATATTGAATGAATTGAGTTTAAAAAAGTAAAAATGATATAAATGTCGAATCTTTGTTTATAACCATGGACATTAGGGTAAAAGTGAAATATTAAATATTAAAAGTAATTTAGAATTTCATATTTGGTACTCTAAATTTAGAGTATTAATCTTTGAAACTCTAATTTTTTTTTTTTTTTGATGTACAACAACTACCGAGACCTTGCGAGAATTAGGCTCTACTAGCACAGCCCAGATTACTATTCCCACAAATGGAGAGAAGACATCCACACTTAAGTTGGGACAATGAATATCTGTATATATACATGCATGTCATGGGCTTTGAACCATGGTGGTAGAGTCTTCTCTTGGAGAGTCACACCACATTAGCAAGAAGCCATTGACTTCTAAATTTTTTTTTCTCTTGAAAATAGGATTTTAGAGCACGTGATACTCTATTTTAGAGTCCGTAGTCTAGTTTAGAGTATCGTGAGAGATGCTCTAAGGTGTCAATGAGGCATATTCTGAGTGGGGTTAAGAATTCCAAACCCTAAATCCCCAACCCAAACTAAATTATTTTCCCTCAAACCCGCTACAACCTCTCCCCAACCCCAATAATTGATTAGGTTAGGGTCAAAAATTTACAGGGAGGGGGATGTGGCTCTGACCTCTCACACCATTTTTGTACATTCGATAGTTATTTTTTATTAAACAAATTATTATATTTGAAGTAAACTCGTGAACAAAACACAAATATAATTTAATTGATCAAAATTAGCTATAGAATAAATTTTATGAAAATAATTAATAAAAACAATAAAAGTAAATTGTAAAAACCAAGATAGAGTTACAAGTTGCTTAATCTTTGATAATTATACATTCGTGTGTTTTATATATATATATATATATATTATAGTTTATATATTAATTTTTTACTTAATAAAATAATATATATATTATTAATTTAAAGATATGTATGTATTAATTTGTTATTAATTAAGTATTAAAGTTTTTAAAAATAAATAAATTGTGTTTTAAATAGAATCATCTAAGACCAATTTTTAATTTGATTGTTTATAAAGTAAACTCCCATGACACGTAGAAACGTCTTATTATTTTATTTTTTTTAAACCATATTATTTTTTTTTAACCATAGAAAACAAGACTATAAACCATTTTTATATTGGAAATGGTCTTACAAGGATATTATTTATCTATCTTCATATTTAATTGATATCAACCGAAATTCACTAACAGAGCAAAGAAACATCAAAATCATAAATGTATCATAGCAAATTTGTAACGAAAATAAAAGCTAATTACAACAATATCTATAAACATACAATATGTTTGTTTACTTATAAAATTGTAACTCATGATATGACTGTCTGTTCGGTTTATTCAGTTTAATAGATTTGGTTCGGTTTTGTATGCTCAAAACCAAAACTGAACTGAATTCAATTCGGTTTTTAAATTTCAAATCGGTTTGAACTGAACCAAACACTTTTTTTTAGTTCGTTTGGTTCAGTTCAATTTCTATTTCGGTTTTTGTGTCCACCCCTAGTATTTTCTAATTCTTCTTGTCCATTTCACTGAATGATTATTGTCTGTTGAATATATTCATCTAACTTAAGCCCACAAACCCGCAGCCCAGTGAGTTAAAATTAAACATATAACAAAAGCACAAAACATCTCACTTATCTGAAACCGATAGATGACCTTTTCTTCTCGAGTGGCTCCATTACCACCCTAAACGGTTTTTTCCATATCCATTTACTCTTCACATCCACCTTAAAAAATTAAAATTTAATAATGAGAGCTTCTCCTTATACTTCATAAATTATCTATTTATACTTCATTTTAATTTTTTTTATTAAAATTAAAATGAAGTATAAATACCTTCATTTTAATTTTATCGATTACAATAACCACCATGCTTAACTAATGATGATGATTTCTGAGCAAAAAAATTGTTTTTCATGATATTGAAGAAGAAGAAGAAGATCATCGAGATCTAGGCCCACATCTCAAAAAAAAAAAAAAAAAAAAAAAAAAAAAAAAACCTTTACTTTATTCATTGATTTTTTTTTCCCTTTATTGATGTTGATGATGTTTGAAGAGTTGAAGAAAAGAAAGTGGAGAAATTTTTTTTTCTTTTATTGATGTTGTTGATGATGTTTGAAGAGTTGGAAAGTGGAGATCTTCTCCGAAATGATTGTTTTGATAATAATTTCTTAACAATGTTGTGAAAGGAGATTGCCACATTAGTCAAATATTAAAATTAAAATTCAAAAATAATAATGGATAATATTAAAATAAAATGGAGTGTCTTTAGAATATGAGTGTCAAAAGATAAAAATGTTAATTTTGGAACAAAATGATGCCTTTAGAATTTTTTTAAATTTAAATTTTTAGAATTGAGTGTCTTTAGAAAAGAATTGTAAATAGAAAAAATTGAATTGTAAAAGATGTTCTCTTTAATAATTTACTCTTTACAATCACTAAAATTTCAAAATTAACCTTAATTATTAATATTCATTCTAATTAAATTGTTTCTCTTCAAATCCAAACAAAATCAAATTTGGGTGAAATACCCTAAATCAAATAAATTGTGGATATTTTTTTTTCTCTTTACTCATTACAAGCAAAAATTTGATTGGATATTAGTTGTGATGATAAACTTGTAATCGTTTTCTAGCATTATAGTAACCTTCCCATATAATTCCAATTTAGTTTAATTTAGTTTCAGTGGTTTTTTAGGGTTCTTCATCGAAACTGTCTTAGAACTAAATAATTTCAACTCTAGACACAAGACTATTCCACACAAAATAATATATATATATATATATATGGTTTATTTTTCCTTGAGGCGTGATATTAATTGAGCGCAAGAAAAACAATGGAATTCATCATTTTCCGAATTAAACCAGAGCTTACATGACAAAAAAAAAATGTCAAGGTTTGTTTGATTTTAGGGGTTCGAAGGGAAGTAATTTAATTAGATTGATTATTAATAATTAAGGTTAATTTTGACATTTTGAAGAACGTAAAGAATAAATTATTAAATGAATGATGCTATTAACAATTCATAAAATATCTTTATACACTCTATTTTAATTTTTTTTTATTAATGATAATTTTAATCTGAATTAAAATTATTAAAGAGTATAAAAAAGTTCTAAAGATACAACAAACCAATTTTTGGAATCCAACGGTAGTTTTCTTTCTCTTCGGTGTTTTACAAACAGTAAAACATCTTTTTATTCTTTTCAATATTTGAAAGTTTTGTTTGTTTATGAAAGTGATGAAGAATGATATAGATCTTGATAAAATTCAAATTACCACTTCATTCTTATTATTTTACTCGAGCTATGAATGTGATAATGGAAGCTTGAAAGCATTGGGGAAATTTCCTAAGTTCCTTATAAGCAAAAGCAAGAAAATTAGGTTAACTTCAGATTATTTCGTATCGGTGAAAGTAGTAAATAATGTTTGGCATTTTTTCTCAAAAGAAGAAATAAAATCAATACTTTATAAAAGCAAGAGAACGAAAGTAGATAATATTTACAACTCTCTTTATTGACAAGACAAATGGAGGAAAAACATCTAGACTCTTTGAAATGGTCATCCACAAATGCCTTATGATAAAAGCAATATTAAATTTAATTTTTAAATATGATGTATTTAGAGTGGTATTGTGAAAAGATACAAATGATAATTTCGAAATAAAATGAAATGTCTCAGGAATTTTATTAAATTTAAGTTTTTAAGATGTAATGTAACTAGTAAAAGAGTGTAAAAAGATAAACATTTAATTGTAAGGAGAAAATCTTTTATTAAATTTCAAATTATTTATGGTGGGTGTGAGGAGTAAATGAGTGTGGGAAGAACTATTTTGGGTGGCAATATAATCATTATTTCTTCTCTCTTCATTAAACCCTAGACTGATTATACTCTCTCTCTCTCTGTCTATATATATAATTTTTAGGAATATTTTATCATTTATTTTATAAAAATGAAAAAAAAAATCATATGAATCATTGTTTCCCGTAAGGTTAATAATCTCCCAGAATAAGGTTAAGAATCTATCTTCCCGCAACACCGAAAGTAAGTATGTCAATGAGACGGATTTTGGTTGGGGATAAGAATTCCAACCCTAAACCAAACAAAATTATTTTCCTCCAAACCTACCCAAACCATAATAATTGAAAGTTAGGTCGGGGTTGGAAATTTCCAAGGATGGGAAGGTGACCCCGACCCCTCCCCGCCCTACTTTATCCCCACCACTAGTCTACATCCATAAGGCTTTTATATCATATATATTAATAATACACAATTATTATATATTCAAAAGTTATTTTTATAAAATAAATTATTATATTTTAAGTAAATTTGATACCATCACATAAAATATAATTTAAATGCTCAAAATTAACTATAAAATAAAGTCTACAAAAAAATTAATAGAACTCAATTATAAAAACCACAGTAGAAGTTACAAGTTGCTCAGCCATTGATAATTATAAATTTATGTATTTTTTTTTATAAAATTTAGTTTATATATTAAATTTTTTTACATAATAAAATAATATATGTTTTATTAATTTAAAAATATGTATGTATTAATTAATATTGAAGTTATTAAAAATAAAAGATTGTGTTTTAAATAGACTCTAACCCAAACAAAATTATTTTCCTCCAAACCTGCCCTGACCGTAATAATTGAAAGTTAGGTTGGGGTCGGAAATTTCCAAGGACGGAAAGGTGACCCTGACCCCTCCCCACTCTACTTTATCCCCACTACTAGTCCACCTCCATAAGGCTTTTATATTATATTATATATATATATATATATGAAAATTTTCAAGTCAGTGCGTTCTGATATAACTTTATCAGTGCGTTGGATGTGAATCATTAGATTTACATGTTTTAACTCAAAGTGTCTGCACTTGTCAAAACTTCTCCATAATCTATGATCCACAGGCAACGCACTGATGGAGTTATATCATGACGCACTGAGGAGAAAAGAACTGTAAATATATATATATATTTATATATTAATAATACACAATTTTTATATATTCGAAAGTTATTTTTATAAAATAAATTATTATATTTTAAGTAAATTCGATACCAACACATAAAATATAATTTAAATGCTCAAAGTTAACTATAAAATAAAGTCTACAAAAAAATTAATAAAAATAAATAAAAGTCAATTATAAAAACTACAGTAGAAGTTACAAGTTGCTCAATCATTGATAATTATAAATTTATGTATTTTTTTTTTATAAACTTTAGTTTATTAATAATAAAATAATATATGTTTTATTAATTTAAAAATATGTATGTATTAATTAATATTGAAGTCATTAAAAATAAAAGATCGTGTTTTAAATAGAACATAATCCAAACAAAATTATTTTCCTCCAAACCTGCCCTAACCCTAATAATTGAAAGTTAGGTTGGGGTCGAAAATTTTCAGGGATAGGATGGGAAGATGACCTCGACGCCTCCCCACCCTACTTTATCCCCATCACTAGTCCACCTCCATAAGGCTTTTATATCATATATATATATATATAAACACCCTACTTTATCCCCACCACTAGTCCACCTCCGTAAGGCTTTTATATCACACACACACACATATATATATATATATATATATTAATAAAGTCTTTTTACTATTAGTTCGTCCTGATATAAAATATATCATGACGAAAGATGCTGACCATAGATTATAGAAAAGTTTTGATAAGTGTATACACTTTGAGTCAAATTATGTAAATCTAATGATCCACATTCTTCGTCCTGATATATTTTATATCAAGACGAACTAACAATAGAAAAATTGTATATTAATTAGTAATAATACACGATTTTTATATATTCGAAAGTTATTTTTATAAAATAAATTATTATATTTCAAGTAAATTCGATACCAACACATAAAATATAATTTAAATGCTCAAAATAACTATAAAATATAGTCTAAAAAAATTCATAAAAATAAAATAAAAGTCAATTATAAAACCACAGTAGAAGTTACAAGTTGCTCAATCATTGATAATTATAAATTTATGTATTTTTTTATAAACTTTAGTTTATATATTTAAATTTTTTACATAATAAAATAATATATGTTTTAATAATTTAAAAATATGTATGTATTAATTAATATTGAAGTTATTAAAAATAAAAGATTGTGTTTTAAATAGAAATATTGGAGACCAATTTTTTATTTGATTGTCTATAAAGTAAACTTCTATGACACGTAGTAAATTAAGTCTACGAGTCACTTTTACATTGGAGATACTCTTACAAGAATGTTTTTTCTCTATATTCATTTTCAATTGATATAAGCATTCCCAACCCTAACCCAAACGAAATTACTTTCCTCCAAACCTGCCCTAATCCTAATAATTGAAAGTTAGGTCGGTGTCAGAAATTTCTACAGAGGGGGAGGTGACCCCAACCCCTCCCCACACTACTCTATCCCCACCACTAGTACACCTCCATAAGGCTTTTATATCATGTTATATATATATATATATATATATATATATTAGGGACAATATATAGAACACTGGTGTACCCGTATACCATGTAGAAAATATTAAGATCAAAGGTTGGGTCACATTTTTTCAAATTATGATCACAATATTTCTTACACGGTGTATGGGTACACCGGTGTTCTATAGCCTAACCCTATATATTAATACACAATTTTTATATTTTTGAAAGTTATTTTTATAAAATAAATTATATTTTAAGTAAATTCGATACCAACACACAAAATATAATTTAAATGCTCAAAATTAACTATAAAATAAAGTCTACAAAAAAATTAATAAAAAAAATATTAAAAGTCAATTATGAAAACTACAGTAGAAGTTACAAGTTGTTCAATCATTGATAATTATAAATTTATGTTTTTTTTATATATATACTTTAGTTTATATATTAAAATTTTTTACATAATAAAATAATATATGCTTTATTAATTTAAAAATATGTATGTATTAATTAATATTAAAGTTATTAAAAATAAAAAAATTGTGTTTTAAATAGAAACATCATAGACCAATTTGTTATTTGATTATCTATGAAGTAAACTTCTATGACACGTAGGAAACTAAGTCTACGAGTCACTTTTATATTAGAGATGCTCTTAAAAGGATGTTCTTTCTCTATCTTCATTTTCAATTGATATCAACATAGGTTCACTAACGGAGCAAAGAAACATCATAATCATAAATGTATCATACCAATTTTTTAACGAAAATAAAAGTTAATTACAACCATGTCTATAAACATTCAGTATGTTTGTTTAATTATAAAATTGTCACTCATCCATTTCAAAAAAAATAAATAATAATAAAATAAAATAAAATTGTCACTCATACAATTGTTTTTTCATTTTATTAGTATTACAATGACGATTACAGTTCAAATATCATATAATTGGGATGAATTTTAGATATATATATATATATATATATATAATTTTCTTGGGTGTATGTGTATTATTACTCTTGAATGAATTTTTTATATATAAAGAATGAATTTTTTATTTTAAGAGACTTGGACATTAGAATTTAGAAGTCATTCTTTTTAATTGAAGATTTTTATTTTATTTTATTGATATACTATTTAACGGTGGTGACTTGAGCCTGAATCTTTATCAAACTGAATAAGAATTATTTTCTTAAGTGATAGTTTTTCAATGGAAGACTTAGAAGTTTGTAAGTCTTTGTATTATATTTTCTATTTTTTTTTGGTCCATTCCACCGAACAATTTTCTCCCGTGAATATATTCAATACTTGCTTGCTTAGAAAAATAAAGTGTACTTTGTGCAAAGTCTTGCAATCAATGACTTTTCCAAAGTCTATTATGCTTGGCTTTGAATCAAAGTATATATGAACAATATAATATGTTAAACTTTAGTGTTGGAAAATTGATTTTAATTTAGGAAAAAAAAAAACAACAACAACAAAAAGAAATGAATAATACAACGTGAATAACACCATTGATGTCTCACCATTCCACAAAGCAAGCTAGAAATCCACCTAATCTAATAAAAAGTCATCTTGACTTAACCCAATTTAAGTCAATAATATTATTCTTACAATTATGATCCTCTTCTTCAAGTTACCTATCAAGCTTTAATACAAAAAAAAAAAAAAAAAAAACAAAAAAAAACAAAAAAACAAAATAAAGTGTACCTATCATTCTGTCAAGCTTCCTTCTTACAACTACATGTAAGAATTCCATCTTCTCTTTCCCTACCATTGATTAGCATTGTTTTAACTTCAATTTATTTAGATTTAAAGGTATTGATGCGCTCTGAATTATACCCGAATTGTTCATTTGCCCCTTTGAATTCGAAAAATGGTCACTAAACCCCTGAACTATCGGAAATTGGCAATATATAACAGAATAGTAATGTCATCTATTTTTCTGTCATGACAAATTGCAATAAATTTCCTTGATTATATGGATAATAGCATTAAATCATAAACAATATAATTATATAACATAAATACCCTTCTGACCAAATTTTTAAAATAAAAAATTTTCTGTTAAGAAATAAAAATGATAATAAAAAAATTATTATCATCATCATCATCATCTATTATCATGATCATCATTCACCAACTAAAAAAAATCCAAAATCGTCACCCAAATCAAACCTAATGAAACCTAAACCGAATCACCACCCCAAATCAAACCTAATCACCCAAACCTAACTTCATCAGATTTCGAAAACTAATTGTCATGATACCCAAAAACCGAGTTACATACACCAACAATCACGCTTTTCTTCTGGTGGAGGAACTCAATTCTTTACTCAATTAAGTAGTGACTGTGATAAATATACTCTTGAACATCTTACAGATAACTTCATAGTTAAATTCTTTTTGAAAAGTTTTAAAACTTTCAGAACTATTAAACCTGATAGGGCAGATTAAAGCTATACTAACCATTGTATCATCTCATCAGTTAACTCACCATGACAAAAAAATGGATGACATTACTATTCCGTCATATATTACTAATTTTCGATAGTTGAGGAGGTTTAGTGACCATTTTTCGAATTCATGATACAAATGAGTAATTCAGATATAATTCAGGGGGCGTTAGTACCTTTAAGTCATTTATTTATTGTATAAATTAAAAATGTTTCATAATAAGAAAACAAACATAATTGTACCAACTTCAAATTGTTCAACAACAAAAGTTCCATTGTCATGGTCACTAGAGACTTCATAACGAAACTCCACCACCATCGATGTTCAAATTCTGATGAGACCTTTACCTATAAGCAGGAGTTGTATCCCGAACCATGCTTGTAGATTCTAATCTCGCCAGATCTGGTAGGGCTCTAACCCAAAAAGAAAAAAAAAAAAAAAAATCAAATTGTTCATGAATCTTTAGTATGTAATCATCATTAGAGCGAATTAGCGAAACGTGCATTATTATCCATTAACCGGATGTGGCATGATATGTCCCATTTAAATACAATAATTGAATTGTACGTAGCTTTCTTTTTCTCATCTATTTTGGCGTGCCAAATACGATAGATTATATAGAGTTGTGTCAATATCTTATCAACATCGATCTACATTCATATATATATATATATATATATATATATTTATGGCTATCTCATTTATGATTGTGATTGAGTGATAAGCTTTTATTTACACTACCGTTTTTTTCAAGTAATTTACATGACCTCGATTTAAAGATAAAATATCATACTCAATTTATATGTATTTCAATATCCCTGACTCGGTGGTGCATACTACCATCACATCTGTGTTGTGGGTTTAAATCTCATCATACTTATTTACTATAATATATATATATATATATATATAAAGTTTTTTTATTGTCAATTCGTTTTGATATAAAATATATTAGGACGAAGAATATAGACAATTAGATTTATATAGTTTGATTTAAAGTGGATGCACTTGTCAAAACTTCTTCATAATCTATGTTCCACATTCTTCGTCCTGATATATTTTATATCAAAATAAACTGACAGTAGGAAGACTATATATATATATATATAAATCTTTTTGGTGTTACAGGGTAGATATGTCATAGTGTTAGGATAGTTGATATCCAAACCACAATATATATTGATTGAGATTCAATATTGAGCCAATAATATATTATACAAATTGTGCCTTTTTTTAGAAATGCCAAGTGTACCTTCACAAAACCAAAATCCTCATTTATTTATTTTTCTTTTTATTATTGAATAAGGATGATGTTTACTAGTGATAAAAAAAAAAAATTGTTTAGCTACCGTACATGTACTGCATATTTACTAGATTAATTTTTTGTAATTGGATTTCAATTCAATGGTCTATAAAAATCAAATATTTGAATGTTAAAACTAAAAGAAAATAACTCTCTTTCTCTCACATATAACTCTTAAACAGCTATATATGTTCTAGTAGGGGAGAAGCTAAGCATTTAGCTTTAAGGGGCCAAGAAAAAAAAAAATTAAGTTTATGCAAGACAAATAAATATATTCATATTTAAAAACTAAATTATTAAAAAACCGAATGTATTATCGTTTAGTCTTATAAATTAAAAAATAAAATAAGCATAATCTTTATGAATCAAAATAAAACTCGCCGATGTTTAAAATCTAAAAAAATGATCTATAATCAAATATATACTCATATATAATAAGTCTTGTAATTGAAAATCAATTGCAACATAAAATATATCTACCAAGTAATATTGCTTAATTGTATAATTACTTGTTGATGATGAGTTGGACCTCATATTCCAATGTAACGAACATTCATATTTAGAATAATTATGCTGCATGTCTCATAGAATAATCTTACTTTAGTAAATAATCTATCACTTTCAATACTCTTAATTGTTAAATGTCTTGGGATTTTTGTTGTAAAACATGAAAAAGTAGATTAGTGATCATGTTAGTAATCTCCGTGATATTTGTTCATTATATACATTATTAAATAAGAACAGATGAATAATTTCTTCTTTAAACGGTTATGATCACAAGCTCATAGCTGTTGATGTTGCCTCACTTAAAACTTGACTTTAAGGACATAATTGTGTTTATAATTAAAAAATAATGGGAGGGACCAAATATATCATTACCTATATAACACAATATGATAATTTTCTACATGAAAAATTTGTTGAAAATATTTTGGTTGAGGGGGCCATAGCCCCAGTCGGCCTTGCCTATCTTCACCCAATGTCCTAACTAAAAACGTGATAAAAATATTTTAGAATGTATAATAATTGGAGGACTCCAATACCTTTAAGTGTTGACAAAATCTCTATAATGTTTTTTTTTTTTTGCTTTTTTTTTTTTTATATATATTTTCATTTAAAAAAGAGAAATTGATTTTCATGCTTTTAACAGTCAAAAATACTGAAAACACATATGATATTAATAATTGAAAATAATATTTTGAAAAAAAATTTAATATTATAATATGTATTTAATGAAATTGTTTGAAGAATATATTTTTTAATATCGTAAGAGGAAAACCTTTCAAAAAAATATATTTAAAGAGTAAAAATAATACCGGTGGTAGTTAAATTATTTATATTATTAATGAAAATAATTTAAAATAATTTGTATTTTTTAAATTTATTTCCTAAATAAAATAATAAAAAATAATTATTTCATCATGGTATAAAAATGAATAATTAACTATTAAACATTATTATTATTATTATTATTATTATTATTACTATTATTATTATTATTATTATTATTATTATTGTGGCATGTGGTTGAATGTTAATGAGAAAAGAATAAAATATATTTTATCACATTTTGATATCATATTATAAACAAAATTGATTTAACAAGTATATTTAAAAAAATGACAGTATATATATATATATATATACGGAAATTTTTTCATATGAGGATGCCCTGATAGAATTATATAAAGACATTGAATGTAAGCTACTCGTTTTACATACTTTGACTTGGTATGTATGCACTTGTCAAATCACTTTTATAAATGAGTCTCATATTCAATATCCTGATAAAGTTATATAAGGATGTCCTGATAGGAACGGGAACGTGTATATATATATATATATATATATATATAATGATTATTGGCAGATCCCATGAAACAATGAGAACCAAAATGATGTTTCTGTAATCCCACCATTTAACGTTTTTTCTTCAAAAAAAATGCTTTTAACACTTTAACGGGAGAAAATTATTTCTAGTGTTTCCAATTTATTTATTTATTTATTATTTTTGTCTGAAAACAACACCACAATCATATTGTTTTTGTGATTCTTAAAAAAAAAAAAAATTTGTTTTTGTGATAAATTATTATTATTTTTTTCAAAACTACACCAAATGACACATTAGTCACCATCTTTAAATGAAACGTATGTACATATGTAGAATTTTTTTTTAATAGGACAATATTACTTTATTAACTCATTTTAATGGTTATATAAAATGTCGAAGAAATTTGGGTAAAGAATTAATAAATGTAGATTTGAGGCATAAGGTTTCCTCAACTGTTATTTGCCCCACTTAAATGTATGCTAAGTTGCTAACGGATTCAAAGATAAATTACCTTTAAGGTACAATACATCCACGAAATACAATAGATAGTAATCTTGAGGAAATTCCCATAACACCCTTTGAAACATAAAAACTATTATTTTGAATATTTCTGAATCTATTTAAAGGCAAACTTATGTTTGTTCATTTCCTTACTATATAAAAAGTATGAGTATGTTGGTGGATTATAGCATCCCCTTTTTGTTTGAAAGTAAATTTATAAATACAACTCTTCAAGTTTATATAATTACTTAATAGACAGGTATTAGTAAGATTTCGATTATAGCATCCCTTAGGTTTTCTTTGAAAGTCAAATGACATTTAATAGACAAGTCTTAATAATAGTAAAACAACATGGGCTGTATAGTAATTTTTAAAATTTATTTTAATTTAAAATTCTAATACAGTGGATTTTCAATTATAACCCTCAAAAGTTCCTAAATGATATTAACAAATAGATGTGAGATAAAAAAAAGAAGATAAATTTGTCTTTTTTAATTACAATATTGTAAACAGGTCTTAGCAAGATTTCAATTGTTGCGTCCTTAAATTTTCTTTGAAAGTCAAATGACCCTTAATAGACATGTCTTAGTAATAGTAACACAACAGAAACTGTATAGTAATTTTTAAAATTTATTTTATTTTAAAATTCTAACACAGTGGATTTTCAATTATTACCTTTAAAAATTCATAAATGATATTGATAAATAGATGTGAGATAAAAAAAAAAGAGGATATATTTGTCTTTTTAACTACCACAATAGAGACTTTTTGCAAATTTGATACTTACTTTACGATTAATATTAAAGAAAAATTCTAATGATTGCCATAGAGATAGTTTGGTTGCTTGGAGGAGAGTTAGTACTGGCGAGAAAATGTTTAGAAAGGGGTTTGTATAATATGCTCAATTTGGAGTATGGAGCCGTTTTTTGTGTAAAATTATGGCCATAATAGTATGGCAGGTGATAGAAGCACATGTTGACATGCCTATTGTTGTAGTTATAGCTTTATATGTTTCTCTTCTTACGTTTACATTCCGTGTTTATCCTTTGATTATGTTGATCAAGTACCGGTATGTTTACAAAAGGTTCCATGAGAATGTTCATTTTAACGGGAAGCATGTATGTATTTATATCCTCTGCGATTAGGTATAAGATTTTATTTTTTATTTTTTATTTTTTTCTTTAAAAGATATAATATTGTAAATAATGTATTACCTCCATAAGTTGATGCATAATGAGAGTTATTTTTGTATGATTAGATTATGTGTATTTATGTCTTAGTAATAGTAACACAACAGAAATTGTATAGTAATTTTTAAAATTTATTTTATTTTAAATTTCTAACACAGTGGATTTTCAATTATTATTTTTAAAAATTCATAAATGATATTGATAAATAGATGTGAGATAAAAAAAAAAAAAGAGGATATATTTGTCTTTTTAACTACCACAATAGAGACTTTTTGCAAATTTGATACTTACTTTACGATTAATATTAATGAAAAATTCTAATGATTGCCATAGAGATAGTTTGGTTGCTTGGAGGAGAGTTGGTACTGGCGAGAAAATGTTTAGAAAGGGGTTTGTATAATATGCTCAATTTGGAGTATGGAGCCTTTTTTTGCGTAAAATTATGGCCATAATTGTATGGCAGGTGATAGAAGCACATGTTGACATGCCTATTGTTGTAGTTATAGCTTTATATGTTTGTCTTCTTACGTTTACATTCCGTGTTCATCCTTTGATTATGTTGATCAAGTACCGGTATGTTTACAAAAGGTTCCGTGAGAATGTTCATTTTAACGGGAAGCATGTATGTATTTATATCCTCTGCGATTAGGTATAAGATTTTATTTTTTATTTTTTATTTTTTTCTTTAAAAGATATAATATTGTAAATAATGTATTACCTCCATAAGTTGATGCATAATGAGAGTTATTTTTGTATGATTAGATTATGTTTATTTATTTATTGTAATCTGTGATATCATAATTAGTTTTATATAAAATTTTAATTTTTTTAAATATATTCTATCAAAATTAATTTATAATCAAATATTATAATATAAATATTATAATTATGTATATAAATTAGAACACATGCCTTGCACGTGTAACAAAACATAGTGTGTCTTTTGAATTTTACCTTTTCAAATTTGTGTCTTTTGAATTATGCCTTTTGGGTTTGTGTTCTTTATATGCAGACACGTCTGCTTAATTGCACCTATTAAATAGCTGTCAAAATTATTACAATCACTTTAACGTAAAATATAATGTATAAAATATCTTTATTTTAGTTAATGATTTGTCAAAATCTTATAAATCATGAATTTACCTAATAAGAGATGTGATGTTGATAACTCAAATGCTAATATAATTTGAGAAAATTTTTGGAAAAAAAAATTGGAAAGCTTAGCCTGAGTTAAAATACAAACATTGACATTTAAACCAAAAATAATAATTTAATAAAAATTAAGAGCTTTTTTTAAAGAAAAAAAGTTAAAACAGATTAAAATTTGGGGGTAAATACAATGACCTCCCCTGAAGCTTGGCATAGATACAACTAGAGAGCAAATATGTATTTATCTACTCGAACCTATCATGCTTTTGAAATTGCACTAATAAAATGACCAAATTACATCTAGTTATAAATTGTTTTAAATGAAAATAATCTTTTTATTAAAAAAACAATGAAATTAAATTAATTGAAGATAATCCTTTCAATAGAATATAAATTAAAAAAAAATTAAAATGGAAAATATATATTTTTAAAATTTTAAATTATCTCCGTTTTTAATGTTTTTAACTATTTTTAAAGGTTAGTTATTAAAAAAGAGAATAATTAAATTACTCATAAATACTATCCTTTTAATACTTTTACATTTTATATTTTATAACCATAAAAAAAAATTCATTTAAAAATTAACATAAATTTTAAAAAATAATTTTTTTTTAAAAAAATTTACTTTAAAAATAGTGAAAATGTTAAATTTAAAAAGAAAATAATTTCAAAATTAAATTTCTTAAACTTTTCCATTTTAAAATTATTTTTCCATTTATATTCCATTAAAAGAATTATCTTCAATTAATTTAATTTATTTTTTATGAAAACATTATCATTAATTTTAAATTCAATAACTAAGGGTAATTTGATATTTTACTAATTCAATTTTAAGAATAGGGGTGTTCTTGGTAGATAAATGTATACTTTCTTTCTAACTGTATTTATACCAAACTTCAGGAGAGATAATGTATTTAACCCTAAAATTTTATGTGAATGAAGTGACATGTTGTGGAAAATGAAGACACTGACATTTTCTAAATTGTAGGTAGGAGTTTGTACACACATATTTATATATATATATACCAAATTCCTAAATTGTAGGCTGGAGTTTAGACACACACCCAACACACACACACATATATATATATATATCTAGTTGTATTTATACCAAACTTCAGGAGAAACAATGTATTTACCCCTAAAATTTTATATGAGTGAAGTGACATTTTGTGGAAAATGAAGACCCTAAAATTTCCTAAATTGTAGGTAGGAGTTTGGATACACACATATATATATATATAGAGAGAGAGAGAGAGGGGAAATTGTAAGAAATGATCAAAAAATTTAAGGACTTATTGTTTTTAGCCAAAAGTTTATTTATTTTTTAATATTTTTGTCATCTTAAGCCTTGAATTGCCAAAATGACCCTGACATTTTGTTTTACTTGCCAACATTTTCCCTCTTGGTATCTTCACTCGATATGTAAACTCTTGTTCTGTGATGCTGTCCCAAAATTTTCAAAATCCTCTCTCTCTCTCTCTATATATATATATCTCTCTCTGACATTCTCTCTCTCTCTCTCTCTCTCTCTTTCACAACCTGAAAACTAAACCCAGAAACCCATTATGTTTGTCTCTTTTGGTCGACCTCCAACCTCCAACTCGTCAATTCATCCCATTCTGTTTCTCTTCATTTCGTCGACCTCTAACTCGTCTCTTCCAACCCATTTCGTTTCTTCCATTGAAACCCATTTTTGCAGCGATAGACCGAAACCCAGCAACAATTTGTGTCTCTCTCGCTCTATAATGACCTAGATCTGAAACCTGACAATATTGTGTGGTTTCTTCTATCTGTTGAATTAGATCCGGAGGTGAACGACCTTCAAAAAGGTATGTATCTTTTTCCTAGTTGTTTTTTACAATTATCATAATCTTGGATACGAACAATAAGAGAGTAGTTTCCATTTTCAGTGAAACCCAGATTTTGTAATTTTCTATAACGAAGTTATATGTCAGTTTGTTTTAAAGTTACATGCCAATTTGTTTTAAAGTTACATGCTAGTTTTTTTTTATAAAAAATTTAATTTAATTTAATTTAATTTAATTTTTTAAGTTACATGCTAGAAGAATGTTATTATAGACTTTACATGCTAGTTTATTTCAAAGTACATGTCCTTTAGTTATTTTTTAAGTTACATGCCATTAGTTATTCTTTTATTACATGTGAGTTCATTTTAAAGTTACATGCTGGTTAAGTTACATGCTGGTTAGTTAGAACTTTACATGCTGGTTAGTTAGAACTTTACATGCCATTTTAAAGTTTCATACCATCAGTTATTCTTTTATTACATATGAGTTCATTTTAAAGTTACATGCTGGTTAGTTAGAACTTTACATCTCATTTTAAAGTTACATGCTAGTTAGTTAAAATTTTACATGTCAGTTCCCAATCATTTTAAATTTTCAAGTCAAATACTTCACATGCAGGAATATGGATACAAAGAGATTGGTCATCCATCGCGGTGGAAGTTGGGTGGGCAATTGTTATGAGGGTGGTTTGACAAAGTGGGTCTATGTTCCTAGAGCTTTGACTTATGATGCCTTGGTGAAGTTGGTACAAGATGTTTCCAAAGTTGATGCTGCTACGTACACCATAGAATTATGCTCATTGGTCTGTACGAATAATGGTGTTGCTCGATCGATAATTGAGAATGACAATGAGGTGTCATGTATGATGGATGAAGATAATTTTTTATCGGAGGTTTAAGTCACCATTTCTTCGAAGGGACCAACAGATTGTGTGCAGAATGGTACTACAGTGTGTAAGATGACAACCTACTACAGTCAAATTTTCTTCAACAATGTAACCAACCTACTCAAAAACCTGGGTATTGCGGGTTTCTCCAGCAACTGGCAGCATGTGGGTGCATTCCAATATCAGACTCAATTATAAGTACTGATGAAACCATTGATGATTAAGAGAATAATTAGGCGTCGGACACCGATAACTTGGATGATGGTGTGGGTGGTAGTTCTGCTAGTGGTGGTCCATCGGGTTTTGCTACCTTTGGTGAAGGTTCCTTTGGTGAGGATGGATTGGGTGAGGAGGGATCAGGTGAGGAGGGATCAGGTGAACATCCAAACCCATGAGCTTGGAGTATTCTTGGATCCGAAAGGTATTCCTTAGAACCCAATCGCATGGATGAAGCAATTTCAAATGATGGCTGCTTATACAAGGGTAAACTCTTTTGATGCAAGAAAGATCTTGAGCGAATGGTGAACATGTATACTTTGAACGAGAATTTTGAGCTCTGGATTAGAAGGTCTAGCAAGACACGTTATGAGGCCGAAAGTAAGGATGGCGAATGTGAATTCCAATTATGTGCATTTAAGATGCAAAAAAGAGAATATTTGGTGGTTCCAATGTTTGTGAATGATCATACTTGAAATATCGATAGTTTCCACACACTTTTTCAACAAGCAAATTCTTGGACTGTTGGTGAATTTTTAACACCGAAGTTGCAAGTACACGACCATTCTCTAAAACCTAAAGACATCATGGTTGAAATGCAAGTGAAACATGGACTACATTTGTTGTATACCAAGGCTTGAAGGGCAAATGATCATGTAGAGGCATCTGTTTTCGGTGTTCCTAAAGAATCATTCAAACTATTGCCTACTTACCGTCACCGATTGAAGGAAGTAAATCTAGGGACTGTTACCACAATGAAAACAAATGATGCAAATCAGTTTGAATATATGTTCATCGCTCATGCCGCTTCATTTAATGGATTTTGTACTGTGATATAGTCGGTTATTGCCATTGATGGTACTAATTTAAAGGGTAAATTTTCTGGTATTTTGTTTGTAGCTATATGTCTAGATGCAAACAACCAGGTTTTTCCTTTGGCATATGGCTTTGGGGACGTTGAAAATAACTATCATGGACTTGGTTATTAAATGAGCTTAAAAATGCTATTGGTAGTCCTGAGGATTGCATGATCATATCCGACCACCCTTTTGGGATCAAGGCTGCAATGGAGAAAGTGTACCTTAATGTACCACATGGATATTGTGTGTTTCACATGACTCAATACATCAAAAATGATTACAAAAGGAATGATGTGAGTCTTCTTTTCAAACAAGCATGGAAGGCATACCGGAAATCTAAATTCAAGGAAATGATGTTGGTGATGATGAAGGTTAATAAGGTAGCACTCTAAGATTTAATAAATGTTGGGCCCGAAAGGTGGTCTTGTGCTTACTCTCCTTTTAGGCGTTATCGCTTGATGACCTCTAGTATTGTTGCGTCGATGAACTCATGTTTGGTACATGCTCGCCAAATGCCAATAACAACCATGGTTGAGTATATTTGAGAGATGATCTAGAAATGGTTTTATAAGCACTGTACCAAAGCTAAAAAAACTCGAACACAATTGAGTCCATAGGCCACCGAATTAATAAAAGAAAGGAATTATGATTCAGAAGAGTACACGGTTTGTCCAATTGGTTTGGTTTGCTTCAATGTGAAGGATGGAAATAAATATGGTTTGGTGAACCTTTCTGAAAAGACTTGTAGTTGTATGAAATTTCAAGTTGATAAATTGCCATGTTGCCATACATTAGCCGCAATAAAGTTATTATCCTCTTGTTCCATTGTATCTTATCTTCTTACCAACTGTGATTCATTTAATTACTCATACGCTTTAATTTTATAGGTTCGCGAAGAAGCCTTTTGCAGATTTTTGTAGGGATTGCTACAAAACTACTAGTTGGGTTGAAGCATATTCCAGGAACATCTTCCCTATTGGCCATCCTAGTGAATGGACTATTCCTGAAGATATAGGATCAAAGGTTGTTTATCCGCCTCCTTTTTGTGTGCAAGCTAGAAGGCAAAAAAAAAAAAAAAAAGATTTAAATCCGCTGGGAAACATAGAAGTGGAAAGATAATAAATTGCACAATTTGTGGTAAATCCGGTCATAACCGACAAAATTATCGAAATGTTCAACCATATCAGATTCCTGTACCATCTGCAACATCTGCAACATCGAAATGACCATGTAGACCATACAGGCACAGGAAATGTAGAGAATAAGGCCACAATTTACAAAAATGTCCATTGACATCAAAAGTTAGTGGTACAACTTAGTTATTAGCAATGATGTTTTAATTTTGAAATTTATTGGTGAAATACTATATTTCTTTTTGCAGACCTTTTAAAGTTACATAACAGTATTGAATTCATGTATTTTTCAGATAAAATGACAGTATTGTTACATACCAGGGTATGTTATCTTGTTACATGCCAGTGTTTTTTTAAGTTACATGCCAAGACATAATTGTTTCCCTACTTGAAAGACACTGAGTTAAAAGATGAAGTGGCAGTATTATTACATGCCAGCGTGTTCTGAAGTTACATGCCAGTATTTTTTTAAGTTACATGCCAAGACATAATTGTTTCCCTATTTGAAAGACACTAAGTTAAAAGATAAAATGACAGCATTGTTACATGCCATGGTATGTTAACATGTTACATGCCAATGTTTATTTAAGTTACATGCCAAGACACAATTGTTTCCTTACTTGAAAGACACTAAGTTAAAAGAATAAATGACAATATAGTTTTCCTTACTTGAAAAACACTAAGTTAAAAGAATAAATGACAATATAGTTTTTCTTACTTGAAAAACACTAAGTTAAAAGATGAAATGACAGTATTGTTACATGCTAGGGTATGTTAACATGCATGCTAGTGTGTTTTGAAGTTACATGCCAGTGTTTTTTTAAGTTATATGCCAAGACATAATTGTTTCCCTACTTGAAGATACTAATTTAAAAGATGAAATGATAGTATTGTTACATGCTAGGGTATGTTAACATGTTACATGCCAATTGGTTCTGAATTTACATGCCAGTGTATTTTGAAGTTACATGCCAGGATATTCTTGTTTCCCTACTTGAAAGACACTTAAAAGATCAAAAAAATAAAATCTAATTATTGACGGATAATTCAAAAAATAAATTAAAACAATAACGGGGACTAAATTGATAGAAACATACAATGATTAGATTGTCAACCGTAATAAATATGCCAGTTGAAAACTAGACATTCCAGTAGTTTTACATGCCAGCATCTGTTAACAAGTTAACTTCAAAAAGTACAGAACCTCATACATTCCAGTTGTTTGTTGTAATCATTTCATGTACATGACAGTTTATAAACTTCAAAAAAAAATGATGAAGCACAAACAAAGTTATCATTCTGCTGGTACACTATTTGCAAAAATTCCTAGTGCCATCTTCTTCCTAAGCTTGGGGACATTTTTGGTTCCCCATCCCCAAAAACAATTATGACGCATCAACATATCTACGTATCAATATATGAACACACCACAACTATCATTGTCTAATTGTGCCGGTAACTTCTTTGGAATAGATTGTTGAACACCAAACGCATTCCCATTGGGTGGTATACCTTTTTGTTGAAAATATCCGGAATATTGTAAGATGGCTGGCATGAAATGTAACAGTGGGGTGATTTGCTGCCACCGTATGGCAATCTTCGTTTTTTTGTATAATGGATCATAAATGCAAACATTTTGTTTCAGCAAATCAACACAACATAATATCCAATGTCTGTCTGGATTTCCAACTACAAACGAAACTAACAACTATAAGTAATGAGTAGAAAACATTAGTAACGTTTAGTGTACTTGCTTTTTTAAAATGAGTAACGTTTATTGTACTTACATATCGAACGGACATCCAACATGATCCCTACCTAGGCTTGTCTTCTGAAACATACAATATCCAATCGTCCGGACATTGATATGATAGTGCATCAAATGCACATGTCATAGGTGCATCCTCTGACGGTTGGAATTTCACCTATTCTTGACACAACTTTTCCTACCAAAGATACTTATATTAGGAGCATATGTACAAGTTTATGTTAATTGAATCTAACAACAAATTAATAATAAAGTCCTTACAAAGAAGTCCGTGCATAGCACCCAACGTTAAGCTTATACTCGTCCGCTTTTAACTCTCTTTGCTTATAGAGTAAACTCATATACGCATCTATATGCTACATGAACATTTATATAAAGAAAAATTAGTAAGTTTGATTAAAAAAACATTAGTAATGTCTACAAGATTATATAAGTTAAAATAACCAACCTCGTTAGACAACCAACAAGTTGGATTTTCCAACTCGACAAAGAAATCATTTTTTCCAAAGTAGTTAGAACCGACGTTCAACCTACATTGAACAGTACAAATATTTAACTTACATATCTTTTGTGAACAAGTGTTAACAACTGAGAGAGACTTATACTACGTCGTTGTTGCTTTTCTTAAAACGTGCATACTTTTCCCTTAATTGTTTGCTCTCCTCTTCCACCTCTTGGAAAGTGTCCACCTCTTGGAAAGGGTTAGTGTATAGTGAACTCATATATTGAGACCCAATCTTCAACCGTTGCAAACGTTTATCCTTCACAACAAGGTACTCTTGCAATGTTCCATCCCCAACTGATGTGTCAACTCTCAATGGTGGAGGGGTCTATACAAATATTTCGGTACCATCAACATGGGTGCTCTCCCCATCTCCCCAACCATGGGTACCATCAACATGGGTACAATCACCACGGGTACCATCCCCCTTACCTTGAGTACCATAAATATGGTTGCCATCACCACGGGCACCATCTCCCCTACCATGAGTACCATCAACATGGGTGCCATACTGATCTTGTGGCATCGGGAAGTTACGGTCATACTGAAGTTGTGGCGTTGAGAAGTTATGAACCTCAGATGTAGTCTGTATTATTAAAAAAAAAAAAAAAACAAAGTTACATGCTAATACAAAATAAAAGTTACATAGCAGTTGGTAATAAACTTACATGCTAATACAAAAATAAGTTATATGCCAATACAGAACCAAGTTATATGCCAGTTGGTAAGAAACTTACATATTAATACAAAACCAAGGTACATGCCAGTAAGTAAGTTACATGCCCGCCAGTAAGTTACATGCTAATACAAATGAAGTTACATGCCAATTAAACAACTAAATAAATTAGTTACCTGATGATGCATATCAACAAGTTTAGCCACATTGTCCTCCACCCGAGTAAGACGTCTTTTTATGTGACGCTCATTGCTGAAATCTCCTTCTTGACTCTGTCTTTAAACCAATCTGACATTTCCGTCATGAGTTCCCTCATTGACATTTTGAAATAATTTAAAATAGATTAATTTCAGTAATCAAAGTTCATAGAAATGCTTTAATATAATATCTGAAAGCTCACCTCTAATACCCAAGGAAAGTCGTACGAGTTATAATGCACGATGACCTTCATTTGTGCATTTGCAGCCCGAAATGCTTGTCGGAGGTAGTGGCATGTCATCATGTATACATAACTTCCCCATTGAAAAGAGTTAAACGATTCTAGATCCTCAACCAATTCGAACAACTACAATGTGACTTTCTTTCTTTGGTTCCGACCAAACAAAATCATGTTAGCAATCAATACAAGAGCCATCTTCAAACTATCCTTTGGTATTATCCTTTGGTTTGTCAAACCGTCTGGTCCGAAATTTTTTCCATACTTTTACAAGGTGTATATTCTCATCCTTTTTAAAATACCTAGCATGAATCCCGTCTTTAATAGGAGCATATGGTTTCAAAAATATGTTTGACATCTCCCCAAATTGTAACCCTATTACCGAGCAAAATTCTCTGTGTGAATTTCAACAGTTTTCCACCAATGGAGAAGTGCAACCTATTCTCTCCAGTCACATCGGGTACATGTATCAGCCGCAACAAAAGGTTATGAAGTATGCCGGCTAAAAAAGTTAAGTCTTTAGGGATATCAACTACGTGCCCAAAACAGGTGCTCCGAAACTCATTTAATTCTCCAACTTTTCGGAGAACCTTTACAATCTCTAGAAGGGTGTTCAAATTACAGTACACATTCGTGGTTGATTTTTTAATCTAGTTATCCTTCGGTTTTATGAGGAAATCCTCATAATTTATATTTTCCATCTATAAAATCACATAAATATAATGTTAGTTACATGCAAGTGTCTATGAAAGTTACATGCTACTGTCTATGAAAGTAACATGCCAGTAAAGTAAGTTACATGCCAATACAACAGACACCTTACATGCCAGTACAAAAAAGATACATGTCAATACAAACAAGTTACATGCCAACAAAAGTAGGCGCCTTTAAATTTAAGTGATACTGTAGAGACCACAAGAAGAAAATTGTCTCAAGCTTAATGCCAAACTCATTTCCCTATTTCAAAAGCCATACTAAAATTATCAAGGGGAATAAACATGTAAACAAAAGACAATGTGACAAAATTCAATGCATATCAGGAAACATACAATATTACATATAATTTAAAAAGAAATTTCGTGTATATAAAGTCATCACAAAAAAAAAAAAACATCAAGATCCTTGAAACTAAATCATCACGACAGCAGGGACAATATGTAATTGCCATTGTTTGAATAACATTTACTTTAAAATATTAGTTTTTACTTTTCGCCACTGGTGAAACATAAGACCTGTCACATATTGTTATTCTGCATTTCTCACCAAAGTTACAAGTATACTCGATGATGAAGAAAATCATCCATTTCGACAGATAATTATCGATTATACTAAGAAAACTACCCCCACAAATATTAATCTTAACAAGAGTAACTTAGCAAACTTAAGTCTGAAGTACAAAAGATGGAAAGACATCAAAAAAAAGTATATACAAACCAAACAAACAGGACTGGAAATGCAAGATTATTAAGAACAAGAAGCAATTCAAATTGCTAGATGCTACAACTGATCATTTCAAGAAACAATTGGGCACGTCAACATAACCAACAGAAAGAATCAAGATAAATGGTACCTCGTAAAAATTGTAGAGCAATCATTGATTCAATCAAGTAGGTCTAAAATATTTTTTAAAACAACAGTATCGTGGCCATTTTTTATACTAAATCAAGAAAAAGCCAATTGATTAATTAACATAAATGAAGCACAAAATAACTCGAGATTCAGCACTGAAATATATCTAAAACATAAATTATATGAAAAATATCTTGATTACACACTGAAAACCATTCAAAGTCAATCCAAAGCAAACCTGACAAATAGATGCGTGGATTCGGCGACAGCGGCAGCGACAACGACAGAGGCGCAAGACGACGGTGAACGGTGGTGAACAATAGCAACACGATCTCTTCTCTTCTCTTCCTATATCTCTTTGCAGCGACGGTGAAACAGGTGCAACACGATGGCGAATGGAAACGACGACGACCAGTAGTGACAACGATCGGAGGCGACGACGATCTCTCTCTCTCTCTTCGGTTCTCTCTTTTTTTCGTTTTTACTTTTGATTGTTTTCGATTGTTTTACTGATGGGTGGTTTCATCTCTAACAAGTTAATGATGCCTCGTTTTTACCACCCACCTACCCATTAACATCTGTTTTTTTTCAAATTTCAAATTTAAGGGCATTTTTGTCCAAAAGTGGTAAAAACTGATAAAAACAATAAAAAAAATTGTGGCTAGAAACAATAAGTTTATAAATTTTTTGGCTTTTTTTGAATTCACCTATATATATATAGTTGTATTTATACCAAACTTCATGAGAGACAATGTATTTACAACTAAAAATTTATGTGAGTGAAGTGACATGTTGTGGAAAATGAAGAGACTGAAATTTCCTAAATTATAGGTAGGAGTTTGGACACACACACACATATATATAGGATATTTGTATCGGTATCAGTGTCTAGCTATAATATAACTACAATATAGAAAACTAGACACTGAATTTTAATTCAAGGGTCATAAAAATAAATAAATAAAATATTTGTAAGAGCAATTATTTTGTAATTGTCTTATTTTTGTGTCAAAACCATTGATGTATTTTTGTATAGGTAGTTGTACTTCTAGGTCCCTCTCGATTGCTTCATCATGGGCAACAACTTTTCAAGTATCTCGAAATCTTCAAGAGCATGTGCTTCAGCCTTCAGGTATATCTACTTGACTTATTCTCTTGAAGAGCTGGGTGCACACATACACAATTAATTCATATGTGTCCCTGTATCATTGAGCAACCTATAATGGCACACACAATCATTTTGCATATTTGTGTCCCTACATCATAGTGCATCATTCATCGCACACATATACAACTTGATTACATGTGTCACAGCATTAGTTGTACTCACTACATATGCATCACGATTGCTTTGGTATTCGTGCGTGTTACATTGTTTGAGTCCCGATAACTCATCTCTTGTTTCGTATTTGATTTCAGATTTACGGTCTATATTTTGGTGTTGCAATTCGTTTCCTCTGTTTAATTAGAAACATTGGCGCTTGCATGTAAGTGTGCTTTGTGTCTTTACACGAAGAATTGACCTATTGAAAAGGCACATTTACTTCGTTTCTCTTTTCACGGACTTGATATTTATCGTCGTAAACTGTAAAAATGCACCATGAAATCTTTCCACAGATTTTTGCAGTCATGGTGTTCGTCATGATGAACTGCAGACTTCAATCGTGAACTTTCTCTAGTGCTTCACTCGGTCATAGTGTTCGTTATAATGAACCGCGAAAATTGGGCGCGAAATCTTTCTAGAGATTTTTGCGATCTTGGGTTCATCATGATGAACCGCGAAAGAAAGGGCACGAACTCTTTTTAGAGGTTCTTGTAGTCTAGTCTTCGTCATTGTGAACCACAAGACCTAATTGTCAAAAAGTGCGATTTTACAAAACGACCCCGTTTTTATGCCCTAGCCTATTTAAACATCTTTTTCTCTTCTTGTCGTTTGCTCTTCACGAAAATACATACTTTAGAGAGAGAAACTAGGGTTTTAGAGAAATAAGCTTTCAAGCCTTCTTCACTGACTCTCCATCACTCTTCTATATGCATTTAATGTTCAAATCATTCACAGGTCTTCATTAATCATCTCCATTGTTAGGTATGAACAAATCCTATTCTCATTTATTGATCTTTACTTTTAAGACTTCACATTTATTGCATTTATTTGAAGTTATGGAGATTGTTTTGAGGGTTAGATGATAACTAGGTTGTTGGGTAGATTTCTCTACATCTAGTTAAGCATTATATGTTCTTGTCTAGCATATTTTGCATCGAGCATCCATTACATGTTCATTTAGACTAAAAATCTCTTTACCGAGTTCAAGTCTTATAGTCACAAGTGGTGGATGTACAAGAAACTTGAAAGTCTTATAGACAAAGGTGTTGGTTGACAAGCTAATGAAAAAACCTACTGTAAAAGTCCCGCGAGGTAGATTATGAGGTGCTCATGCAAAAAGTAATGGATTGGAAGACATCACTAAGATTGAACTAAGAGTAATGAGTGGCATATGGCTAGTGTTTGAGGTTGTCGAGAGCGAGAGTCTGTGTATCACTTGAGGGTGTAATATACTTTTCATTTAGTAGATTTCTGTAGCTAAGTGACTAAAAATCAAGTGTTCTTTAATTTTCACATTTTATACGTGATTTTGTAGTGTTGTTTGCCCTTAATCTTGATCAATTGAAAAAGAAATTGGTAATTAATTGGTAAAACACCTATTCATCCCTCTAGGTTAATTGTATTAGCAATAAACACATTTTCAATAGTTTATTTTGATAACCACTCATCAATTATATAGTTACTGCTGCTTTTCAAAAGAAAAAAATCTATATAGTTACTATATTTTTTTTTAGCTAAACACGCACTATTGTGAACCATTCACAGATCACAACTCCACACCTATCTCAAATTCTGTTAATTTGTTTAATTAACTTCTCCCATATAATGAAAATGAATTTTGTCAACTAGATGAAAAAACTTTTAGAATTTATTTTGATTTTCTCAAAATGAAATGTCTCCAGAAAAAGTGACATTGAATATTTATTAGACTAATCTAAATCTCATCCATGCGCTACCTTTTTAGGTCTTCCTTTTTTTTTGTACGATTTATGGAGGATATGTTCATGTTTTCAGCTTAATTAGAGCCAAGTAAGGTTGAAGCTATTGAGAAGAAGTCGTTTGATAGTAATTCCGGTGCGAAGAGAGCGTGACCAGTTGTTGAGGACAACGAGAGCCATACGCGAAATCCATATGGGGAAAGCTTCAAATCGAAACTCTTAAGCTCATCTATCCCAGATAGCTGATCGGGATTTGGTGCTGAGAAGGTGGGTTTGAAGATTGGCGAGGGAGATATCACTTTTGTTGAGGGTTTGAATGGTCTAAGTATGAAACTATCAAAATATTTAAAGAATCAATTGTGCAAGCCTTGTGCAAACGCTATGATTTTAAAGAGTATGGGTAGACCTCACACCCTCAATTTCATGTTGTCGAAACTTAGGCAAAAGTGGCAGCTTATTGGGCAGTGGCAACTTACTAATTTGGAAAATTGATACTTTACGGCAAGATTTCAGATGTGTGAGGATTTTGAGGGTGGTCCTTGGGTAATAACTAATCAGTATCTGGTTGTACAAAAATGGAGGCCTAATTTAGTACCAGGAGAAGAAGAGATTAAAAGAATGTCGGTTTGGGTGAGGCTGTCCAAACTTCCCATGGAGTGGATTAATGTTGAGTTACTAAGGATGATCGAAGGCATGCTAGGTGATACTTATAAGGTTGATCCAATCACAAAATCACAGGCTATGGGGAGATTTGCGTGGATTTGGATATTACTAAGCCTTTGAAGAGTTATTTAGAAGTAGATAACATGAGTATCATGGTTGGATATGAAAGTTTGGGTATGATATACTTTAAGTGTGGTTGAGTGGGGCATAACAAGGAGCGTTGTATGGAAGGCGATGTGAATCGCAAAGAAGGGGCTAAAGTGTCTAAGGATGGTTAGAGTGCTGGTGCTACTAATAGTGATCCTGGTTCGAGTGAATCAAATAAGGACACTTATGGTCCTTGGTTATAGGTGTCATGTAGGAGAAATGGTAGGAATATTGTGGGTTTGCATCTTGGTGGTAAGAAGCCTGGGTTGATGGCTAGTATGGGGAAAATAGGTAGTGATAGCAAAAAGGGTAATGGTTTTCATTTGCATGGGGCTAAAATTTCTAGAAAGGTTATGGGTAACGGGAGAAAGGTTGTTACAGCTCTTGGGGGGATTAATGGCTGGAAAATTGTACACTCTACAGGGATGACATTAATAAAGTAGGGGGGTTTCTAGGTTTGTAGTTCTGTATGCTGTTTGGTGATGGGGATGAAGCCCCAACTAGGAGGAGAGCTTTGAGTCTCTCTAGTTAGCCGACCAAGACTTCTAATACTGTGTTGGCTGAAATTTCTAACAAGTAATTCTCTAGGAAGAAGAAGGTGTCTTTTACTGCTAATAAGTACATGAGTGTTGTATGTACTTCTAAGAATCACCTTATCATACCTTTTAAGGAAAATCTGGGTGGTGAACATGATGGGACTATTAGAAAGGGTAACATTAAGAGTAAACATGTTTCAGTTGAGATTGAGGAGGATCTTGAAGATTCTGATGTTCTAAAAATTCCGCACAAGGATATGCTGGATTCGGTGATGAACATTACTAATTCCTTTTCCCCGGGTATTGATGATTGTAACTTTGTTCCAGGTGAGGGAAAGATAGTTAGTGATGTTATGGGTAATGGCTTAGGTGAGACTCCTTCACCGCTTATGGTATATGTGGCTAGTGCTAAAGATCTGGATGTTGTGGCCTCGAATCTGCATGAGGCTATGGAATAAGGTTGTCTATGATGTGATTCCTTTTATCTTTTATTAATGATTTGCTCTTGGAATGTAAGGAGTGATGGTAAAAAAAGGTTTGTTCAAACTATTTTTGATTTAAGGAGAATTTTTCATTTTTCATTTTGGTTATTATTGAGCCTAGAATCAGTAGTGCCAGGCTAGTAAAGTTATTGATAAACTGGGGTTTATTGATAGTTTTGTGGTCGATTCTTCTGGGTTTTCTAGGAGTATATGGTTATTGTGGAATGCTAGCAATGTGAAGCTTAAGGTTGTGGCTAGTTCCAAGTATTATGTCATTGCTGTATACGCCAACCCGAATACTGTTGTTAGGCGTTATATGTGGGATTATCTTAGTGCCATTAGGAGTTGTTTTAATGGCCCCTAGATGGTTATGAGTGATTTTAACGAGATTGCTAGCAGTGGTGAGAAAAAGGGTGGTAGGAGTTGTTTCTCTAAGACAAGGTTTGTTGAGTGGATTGTGGTCGATTCTTCTGGGTTTTCTAGGAGTATATGGTTATTGTGGAATGCTAGCAATGTGAAGCTTAAGGTTGTGGCTAGTTCTAAGTATTATGTCATTGCTATATACGCCAACCCGAATACTGTTGTTAGGCGTTATATGTGGGATTATCTTAGTGCCATTATGAGTTGTTTTAAGGGCCCCTAGATGGTTATGAGTGATTTTAACGAGATTGCTAGTAGTGGTGAGAAAAGGGGTGGTAGGAGTTGTTTCTCTAAGACGAGGTTTGTTGAGTGGATTGGGAAAAATAAGCTTGTTGACCTTGGCTTTATTGGTCAAAAGTTTACTTGGATGATTAGGAGGGGTATCAGAGAAGAGAATTGGGAGCATCTTGATAAAGCTCTGTGTTCCATAGATTGGAAAACCACGTTTGCTGAAGGGTTCGTCCGTCATTTTTCGAAGGTGTCTTCTAATCATTATCCTATTATGCAGTCTTCATAGCAACCACATCCTTTGCAATTCTCTCAAGCCTTTTAGATTTGAGGCTATATGGTTGAAGCTTATAGATAGGAACACATGGCTTAAAGAAAGGGATAGAAATACTAAGTTTTTTCATCTCTCTATGATAGTCAGAAGGAGACGTAATAAACTTGAATGTCTTAAAGATGAGGATGGTGTTTGGAGCTGTGATAAAGAGAATATGAAAGTTATTGCTATTTCCTACTTTCAGAATCTCTTTTTAGGAACGACCTTTATGGTTAACTGTGATTGTATTCCTCATTCTTTTCCTTGCCTTAGGGATAATGAGTCAGCTGAGTTGAGTAAGGAGATAAGTGAAGATGCAGTTCGTGCTAGTTTGTTTGGAATTGATGGGCTTAAGGCTCTTAGGCCTGATGGGAATCCTGCAATTTTCTTTCAAAATCAGTGAAGTGTGTGTAAAAAGAACCTTGTCAAGTTTGTGGCGAATAACTTTAGGTCAAGGACGTTCCCTGCCGTTCTAAACCAGACTATTATTACTTTAGTGCCTAAAGTCTCTAGTCCTCTAGACATGACTCAGCTTAGACCTATTAGTCTTTGTAATACTATCTATAAGGTCATTAGCAAGATCATTGTTTAGAGACTTAGACACTTATTGCCTAGTCTTATTAGTCTTAATCAAGTGGCTTTTGTTCCAGGTCGATAGATTTAGGACAATATTGTGGTTGTTCAAGAGGTTATTCATAAATTTAAAGTTATGAAAGGTAAAAAAGAAGGAGGGGGGGGGGGGGGGGTGGGTATTACCTAGAAGATTGACGTCGCTAAAACGTACAATAAACTGCAATGAAATTTTATTAGAAGTGTGATTGTTGAGTTTGATTTGGGGGGTGCTTTGGTGGATCTTATAATGTGGTACATCACCAATAATAATTACAGAGTGATGTTGAATGGGGAGTTAACTGAGGTTTTTAGTCCTGGTTGTGGTATTAGATAAGGAGATGTTATTTCCCCTTATATTTTTGTTCTGTGTATGGAAGCGTTGTCCCATCTTATTAACCAGAAGCTGAGTTTGGGTTTGTAGAAGTGTTTGAAGGTTTCTAATCGGGCACCTAACATTTCTCATTTATTTGTTGCTGACGATCTGAAATATATAAATGCAGTTAAATTACCTAAAGAAGCATACCTTTAGGGGGGGGGGGGGGGGGTGAATAGGTTTTTATACCTTTTTTAATCTCTTGAAACAAACACAAGTTTGTCCCTAAAGATAGCTTATACCGCAACACATAAACCAAATATACATATATAGACAAGATAAACATATGTTCAATAAAACATTGTTTATATATCAACAAGTTGCAAGAGAAAGAATAACATTAAAACTCAATATCAAAGAATACTTGTATTTTTAATAATGTCCAATGTGATACAATTATTAATCAAAATACAACTATACATAAATGTAACAACATACAAAAGAATAATATATACAAGTATGATCACTATGATGTGCTTTCATCTCACACTTAACAAAATATTGTTTTCAGATACATCACAAGTGAAGATTGTAGTACCAGATTAAAACATACACATATACAAATATAAAAGATAGAGATAGAAAGAATTGACACAAGAGATTTTTTAACGTGGTAAAACCTCTAAGAATGAAACATCCACGAGTTGAAATTACAACCATAGGGTACTTATATATTGGATGATAAATTAGAAATTCCTCAAAAATAACTAACCTATGATCTACTTCCTATTGAAGTCTATGTCTAACCATTCCCTATTGGTAGATAAGATATCCCTCAATGATACGGAGCCACCATATATTAGAGTCCATCTCTACACGACATTGTTGGAAGATTATAAATTCCTCAAGAGCCAATGCACATCAAATGCAACACTCTTTATTAGAGTCTATGTCTATCAAATCGCCCGGGCCTACCAATATTGTAGCCAACTCTCTATCCAAGGCACTCATGCCTCTAGAGAGCATCTCATGCATAACTATCTGGACCTTCTCGATCCTAGCCATGACTTATCGCTTGGTTATCCGGACCTCTTGTCCTAACCAAGACTTCCTTGCTTGACTATCCGGACCTTTTGTCCTAGGTAAGACTTCATGCCTTTTCAAGGACTTCCTAAGTGTGATCAATGAATGCAAATGATGCAAACAAGTAATTCAACATAGAACATGTGATCAATACATTCCATGGAAACTATACTTAGTCATATGAGAACACAAGTCAAAATAGTTTAGTCATACAAATTGAATTAAAACCTAGAGCATGTGAAAACACTTAACACGTGTAGCTCATAGTTTCATTCATAAATCTAATAAATTATATTTATGAAGCACATATTCAAGATATTAAAAAACATACAAAAAAAAAAAATGCTAGAATCACAAAATATGTTCAATGAATATTCTAGCCAAACTTTTAGAGCAAGGATATAATGGATAATTAATTAAATCCTAATAGGCTCTAAACATAAAATAAAATGTGATAATCCTAGATTTGTTCAATTAAGGATCCAAGCATATGCCAAGGTTATTGATCATAAAATGAATCAATCAAATCACAAATAACTTTAGATATCAAACTAATCACCATACAACACACAAACATGTGAAAAACTAGAATCATAAAAAACTAGTTCACATTTGTCTCTAAATAGACTTGATTAGATTTGATTTGAAGCTATCCTTCTCAAATAGCATTAACCATACATACACATACATATAGAAGAAGAAACCCCAAGGTAATTAAAGGTTTAAAAAGATGAAAACACAAAGTTAAGTCAGATACCTAAGAATTACGAGCTGGTTCTGTTTTGAGGGTAGATCCACCACAAAAGTCAATCAAATAGCTACAAATTCTTTTGAAGAAGGTATGAGACTTGATTACAAAGATTCTTCAACTCGAATCACTCAATTCGGAGTCCGTATGAAAAATTTATGGTGTTTGGAAGTTAAGAAAATTGGAGGGGAGCCTGTGAGGGGCATAAATTTTTGGCCTCCGAATTGATTACAAAGATTCTTCAACTTAATGCATGTGCATACTTCAACAAATGTGTGAATGTGTTATACCAAAGGTGTACAACTATGTAGAAACACATATGAATGTCATATGTGTGTATGCCTATACCTTGTAAGAGGAATGAGACCAAATATACATTTGATGAGGAATGAGACCAAATATACCTTTGATGAGGAATGAAACTAATTCCTCTTGAAGACACTATCTTGAATGAAAAGTTGCCAAGTCTTCCTTAAAACTTGAATCATCATCAATCTAAGATAACTAATCAATATAAGAGAAACATTGTTTTGATATAGAATTTATGCCAACACAAACCAAAAACCTTACAATTTCCCCCTTTGGCAAATTCCATGTCAAAACCCCTATACATACACTAAAACAATTATAAGGAAAATTTGCCACAATGAGTTACACATTTCTAGACAAATTTTCAACCTCAAGTCTTGAACTTTGTCTTGGTCTTCTCTTGATAATACCTAAAATCAACTTAAAAGCACAAAAATATCCAAGAAACAACCCATATGGCAATGCACATTCTTTGGTAAGAAAATAAAACATTAAAGTTCAAATGGATCATGTATGCTCCCCCTTAATACATGTTATCCAACAAAATATTCTAGTCAAGATCAACAAAAAATATTACATGCCAAACAGTTCAAACTTGATACCAAAATACACCAAAAACAAAAAAAATAAGACTAAGCAAGGTAAAAAGTATCACATATTGCCCTATATTTCTCCCCCTTTTTGACATCATATGAAACCAAAAGGAAAGAAAAAGAAAATATACATCAAGATCATTTTCTAGCCACTTGTGCCACCAAGGAATTTTGTGCAATTTGATGATCTCATATAATGCTTTGAAGTAGTTGCCTTGCTTTCCAATTTTTTAATCTTCACATCTTGTAGCACTACCTTAGCATTGAGTTCTTTAATATTCCTTTGTAATGCCTCAATCAACCTTCTTGACTTTTCAACCTCATCCTTTAATTGCATAGCCCAATTTGGAAGAATAGTTGTGCTAGATACAAGGCTTGAATCATAGGATTAACCAAAGAGCCTAAATGTATTACCAGACTTTCTCTTTTCCTTATATGACATGGTAGCCATACGTTTATCACTAAACTTTTCTAATGGAGATAGTAGCACATCATCATATTGTTTCTTCACTCCTCTAGCTAAACAAAAATGAGAGATAAACCCCAAAAATGCCAACTTTTTGTCCAAACGAGTTAATCAAGCCTAATCTTAATATGTTATATACAAACTTCACCAAGGTTTATGAGTTTGTTAGTCACTAAGACATACACAATCTTGATCTTCATTTTGTTTAGTTCGGTAGCATTAGAAGAACCAATAAGATTGACACATACAAAAAGATGCCAAAAGGCACTAACCTTAGTCAACTCACTTTGCCTAATAAAAGTTGGCTTTCCCCACTCAAAATCATCATTGTCACAAAGAGTTCTACCCATCACATTGAGGTTCTCCAATACATTAACATCAAGGAAATCCGACTCAATATCATCGGGCAATTCTAGGAACTCATTGAAGTTCTTTGAATTGACTCTAAAGACAACTCCTCTCAAATGACCGGGACTCAATAAGGAATCAAATGAGATCATGTTCAAGTCTAAAAACAATAAAACTAAAACAAATAAACATGAAGTCACAAAAGTATGCCATTTCCTAGTGATGGTCATAGAACATGCAATTTCACAATGTTTATCAAAATAAATATAATGCATGTGCATACTTCAACAAGTGTGTGAATGTGTTATACAAAATGTGTACAACTATGCATGGACACATATGAATACCATGTGTGTGTGTTCCTACAAATTGTAAGAGGAATAAGGCCAAATATACATTTGATGAGCAATGAAGCTAATTCCTCTTGAAGACACCATCTTGCATGAAAAGTTGTCAATTCTTCTTTGAAGCTTGAATCATCATCAATCTAAGACAACTAATCAATACAAGAGAAACGTTGTTTTGATATGGAATGCAAACACAAACCAAAAACCTAATACGATCTTATTCTGTCTGGGCATGCTTCTCTCCACCAAGTAGGCATCATGAGAGAGTGTCTTGATGTGTTTTGTAATATTTCAGGGCAACAAGTCAGTTATAGCAAGTCTAAAGTGTTTTGCTATAATAATATTAAAGAGAGAGAAGCTATGAGTATTGCTCATGCTTGTGGGTCCCTTCTCACAAAGAATTTGGGTAGCTATTTGAGAGTCCCTATTATCCATGGAAGAGTTACTAACCATACTTATTCTACAATGATTGATAAGGTTCAACAAAGACTGGCTGCTTGGAAATGAAACTCCCTTTCTTTTGCTGGGCGAGTTACTCGTATTAAATCAGTTACTTTTGCTCTTCTTGTTTATATCATGCAATCGGTTAAACTCCCTACGGAGGTTTGTCAAAAGCTTGATAAGATCAATAATTTTTTTATAGGGCTATACTAATGAAAGGAGATCTGTGCATCGTCTGAAGTTGGATTCAATTTGTCTTACCAAGAGTTGTGGTGGTGTGGGTATTAAGTTCATGAAGAACATGAATCAAGCTCTTCTTGCCAAAGCAAGTTGACGGATTCTCCAGGATAATCCTAGCATTTGGTGTCAGATTCTTAGGCACAAGTATCTGAGATCAAAATCCTTTTCTGACCCTAAGTTGAGCAAATGGGTGGTTTGGTCTAGTACGTAGAAAGCTTTTACGTTTGGTGCTAGTTTAGTGAACAAAGGCTTACGGTGGAGAGTGTGAAATGGGGAGCAAATCTGTTTATGGTTGGATGATTAGGTTTCAGACATTGTGGTTCTTAAAGATCACGTTTTATCTACCCTCTCAATGGACCTTTTGCGCCAGCTAGTTAGTGATTATTTGGTTGATGGCCAATGGCTTTTCCAGGATCTTGCGTTGGTCCTACCTTGGAGCATTATTCATAGAATATCTAGTATCCATGCTGGTAGAAGTAGTAGTGGTATCGATAGAGCCATTTGGAGATGGTCTAACAATGGTGAGTTTTATGTTAAGTCGGCATATAATGGTCTCTTGGATTTCGTCTGTAATACTTATTGGAAATGGAAGTTCATTTGGAAACTTCGGTTTCCCCTAGAATCCAGTATTTTCTCTGGCTTCTTCTTTATTGGAAAATCCTCACCAACAACTAGAGAGTTACTCGTGGGATGGATTCTGATGGTTTGTGTCCTACGTGTGCTACTGCTAACGAGGATATTGATCATTTTTTTCGGGGATGCAAGTTTTCTGTGTTGATTTGGGAAAGTTTGCCTATTTGTAGGTCTCCCTTTTCTCTTTTTACAGGTGATATTATGGATTGACTGATGAGTCACTTAGCTAATAATGATCAGGTGGAAGGTAAGATCCTTTATTTGCTTTTTTTTTTGCTGTTGTGTTGTGGTTTATTTGGAAATGGAGATTCAATTTAGTATTTGAGCTTGAGTTTACTGCCCCTAAGTCTCCCCATATGGTTATTAACCAGTATTCGTTTGGATTGGTTGTATGCCAATTAGGCTGCTAATGGTAATCATAGTTCTTTTTTGTCAATTGCTTGGATGCCCCCTCTTGATGGCTAAGTGAAGTTGAATGTGGATGGTAGTTGTGATACTAATTTAGGCACCATTTCTTAGGGTGGGGTGATGAGAGATCACTTGAAGAATTGGTTGAGAGGATTTGTTTTACATAAAGGAAGAGGGAGTGTATAGGAAGCTGAGTTTTGGGCTCTTTTTAAAGAGTTCTTAATATGACTTGGAGGTCTGGTCATTGGAAGGTTACTGTGGAGACTGATTCGCTCTGTTTGGTGCAACTTCTTGCTCAGGATCTCCTTGTCAACCATCCCCTATTTAGTATCGTAAGAGGTTGCTCTGAGTTGATTTCTTTTGATTGGTGCCGAAGCATATCTATAGGGAGGGTAATAGATTGTCTGGTGGTTTGACACGCTTGGGCCATGGTATGGATGTTGGTATTCACTATTTTGAGTTTCCCTCGCTTGAGACTTGTTTGGTGTTCCAAAATGACTGGAAAGGTTTAGCCTTTTCCAGATTGTGTCTTTCTTCTTCTATTTCTTAGTTTTTCTCATTTGGGTGTTGCCCTCCTTTATACAAAAAAAAGAAGAAGAATTTTGTCTTGTATTTAATCGCAATTGTTTGATTATATTTTCAGGGGAAATCACACTAAAATCCCTATTTGTATGCAAAATGTCATATTTTTTTAAAGAAATAATTTTATCATATTAGCAACTTTAATCATTTGTGTTTTTTTAATTTTTTTTAATTTTTTTAATATATATATATATATAAATATCACTTTAGTCCCTTTGACAAAATTACCGACGGTCGACTGCGATTATTTGTATAAAAGTACAACTTTCCCTTTGTTAATATATAATACAAGCTGGAAATGCCAATTTTACCATTAAACATTTTTAGTTATTACACTTCCATAATTTTTTTCAAATGATTTCAAAATTTTAATATTAAAATTATGTATAAAAAGTAAGTTAACAACAAAATAATATTAGTTTCCAAAAAAAACAACAAAATAATATTTTATAATATATATGAATAAAATAAAAAGTGGAAAAAAAGTTGAAAATAAATTAAAAGAAATGAAAAATTTGGATTAATTATGTTGGAATTTCAATGTGTAGGCATTTTGGAATTTTAGCATAAAAGCTTGTTGGAATTTCAATGTGTAAGTGTGGAAATTTAGCATGAAGACTTTAAAAAAATGTTTGAGGGGGCAAACAATATAAAATTTGCATCCATAATATGTCGTTTGAATCGTTTCGACAAAGAGAAAGAAGTTTTAAATAGAAGAGAGAGAAACACGAATGAATGAGAAAGACGAGATAAAGAGAAAAGAGAAGAGAGAGAGAGGAACTTAATGGAGGGATGTAAGAAAGTTGTAGAGAGAGAAAAAAAAGTACAAACCAAAAACATTGTTCAAGTTATTAAAGGTGGAGTTGGGATCCTCTCCTTGGTCATTATTTTTCCTTGGCATTTTTCAAGGGCAATTTAAATATCAAGTTGCATGAGAGAAAAAAAGTGAACCAATCTTAACCATGTATTTTGTATTTTGCTTAGGTATAATTAGATTATAAAAAGTGAAGGAAAAACAAGCCAATAAGAGGATCTTAATCCATTAAAGGTGATGAGATAAAAAACCTAAAGAAAAAAAAAAGTTCTTAAAAGCCAACAAGAAGTTAAGTAACAAATATAATTTATAAGGACTTTTTTATTGATTCATTGGTAGAAGTCAAAAATTTTAAATAACGACCCGCGAAAAGTGAATTATTTCCATAAATTTAAAACTAAAGTAAAAAGAAAATTTAACTTCTTCCTTAAAATGTAATTAAGTCAAACAATGAGGACAATAACCAAATATACCTTGGGCGGGAGAAGTTTCTCGGAAATTTCCTAACTCCTAATCTCTCTTATAAAGATTTTTTTTTTTTTTTTTGTTGTCATTTTTCAACTACAGTTTTCGCCTTTTCGGCCGATTGCATTCCAGCATGCGATTGAAAATCATCTTCTTGCAGCTCACTATCGACTGTCTCACAACAAACCCGAAAATTTTTCGTCATTTCTCCGATTCGGTAATTTGTTTTTCCACAAAACACTGTTTTATTATTATTATTATTATTTTTTTTTTACAAACAAATAATTTTTACCGGTTTTATGGTTCCTATTTTTGATGCAGTACTGGTACACAAACACCATACAGATTTTTCATTTAATTAAAAAAAAAAAAATTGAATTATTTGTATCCCCTCGTTTTCATCTCCAAATCATAACAACATTTCCCCACCTTTGCCGCTGACGCCTACCAATTAATTTCTTGCCTGTTATTATTATTATTTTTTTTTTCGGTTTTGAATCTTGTTTGTTTGTTTTTGTTGTTTTTTTAATTTTTTTTGTTGAAGGGTAAAATTTGATTGTGTGTTGATTTTTTTGTGTTCTTGGGGGTGGCCGTCCGTATAAGGCTTGTAAATTAACTGGTTTTGTGCGGGTTGTGCCATCTCTCTTGCGACAGACGTTGAAATTAGTCGATTGATTGTTAAGCTTTTTGTGAAATGACTACTTCTTCTGGCAATGGATTGGTGCAATTGCAAACGGATTCGCCACATCAACGGGATGAGGAGGCGGGGCCGTCTAAAGACGACAATGAAGTGGTTGAAGACCTAGATTTAGTTTCGGATCCCTTTGATATTGCGCAGACCAAGCATGTCACTCTCGATACTCTTCGAAGATGGAGGGTAATCATTTATTTCACTTCATTTCATTTCTTTTAATTAATAATTCTCTAGTCAGGTCTGGTCTGGAATTTTGGTCGGGTCGTGGGAATTTGTGTAATTTTTTTTTAACATTAATTACAATTAGGACCCAGATCAAAAATTTAAGGACCAGACCTGCCTAGAGAATGACTGTCTTTTAATTGATGTAGTTGATTTTGTTTTAAAATGCATGCAATGCAAAGAGTATATTTTATTAATTATTAAAAAAACCAAACTGTTTTGTGCTGCTTGTCAAATTAGTAAATGTGTTTGCTTGCAATTAAAGATGCACAGTTCTTTTGGGATTTTGGTTTGAGGGCTTTCGTGAAATTGGATTGCTTTTTAATTGTAAATGGAGAATATATTGGATTTATAGAAGCAGAGGTTGGGTGAGAGAGAATGAGAAGGTGGAGTTATATTTACAGAGAAAATGGAAATAGATTGATAAGATGTTGGGAAGAATGGAACATGACCCCCTTGGGACGATGGAAAGTTTCATGGTATGATTAAGGTACTTGATGGCATTGTGGGATTTTCTTATTTTTTAACTCTGCATAGCAGAGGTAAATAAATATTCGGCTACTTTGTTGCCTGATAAAGAGGAATGGTATCTTTCCAGAGTTTGGATTTTGAGCTGCTGGTTAAAGTTATTAGTTCTCTTCTTTCCAAATTGTCTTAGATTCTACCTGTAGTTTGGAGGAGGAGGTGTGCCTTGCAACTAGAGAGACAGCATAGCTTGAAGGGTGATTGAAAAGAGAGTTGCATAGACAGTGCAATTTTTCGAGGGAGTGGGGGAAGATGTCTTTGGGAATTGAGGTTCCATATGATTATATGAGATACAATGATATTGGCAGACTCAAGAAGAATTTCGTTTAGGTGCAGCTCAACAGATTCACAGGGGGCTGTTAAGTGCATCTAGTGTCATCTGACAATTATTCCTTTATTGGTGGAGAATTCTTGTGAATCTTGGGCATTAGCCAGGCTGAACCCATAAGCATTTCCCCTGGCAAGTGAAAGTTGCATTTACCTCCCAGAGTTTCATCCTGAACAATCAGGTTTTAGTCTCAAATTTCTCGTGCTTTGTGAAAGTGTTGACTGGCTTCAATAGCATTAATGGTGATGAAGCATGGCCCTTGTTTTCCTCTTGTTTAGATGATACTTCTCATTTTAGGCAGTAAACTGACATCAAGTACCTTCCATTCAAATTATGTAATGTGTTATTTAAATGGACACTTCATGGTAAGTTGTGGCTGGTACATGTTCGAATTATTTGGGATTTCTTTGAAGGCAGTGTTTGCTATATAAAATTTCCAGTTATGCTTAGCTGCAGTTGTTTGAATATTTTATTATTCTGGTTCCATATGGAGGAGACTTTGGGATGTCTAATATTTTCAGACTCTCGGAAATTGAGTAACATTTGTGCTGCATTTTGAATTAGATGTTTCTGTGAGTATGGAGTTGTTGATATATTTGAAGAACCTCTGTTAGTATGGAGTTAATATATTTGAAGAACTAGAGAGGTGGAAATGGTGGGAAATAGCACTCTTTTTATGTTGAATTTTGAGGGTATCATTAGTTTATTAAGTTAAGTTTAAATGGCACCGATGAACTAAAATACCCCCTTCTCCTTCTTTTATTACGTTTGTGCCAATTTTAGTTATTATTATTATTATTTTAAATTTTTCAAAAATCCCCATTGATGGACCAATCGAGGTCCTCCATCAATGGAGATGAAAGACCTGCATTGGAGGTCGAAATCGGCCTCCAATTGAAGTCGAATAGACCTCCAATGGAGGTCTCGATGAAGAAGATGACCTCAAAAAAAAAATTGAAAATTTTTATTTTTGCCCAATAAGTCTCGAAAATTACAAAAATATCTAATAATTCTCGGAAACTACCAAATAAGTCTCAGAAACAATAAAATAAGTCTAACAAATTAGAAATAAGTCTCTCAAATATAAAATAAGTCTCGAAAACATTAAAATAAGTCTCGGAAACACAAAAAAGCATAAGACTTATTTTTGTGAGTGTGTTTTAAGGGTATTTTTGTTGGATCAACACTTTAGGTGCTATTAAAACTTAGGTTATTAAGTTGGTGTTAGTCTTAAAACTCACTCTTTAAAGAGTGCTATTAAATTTTTGAATCCAACCAGAGAATATGTAGTTGGGTAAGACTGGAACTGACCGGTGCGCAAATTATGATATATTTGGGAATTTGACTACTTTTAGGTGGATTGGAATATAATTTGGAGGTGTCCATCAGAGTGCACTCGACCAGTTTGGTCCAATTTTTTTTGGACTTCCCGGAATTCAAACTGGAGTTAAAATAGTTATAGGAGCAGACATAAAGCACCATCTAAGGAGCCTGGTTTAGTCCTTTTCGTCCGGTTTGAAAGGGAATAGACCAGATCGGTCCGTACCGAACTGCCAAGAACAAAATTTTTAATTTCATTTTGTAAAAATAAAGAACATAGAGAGGACTTATTATAAAATCTTCTTATTTGAAATTACATTTTGAACAATTTATGAAAGCTTCTCCATTAACTATACGTTCTGTGTTATTAAAATGGACTCACTAATTAGCCTTTATCTTCTTTGAGCCATGTTTTGTTGTAGAAGATTGTTGTCCGGCCATATTTGACTATGAAGCTCAGAAGAAGCATCGAGAACATTAGTTCTTGTGGATATGTGTTTATTTCTGCTGATACCCAGTTCCAACTGTTCACCCACATCATTGTAATTAAAATAAAATAAAAAATCATTTAAAAATAAAATAAAAATCATATGTTTGTGATAATATAGTTCCATTTGCAAATCATATTTTATCCTGTTTATTTGGATGTTGGGGTTCTCTTGCTTCAGAAGTAGGGGTGTTTACCAATTTTGCTTCCAATGATTTGATTCTGGCATGTTTATACGTCTATACGTCTGATTGTCAATTGTGAAACTCTCCGACTCTTAACTTTTGAAAGGGATATATCATTAACTTCATCTCTATGTTACTTTAGATTTCATTGGCTTTTTACCTGTTGGTTATTGTGTCTTCAAAAGATCTTCATTACGTATGAAGCTTACACAAGATTTGAGGCATCCGAAGCATATTTGTTTCGGCATCATAGTTTTTAAAATATTAACGTGGAAGAAAAAGTGACTTTTTTTCCCTTGAGTTTTGATTACGGAAGTTTTGTGTTTTGTATTCTTTACAGCAAGCAGCACTTGTTCTAAATGCTTCCCGCCGATTTCGATATACTTTGGACTTAAAAAAGGAAGAAGAGAAAGAGAACAGAAGAAGAATGATCAGGGCCCATGCCCAAGTTATAAGGGTAATGCTTTTATCTGCTTATTTATTAAATTTATGTTGATAAACATTTTTGTCAAAAATTAGTTTGTTTTCTTAGTTCTAACATTTCTGTTTCAGGCAGCATTGCTTTTCAAATTGGCCGCAGAAGATCAAACTGGTATGTTACTCACCGATTAAAGTTGGTCAAGATAAAGGGATCAAATTACTTGATTATAATATATAATTAAAGCATAATTTTTTTTTTTTTATGAAATTAGTTGTATTTTTTTTTAAATATTTAATTGAAAATAATAAAGGGCTAGGCTATATCAATTTTGAGGAAAAATGAAATTTTTTCCAATTGATTAATTCAAGTGAATAAGAATACAATCTTATATAGATAATAAATCTATTAAGGTTACAAAAATAATATACACTATTACACTCAGATCCTAATTACTAATACAATTAGAGTCTAATACATATGTAATCTCTTAAAATCTGCTCTAGTAAAATATAGGCTAAACCAAAAATAGAAATATAGTTATCGATAGCCAAATACTACGCCCCCACATAATCAGCCCCGAATAATTTCAACTTTCTCAACAAATTTAAAATTTTAGTTTGAAATTTGTGACTTCAACCGTTATTCATTCTTTTACTTTTAAATAGTTGACATAATTGTTGAGTTAGCATTTATGAACTTATATATTAAAAAAAAAAGAAAATGCCTTGCCCACAATAGAGGCTTGTGGCTAGCCTCGTCTATGATGAGGAAGATTTGTCTCCTCCCACTGTTATTATCTATTTATCTTAAATATTTATTTAATTTCTTTACTCTATGAATAAGACCCTCCTCTTCTCATACGATCATATGCTGAAAAACCCTGAACCTTATATATAAATAAAAAAGAAACAAAAGTAAAAACAAGAGAGGGAAAAGAAAAATGAAAGTAGAAGGGCCACATGCCCTAAAACAATAAACTAAATAGGCACGTAGATCTTAACCGAAGGCAAAGAAATAGAAACTAAACTAATGAAACAATATAACCAGACCAGTGGACACCGAACAACACTGTCAGAGATAATCATTAGAAAGAGAGGAGTTAAGCTTAGCCATTTGACGAACAATGATATTCTTTAAAGCATTCCCCTATGCTTAACTTGAGCAACTTAATTAGCGACAAGGCTTAATTCTGCTTGGGCCGCGGAAGCCGTAGAATCAGAGCGAATCTTAGTTTAAGCTACTAGGAGAGGAGTATCCAATCTCACTGAAGAGGTGGAAAAGTTGGCAGCATGGCGAGGTTCAACTCGAGACTCGAAAAGTGGGACCTGCAATCTGATAGTGGGCTCCGACACAACCACGATAGAAGCCGAAGAAGAGGCAATGTTAGTCAAACCCCGCTGAGCAGAAGGAACCGCAGTGGTGACAGTTATCTCAGAAATAGAATGTTCCCTCAACCGGCAAAGGAGAAACAGTATGGGACCTACAACCATCAATCAAAACCTTATGTTCCCTCAAACCCTGCTGAACAATTATATCCTGCTGAGGAGAAGTGACCGCAGTAGCTATAGGGAAATTAGAGATAACCTGCACCGATCTAGAAATATCTTCATCAATCGAAACCCGTTGGTCATTCAATTCCCGCTAATCAATTAGTTCCGGTCTAGGAATAGAACTCATCCCCTTAACCAGGCCCTTTCGAGAATAAATTACCATAGTAACCGTAGGAGGAGCATAAGTAACCTGAACTGAATGGCTAATTGGCCAAGTTATAGAACTCGTCCCCACAACTAGCCCAGAATACATAGAAGAATGAACCATAACCGAATCCTGGATTTCAATATCCTAACAAATCCTAACAAATAGATCGGAACCAAATCGGTCGATATTCTAGTCTGGAATTCGAACAACCACGAGGGATTTGAAATCCACCCCTAGTACCTTGCTTAGGCATGTCAGTGGTCAGAATTAGATCCTCATGCTTATGTAAATTCTTTCTAGAGACAAAGGAGCAATAAAACCTCCGGCTTGTTCCATCTGTAATTGTTAGGGAGATGACCAATGGAAGAGCATGTAGTACAAACATACAACAAATTTTTATACTCAATTGAGACGAACAAGCAATGGGAATCTTTTTTCTCTAACAGCAAAGAATGAAGAGGAGGAGAAACATCAATATCAACCAACTCTTGAGCAAAATGCCCACAATCCCAATCAATAGTGGCCCCGACAATTCATAAAGGCACCCCAATCCCATAAATAATTTTAGGATGCCAATATTCTCGGATCATAAAAGCGAACCCAAACTTGAGCATTAGTTGATTTCTGTGATACCGGATTAAAGTCTGGAGTCCAAGGCTGAAGACGCAAAATATCTGGCTTCAAGTTAAGACACCCCGTGCTCCAAACCTGGTTTTTGTCGGTTGCAGATGCCAAGACAATCTGAAATAACCACGACCTAAGGAGATGAGCCGCCAAGGTGAAGTTAACATCCAAAAATTTTGTAGTTTCGCTTGAAGATCAACCAACTTCCAAGGTTTATCACCTTTTGAAAGAACCACTCTACCGTTGAGAGAATATTTACACATCCAAATGATACTGGTAAGCAATGGGATCCACTTTGATGGCGATAAAGCCACCCTCTTTGTGGGCATTGTACTAGCGGTCAAAGATTCTTCATTCATAATTGTAGATTTCAAAAGATCAGTGTAAGACTTAGCTCCTTTAGCAACCATAACTTAATTTATTGTGGACCGTATAAATATAATCCACATTGGATAACTTGGGATGGTGCTAAAAATGTTGCAAAACGCTGGATTGTGTACTAAACTACTACTCTACGTTGTCTTTATCAAATGTTATACGGTCTAACATGCCCCCATAAGGAATTTTGTTGCTTATGTTGTATTGGTAGGTTATTAACCTATTTTCCTCTTTGCTACTTATCTGATTTTCAGGTATTAAAGTTGAACAAATTACACCACCCACTCCTAGTGGTGATTATGGAATTGGACTTGAACAACTTGCTTCAATTACCAGGGATCATAATTTGTCAGCTCTGGCGCACTATGGAGGGGTAAGTTGATTATGAATGTATCTTTTCTTGCTCCACATTGTGCCATTCCATGTACTTAGTCTACATAATGCTTGGTCCCTTCATACATCAGGTTAAAGGGTTATCAGATTTGTTAAAAACGAACTTAGATACGGGAGTCGTTGGTGATGATACCGATTTATCAAAGCGAAGGAATTCATTTGGTTCAAATACATATCCTCTGAAGAAAGGACGGAGTTTCTTGGTATTATATGGCGTTATTCATTTTCTTTAGTTTTTATCCTGTGTCAGGGATATGTTGCTCACTGCATCCCTGTGCTTCATCTTATAGAGGTTTCTTTGGGAAGCTTGGCAAGATTTAACCCTTATCATCTTGATTGTAGCTGCCATAGCTTCACTGGCTCTGGGAATAAAGACAGAGGTATGCTGTTTGCTCTTATCCTTGTTATTTTTTTTAGTAATTTCAGTGATGCTGTGCTTGGCTTAACCATACAAGTTTGCATCAATAGTTCTTACTTTGAGAGGATGGTTCTGCATTGTTTGGCTTTAAATGTGGTGTTGTCTGACTTTTATTTGTGTCTCAATATGGAAGCAAATGATTTAAATTTTGCAATTCTACGGGTTTGGTATAAGTTGACACAGGCAAATGCTCTGTTACATGCTATAATATATTGTACCATAAATCCAATAATTTAAATGGAAAAGAACTATAAATGTACTTCATATTGTGAGTAGTAAGATTTGTGCAACCACATGTTCATTATATTAATGCATGATGATCATATCATTTCTCTCTCTTGTGGTTCAGATGTAATAATTCTCGACTGTTTTGTGCTGCAAAAGGAAGACATTTTGACAATCTCCATTGTTTCTATCTCAGAGGTCGTGCAATTGTCAATGTGTTTTTGTCATGTTTTATGACCCTTAAATTTTCTAAACTTAAATGTTACACACTACTTTCATGAGTCTTATCTGTTTTCTTAGTATCTTTGTAGGGTGAATCAATGTCATTAAATTACATTAAATTGTTTATGTTGGTTGATATCTTAAACCCAGCATTTACAACTCTTTTTGAATTTTTATTTAATATATTCATAATGAATGTCCATTTTTTGCATTCTTTGTTTGATGCTTTTGTTTATCTTCTCTGTCTCTTACCATGAAATGGTAATTTTGCTTAGTATTTCTGCTTATTGTGTTTGATCCCTCTCTCTTTCCCTTCCACCCTCCCCTTTTTTGGGTTATTTCTTATTTTGAACCGACACTTTTCCCTCTCTTTTCTTGATATGTATTCTAGGGTGTGGAAGAAGGATGGTATGATGGGGCAAGCATTGCCTTTGCAGTTTTTCTTGTTATAATTGTTACAGGTACTGAATTTGATCTCTTCACATTCATTCCATTTATAGCATCCGTAGATTGCCTGGCAGATGGAAGAAAGCAAAGAAAGTTTGGGGGCATGTATTTGGAGTTGGACTGGTTTATCTAAGATCTCATATTCTTATAAATGATTGCATTAAAAACAGTTTTAATAATGGCTTCTTGTAATTCCTGATGGAAAATCGTATATATGCTTACAGTATTTTTCTAATGAATCGGAATGCTTTGCTGGCTAAAGCTGGTAAAGTATATTTTGATCCCACAAACCTAAACCTACGTTTTCATTGGATCTCAGCTGAAATGCCATGGCAATATATTTTTTTAGATGTAGATGTTGGTTTGGTTATTCCATTTATATATTGGTTAACTGTGGCATTAGGCTCCTTCCATGATAAACTGCTATCCAAGTTGATTAAGAAACAACGTTCACAACACTAATTGTCTTTTATTTTTATTTTCACTTGTTTACTAGCCATTAGTGATTATCGCCAATCTCTTCAGTTTCAAAATCTAAACAAGGAAAAGCGAAATATACAGCTAGAGGTGTGCACTCAACATCAACATATGTATTTACTGTTCATCTACTGTTTTTGGGCATATTGTCAATTATGTATGTTGGGAAATCTTTGCAGGTTATGAGGGGTGGTAAAATGGTGAAGATTTCAATATTTGATATTGTTGTTGGTGATGTTATACCTCTTGGAATAGGTGACCAGGTGGGTCTACCATACCACAAATGTTGTTATTTAGTGACTCTTAAAAGTATATTCTTGATAAAGTGAACTATCTTTAGGTCCCGGCAGATGGAATCTTGGTTACCGGTCATTCTCTTGCCATTGATGAATCTAGCATGACTGGTGAAAGCAAGATTGTGAGTTTCTTGATACATTTCTTTAACATAGTGATTAGATGGTTGTATTTTTCTGTTCTTAAGCATAGTGTTTTGTAGGTTCGCAAGGACCATAAAGCACCCTTTCTGATGTCTGGTTGCAAAGTAGCAGATGGTGTCGGTACCATGCTGGTAATGTAGTTGATATTGTTATCTTTTGTCTAATGCCCTAATTAACAAACTCTGCTTATTGTTAGCTATTGCCGTCTGAATGTTTTTGTTCATACTTCATTGTTTAATCCATTACTTGATTGGTTTTGGTGATCACTGAAAAAATTTTGCTGATTGTTTTTACATGATTTTCTGTGTTATATATGTTGCGCTAGGTGTAGGGTGAGGAAGATCTGAACTTACTTGATGTAGGACAGAGAGTGGTATAGGAAGAGGGACAGAATTAGATGTTAAGAGAGAATGATTAGGGAGAAACAAAAAAATATATAGAACAGACTACAGAGGTTAGAAGAGATGGTATAGATAGGGCAGGACAGAAAAAGGAGGAGAAACAAAGATGGAGAAAGTGAAAAGGAAACTAGGAGTTCAAGAATTTCCAATTAAATTTACTCAACAAATAACCTCTCATAACATACTATAAGCCTATTTGTCCAGAAAAAAAAATCTAAGTCAAATCAAGAAATCTTATCTATTACAAATAAGTAACCTTATAAAGTTGAATTATGAAAACAAAATCATAGTCCAATAAGTGATTTAAAAAATTCTAAAGTCTCAGTCCCTAAAATGTTTCCTAAATGTATACTGCATCATTCTGTCGAATGCAGCTATGGCTGGGTTGGGCTATGTTCAAATAGTACAGTATCGGCTGGACACAAGTTAGGTTCAGCCAGCCTGACCTATTTATAACTCTTGTTATAGACCTGATTGTAAAAACTTGTGTGCCCTTTTTATGCTTCGCTCTAGGATCTGGACTAAATTTGCCTAGGTTCTTATTAGGTAGAGTTTTGTTGAAGGTAGATTTTACACTTATATTCATTAATCTCGTTCTGTATTGCATATTTGTTTTGTTTGTGTTGTCTTTATTTGATGGCTTGGCTGGTTTTACTTTTAGTTGATTTTTAAGGCTAAAATATGAAGATTCATCATACTAAACAATACGTAGGTAACTGGTGTTGGAATCAATACCGAATGGGGATTGCTGATGGCAAGTATTTCAGAGGATACTGGTGAAGAGACTCCCTTGCAGGTTTTGTCTCAGTTAGTCCTCATTTATGACAACTTCATTTCAGTTTTCTTGATATGCTCTAAGCGTGTCTTTTGGTGTTGGATGACAGGTGCGTTTGAATGGAGTTGCCACTTTTATAGGTATAGTTGGGCTTGCTGTAGCTGTTTTGGTACTTGCTGTCCTTTTGGTCAGGTAAGTTGAAAATCATTAATAATTACTGTTCTGTAACATTGCACATCATCATATCAGTTACCATTTGTTTTGAATCTCTTAGATTCTTTACTGGAAATACAACAAAACCAGATGGAAGCGCCCAATTTGTCAAAGGTAGTACTAGCCTTGGTGATGCGGTAGATGGTGTCATCAAAATTGTTACCATTGCAGTAAGTTGTAGTCCCTGCATATATCATATGTTTATGTAATAATTCTTTCTTGACTAACTTCTGAATCATTCAGGTTACCATTGTCGTCGTTGCAGTGCCTGAAGGTCTGCCTTTGGCTGTTACATTGACGTAAGTCAATACTTTTGGTTCATACAAAAATATTGTTGGAGCTAATGCTTATGTAGTAATTTTCTTGTCTTTTTTTTTTTTTAATTTTAAAATTTGGTTTGCACTTAATTCTATGACAGCCTAGCATACTCAATGCGCAAAATGATGGCTGATAAAGCGTTGGCAAGTATCATTATCTATTCTTATCCTGAAATCTTTCTTTTATGGTTGCTGCTTTTATTTTTTATTTTTATTTATTTTTATTTTTTATATTTAGTTTTTTTAACTTAATAATTGTCTAATAGCAGTGATATGTGCAGGTGCGTAGGCTTTCAGCATGTGAAACTATGGGCTCAGCTACAACAATCTGCAGTGATAAAACTGGAACATTGACCTTGAATCAGGTGAGATCTACACTAAAAGAATGAGTTTATTATATTTTATTTTATTTTTTTATGCATAGATAACTTTTGATTTTCGATGTGTCTTAGATGTGCCAAATGAGGATGTTATTGAAAAAAGTAAATGGAATTCTTAAAACCATAGTTTGGTTCAAATAAGGAGGGTCAAAATTGCCCACTTCCCTAAAGATTTGACAAATATACAAGTAGACTCCATGATTCTAAAACTATAAAAAACCTCTATCATTAGTAGCATCTGCTAAAGTTAACAGAGATAGGGATATTACTGTCAGTTTATGTTATTTTAAAGAAAAATATTTCAAAAAATAAAAATTTAAAAAATTGTGGAGGTGTTTTTTTTTTTTTTAAATTTTTTAAATTTTTTTTAAATAATAAAAAATTAATAATTTTAGGGTATTTTGGTTATGGTTTGAAATTAACTAACAGATGTTAACCACAAGGAAGGTTTTTGAAAGTTGAAACCACAGGGATCTACATGCATTTTATTAAACCTTAAGCCCTTAAGGGAGGTGGATAAGTTAACCAATAAAAACAGCTTTAATATGTAAAAAAATTGTTCTTGCTATAGAGGGTGGATGTGGATTCTGATATAGATGATAATACAGTCTAAAACAACATAGTGCACCAAAGTTTTCTGTCTTAATTCCAAAACCTTGATGATCTAATCCTCCTGCAGTTTTTGTCTGTGAAATGTCTTTCATTCATTTTCAATGAACATATTGAAATTCAGAATACTGTGAGCAAGATATAATATAAATTTATTAATGAAAGTATTATATGTTCATTTATTTTCTCTGCATCCCCCTCAACCCTATTTATAACTTTTGTAATGTCACTGTATTTTCCATTTTATATTTATCTTGTTTGTACACATGCTTTTCTCCTCTCTTTCTCTCTCTTAACATTACATGGCTTTAACCAGTTCTAAAAAAAATAAAAATTACATGGCTTTATAACTAGGATTGTTCTGAACAATTCAAAATTTCTTTCAATTTGCCTTTATGTTTGCATATTCTTACATATAGTTTTCAGATATCAGGGTTTGATTGGTAAAGTTTGTCTTATTGTAGATGACCGTGGTTGAGGCTTATGTTGGAAGAGAGAAGATAAATCCACCAGATGACTCCTCACAGATGCACCCAACCGTTGTTTCTCTATTAAGTGATGGTGTTGCAAGAAACACTACAGGCAATGTTTTTGTGCCCACGGTAAATTTATATTTTTTTATATTTAAATTTGTGTTACAATTTCAAGGAATAGCTTTTCATCATTATTAACTTTAGGCTTCCTTGCATGAATCTCCTAGTGAAAAAAATAGTCCAGCTGTATACTATTGGTTGGTGAAAATAGTAGAATTGGAATTGTGAAAAAGAAGAAATTAATATCTTCTGATGTAAGGTGCACTACAGATGTTGCAAAATATTATGCTCCATTTTTGTTTGTTTTGTGTTTTGGATTTGTCTTCTACTGTATATGACTTTAAACTGTTTCTATATATTCTTAGAGCTGTTTCAGGTGTCTTTTCCCTCTAGCTGTGCACAGCTTGCTCACATGTACTTTCTACCTTTTTGCTTTGATTTAACATAAGTTCTTTTTCTGTTAAAAAAATATTGTTCAACTCAAGACTAGAACTTCTTATTGTTCTACAATGTTTTAGATTTGAGTAATGTGTGAAAGTTAGTCTGTTTTGTTCCTTCCGTATTATATTATAAGTAGGGTGTCTTTCTATTTTCCACTTTTACTCATGATTTTCTTACTTATGGAATAGTTGTAATCTTTAAAACTTGATTATGTTTTGGACTTTTTCTTTTTATCTATTTTGATATTCACTAGTATACTCTTCTTTTATTGTTTTATTTATTTTTTTGTTATTTATTGTTCCATCCTTGGGGATTTTGTAATATGTTATTTAAATATAATGATTCTCATTATGATAAGCTATTAAGCACTAAATGTGTGCTGACTGTGTTTTGCTTCGGCAGGATGGTGGAAAGGTTGAGGTTTCTGGATCTCCAACAGAAAAGGCTATTCTTTCTTGGGCAGTCAAGGTGCTGTTTTCAGCTTTATTTTCAGTGTTTATTAAATTATTTTTCACCGTAAAGTTAATTTTTTCATCTAAATCTTTGTTGCAGTTGGGGATGAAGTTCAATATTGTCAAATCAGAGACTGCAGTTCTTCATGTTTTCCCTTTCAACTCAGAGAAAAAGCGAGGTGGTGTTGCGTTAAAACGGGTAATGGTTTCCTTTTAATTTCATGTTTTTCACTTTGGTGATGGCAAGTTCGAAAGATCAATACAATGTACATAGTATCCTTGTTTGCTTAAGGTTTTGTATTAGTTATTGAGAACTTTGCTGCTACCATAATCATCAAATTATGATTAAAAATCTATTATGTTTTTCTGTCCCTGCATCACAGAACTATCTGTATTAGCCAAGGATAAAAAATAATCTTTCGTAGTAAGCTAAGAAGAAAGATCTATTTAGCCAAGAACATCTTTTTTCTTAGCAGTTGTACACATTCTGATGACCCTATTGCATTTTGGCCATATTATTAGGTTTCCTTATCTTTATACTTGCTTGTTATGGAGTACCTTGTAGCCAGCATCATTGCTATTTCTGCGCTGAATCAAACTTGGCAGCTAGGCTTGGCTGTAATATTGTTGCTTCATTGTACTTTATATGCATGCATACCAAAATTCTTGTACTCTATCAATGCAGCCACTGAACCTGTTCACTTACTGATATTTGCATTATACATTTAATTTCTTGCTAATTAAAGTTCTCTATTTGAACAATTGCAGATGGACTCTGAAGTTCATATACATTGGAAAGGAGCAGCTGAGATAGTTTTAGCCTCATGTACAAAATATCTTGATTCAAATGGTCATTTGCAATCCATTGATGGAGAAGAGGTTGGGTTAATTTTATGAAAGCAAAATTTTTGTCTTTCAAAGTTCTAAGAGGATACAAGAAATCATTTGTTTTTTGTACTTCACACTTAATGGGTCTGAATTGAACATACTAAGTTTTTGTTTGTTTTTTTAAAGTGGTCAAACAACTTTAAAACACAAAAAAAAAAAAAATAAAAAAAAAATAAAAAAAAAAAAAATAAAAAATAAAAAAAAAAGTAAAAAACCATGACTTTTCATTAATTCCAAATCATTGAACTGTATTTAATATGTTTTCTTCCAAGATTATCCTACCAATGATAACATATTTTCAATTTTATCATAATTTTATATGATACAAATTTCTTTCTTTTAACCTATTACTTGTGATAAAGGACTTAAAAAATAAAATTAAAAAAAAAAAAACTTTAGTCTGTCATTATTTTCAACACCATTGTTGAACCTTCAATTTTTTATTTCCTGTAAAAGTCAAAACTATTTCTATATCATTATTTTTCATATCTTAATTATGAATAATATCTTATCAATATTTACATAAATATGGTTTATGCTTTGTTAATTATTTATTTATTTAGTTGTTTGTATCATATCAAGTGAAAATACATAGCAATTAATAGTAACAAGAGCATAAATGTCAAATTACTTGTTTTCAAACAATTTTATCTTTACAAAACAAACAAGTTGACACTATATTCAGTCATCTGTAAAATTCAAGATTGTCCAATCTTCGGACAAAAAACAAACAAACTCTAGTGTTAGAGTTTAATTACTATTGTTGGATCCTTACCTAATAGTTGAAGCTTTTAGATGTAGTAATTACTGAAAACGATATTTTCTAGGCATTTATAAAACATAAAAAATAAAATATATACACGTAAGAAATTATAGATGAGTTATCGTATAAATTAGTCTATGTTTATGAATAATAGTCATTAGTATCTTTTTTTTAACAAATTTTCACATAATGCCATTCAATAAACAAAAATCTTGTAGTGAAATCTTGAAATGACAGATTGGATGATAAACTTAAAATCTAAAATAAATTATATATAGCATATCAAAACTTGAACAAAATGGTATTGTATAATGGTTATTCTAGATGCATCCAAAGGTAAGGTATGTGGCTGCTTTGTCTTATGTACACTGTTAATTTTGCTTAACAGGAAAATACTTAGATTTTTTTATGTTGGTTAAAATTAATTTGAAATCCTCTGTTAATGTTGTAATTTTAATTTTTTCTGTATTTTCAATTGAGGCAACTCTTGCTTTTTAATGATTCTAACTTTTGCTGGTTTTGGACTATCTTTGAACTAAATGATGTTGATAATGATAGTTGACCCAATGTTAGTAGACACAATATGCATGATTATAATATAACTTTCCATTTGAATGTCTTTTAAATTGTGAATAACCTATTAGTTGATGATTTTTCCTTCATAAATCGAACTGCAGGATTTGTTTAAGGGTGCTATCGACGAAATGGCTGCTAGAAGCTTGCGGTGTGTTGCCATTGCGTACAGATCATATGAAATGGACAAAGTTCCCAGTGATGAGGAGAGCTTAGGCCAATGGGTTTTACCTGAAGATGATCTTGTTTTGCTTGCCATTGTTGGCATAAAGGTATACTTTGTGAAACAGTTCTCGCGTTATACTACAAATTTTTATACTTGTTCTTCAATTTATAGTCTTTTACTCTTCAAATGCACCGCATTCTTACTAGAAACTTGGGGACCCTTGTCAGTGCATCTAAGAAGTGGTTCATGAATCTTTTGGTATGCTAATCTACTCTGCATGATCTTTACAACTTGTTTATTCCCGTTTAGTTTTAAAATATCTGAATCATCTCTCTTGTTGTGGAACTATTTTGGTAAGTTCTGATCTCAAACATTGTATATCCTATGGTTAGCTGGTATTTGAAAAAGTAGTGAGTTTGAGTTCAGTTAGGTTATGATAAATTTACCTAAGACAAAATGTCAATTGTTCACCATTTCCTCTTTTTCTTACTGCAATGTTCTTTTAGGTTTCCATTTCATTTAGACATCGATTCGTTTTGTTTAGTCGGAACTCTAACTAAATTAAGCCATAAAGGTAACTGGCAGACCAAATGAAACCAAACTGAACCACAAAAGTCGGTTGACTTGTAAATTTAGGCTCAAGTCCAAAGCAATATTTCATTTATAAAGAAGAATAATATCACTCATACATATTCAAAGTATCTGGTGTCTACAACAATAACCGCAAATAATGGAAATAATTGTACAATTGGTTACTCTAGAATAAGGAAACTATAAATAGGAAATTTGCTTAATTGTACAGATTCAAAGAATATCTCAAATAATTGTAATATCAGTCGTGTAACATTCCTTGCCTACAAAGTAGATATTGTCCGCTTTGGGCTTCACGCAAGCGTCCTTCACCCTCACGATTTTGCCTTCATTCATGGCCCAAAACGTGTCTACTTAGTTAGGAGAGACCAAGGCCTATATACAAGTCATAGACCTCACTCGCTAGCTATGTGGGATGTGACAATCTCCCCTGGTTGGACCTCACGTCTCTTGAGGGTCCAAACATAATCACAAATCTACATCCACATCGGGTAGCAAGCCTACCAGATATTGTTTGCCTTGGGCCTCATACAAGCGTCCTTCACTTATGGCCCAAAATACGTATACTTAGCTAGGATAGACCAAGGCTTTATATAAAAGTCATGGACCTCACTCGCTAGCGATGTGGGATTTGACAATCTTCCCCCCTTCGGACCTTGCTTCCTTGTCGAGGTCCAAACACAATCACAAATCCATATCCACATCGGGTAGCGAGCCTGCTTTGATACCATTTGTAACAGCCGAGACCCACCAAGTAAATATTGTTTGCTTTAGGCTTCATGCACACATCCTTCATCCACACGGATTTGCTTTGGACCATGGGCTTCACGCAAGCGTCCTTCACCCATAGCTCAAAACGCATCTACTTAGTTAGGAGAGACCAAAGCTTATATACAAGTCATGGACTTTACTCGCTAGCGATGTGGGTTGGGACAAGTCAACTTTCCTCTTAGAAGGAAATTTCCTAATTTTTTAGCATGATTTCTTCAAAACTCTCCTCAAGTTGGGGAATAGATGTTCTCCATTCCCGGCTTGCTTGTGATTGCTTGAAATGATTGACCAACAAGCTCCTTGGTCAATATATTAGCAAGTTGACCCTCTATTGAGACATACAATGTACATACAAGGCCATTATTTAGTTTTTCTGGGCACCGGTAAATGAAGTGACCGATAATTCTATTCTCTTGATAAGAAAAGAATTCCTCACAATTTCTTATTCATAGGTTCAAATTGTGATGGGATCTACATTAACTGTGTTGGACAACCCACATGTGAAGCTATAGAAGATGATAATAAATCCCACATTGAAAACATAATAACAAGAGAAGGATATATATAGCAATGAATGGCACAACCCAATAGGCTAGTCAATGTTGCCCCCCAATATATAATCAACTTCTCATAAACATAAAAAAATATACTAAGTATAGAAATTTGATGTGATATCAAAGCCTTCGATGAATGTCATTTGGGCATGGGCTGAGAGCTTTGTCAAATGGCAAACTCAAAATTTTTTTTTTTTAAAAAAAATGGGTGGCCAATGAAAGCCAACCTAGGCTTACATGTGAGGGGGAGTGTTTGAGAACCCTCATGTGAAGCTAGAGAAGATCGGAATGAATCCCACATTGAAAACACAAAAAAGCAAGAGGAGTATCAAAAAGCAAGAGAAGTATATATATATATATATATCAATGGATGGCACATCTTTTGGATTGTAAGACTACAATATATAAACCACTTCTCATAAACACAAAAATATATGCCAAGTTTGAAATTTTAACAGATTGTATTGTTGAAAAGTTCTTTTTACACTTTAATCACCGGTGAATGATTCAATTTTGGAGAGTTATTGCTATGTTTCAAAAGTTATATTCATTACTTCTTTCCCTTTTAATCAAAAGAGGTTCCAAATGTGACAACTTTCATTATGTTAGATTGGAAGGCTGTTGAATTTTTTGTTGAGTTATTGTAATTTCTATTTTTGTTTAGTTTGTTGTTTTAGATGGATTACTGATTCACTAATGTACTTTCTTCCTTTCTGAATAAAGTTTCTATTTCCTATAAAAAAAAAAAATGTGACAACTTGTTTATGTAAAATGACCCATCTAAGATTTTGTATTGATGTAGATTTAGTTGATGAGCTTCTATCTATTCTTTTCTTTATTTGTTTTAGTAGCTCTACTAGCTAATATGATATTGATTTGTAGGATCCTTGTCGTCCAGGTGTCAGAGACGCCGTGAAAATATGCCAAGATGCTGGGGTTAAGGTAGTTGTTTTTCTTATTTGAACTTTTAGGTAGTTTGTTACATAGTTCCAAAATCGGCTTTAAATTTTATGGGAATAATATTCCATCTGATGTATATGGATGTTTTTAGATAAGAGTTTTCCAAGCTCAACAGTCAGTTTTAGTGATGCTGTTTTAGTTGTTGCCCCAGTCTAGTATCAAAATTAATTGATAGTGATGATAGTTAAATGTAAAATCTATAAATTACATGAAAAATTGCAGATGAGAATTATATGTTGTGAATCCTCAGGTGCGCATGGTCACTGGAGACAATCTTCAAACAGCGAAAGCGATAGCTTTAGAATGTGGAATACTTGATTCGATTGCTAATGATATTGAGTATAATATCATTGAAGGAAAAGTATTCCGTGCATTATCAGAAAAAGAGAGAGAACAAGCTGCTGCAGAAATTACGGTATGCCCTGAGCCGCAAGTATTCCCTATAATCACATTTAATAGCAATGGATTTCAGTGAAGCAAAAATTTCTTTCACTTCTTGATGATTACATTCTTAAAATTTTATTGAATTATGTTAGTAACCTACAGACCTAAAAGTTATTTATTGCATTATTTTGGTTAAAAGATGAATAAGCAATTAATTAGGAAACTAATGTAGGTGATGGGAAGGTCTTCTCCAAACGACAAGCTTCTTCTTGTTCAAGCACTACGTAAGAGAGGGGATGTTGTTGCTGTGACCGGAGATGGTACTAATGATGCTCCTGCACTACATGAGGTTGGTTGTCTTTTTCTCCTTTCTTTTCATGAGTCTTGATGCTGTTATGGCCTTATAATATTACAATTAGCATGAGGATGCATCTGGTAGAATCTAAAAGCCTAATATATATGCTTCTTGATGCACATTGTACCTGTTCAGAGCTTCAGTGGCTGGTAAATTATTTGAACATTTCCAGTACATTGGACCTGCGTGCAGGGACCTGGAGTTTAACATACATCAACTTCTTAATTTTAGATGTATAATGTAATCGTCTTTGCATGTGTGTTTGCGTACTTGGGCTTGTGTGTTCCCCTGACAACAAAATAAAATAAAATGCATGCTTTTCCATTTGCTTGAATAGTTGAATTCAAGATTCTCAGTGCCCATGATAGTGAAAAGTTACTGTTTGATAAGCAATATGACATTCAACCAGGTTAATTGTAATAAGGTGCAAATAATTTTGACATTTTAATATCTGCAGTTCTGCAGAATGTCTAAGTACAAGCATGTATTAAGCAGTCCAATTTTTGCTAAGATGTAAATCTATAATTTCTCAAGTGTGAGGTCTGCTTGTTTAGACATGGACAATAAGTATCCAACTCTTTTATTTTATGGGAAATTATCTCATGTCTTTGGCAATGTACAAAGCTGATGGGTCTGGATGATGTTGGGAATGATTTTGATGTATTCTGTGCCTGAAAAAGTTTCTTTACTGTTTGGCTTCTTTCTGCCCCTTGTACTGCATGGTTTGATTGCACTGCTATCTATTATGCCTTGATTTCACAATTTTCTATCATTTACTTAATACCTTGTTTCCTTCTAAAAATTGATTGCTGCCTTACTTTCCTGTATTTTAGGCAGATATAGGTCTTGCTATGGGCATTCAAGGGACGGAAGTTGCAAAAGAAAGTTCGGATATAATTATCTTGGATGATAATTTTGCTTCAGTTGTAAAGGTTAGCATATTAAGAAATTGTTTTCTTCCTTTTTCAGCTGTAAAGCCTTCCCTGGTCTCTTTGTGGTAGGCATCATCTTTTACAAAAAGCCATAACTCTAGGTTTGCACCGGTAGTGATTAATTTATATGAAACTTATTTGATATATGCATTTCACTTAGAAATTTTGTTTTAGATTACTTTCATCCTTTTTCCTTATATTTCACCTTTTTAAAATAAAATAAGTTTCAAAATTGATAATATATACCCGGTTAACTCCTTAAATTATTGGAGACAATAGGTATAGCAGTTGTCCTTTGTTCATAAAACAACTATTTTGCATGCAAAGTGGATTTTAGTTTGACCTGATGCTAGATTGTGGTCTGGAAACAATTCCCTTGGAAGATAAAGTTATCAGTTTCAGTAAGCTTGTTTGCTAAAGGAAGTAACTTCCATAGAAACCCTTGCCCCACTGTGAGTCTGTGACCACAAGTGGTGCTTTTCAACCACGAATGCTTGCGGCAGAACCTGACAGAGATTGAAGACATATTGGACAAAAAGAGATAGAGACCTTTACAGTTTATGTATTCCTTAAATTAAGCCAGTCTGTGCTCCAAAAATTGCATAAAACCTATCTTTAGCAGCCAAATCAAAGTCAAGTAGGCTGCAAAACCACTGGTCCATGTAAATGGCAAAGAGAAAATCAAATAGGAAACCGAAAAGTACTCAGAAGAAAGTAACAAGAAAGTAACTTGAACTTAAATAAGTGCAATAATAATAAATAAATAAATAAATATGAATGAGTAATGCCCCCAAATTTCTTATATTATAAATGATGTCATTAAATAATGAAATATAAACTCTAGGCATATCAACCCGAGGCCCTACACATATACCTAACAGAAATGACAATGTAACTTAAGCTGATCTCCATCACTAAATAGAAATTTTGTTTAATGGATATGATATCCCATTTACTTAATTTCCACTCGGGGTTTTAATGCACACACTTGCATGTCTAAATTGTGAAATTTCTTTGATTGATTTTAATATCAATAGTATGTTATCAACTAACATTCATAATATTTCCTGATTGAAAATATTAGATGGATTGTTTTTATATTGGCATTTCAACCGATATATGATCATTTCCTTTTCTTGAAATTATTTGGATGTCCCTTTTATATAAAGCTGGTGTGAGATCAGTTTTTGGCCATACCATCTGAATGTAAAAGCATGGCTGGCATTATGTTTTCTGAGTTGAAGAAACATAAAAAACATGAGATGTTAATGATTTTAAAATCACTAATGATAGACAACCCAAAAAATTAGCCCAAAAACCAACCCAAATGATGTTGCAAGTGATTTGTCCTTGCTATATCGTTCACAACGTCACCCCATGATTTGTGTGGTGATGACAACTCATTTGCCTCATTATTTGGGTTATTGAGTTAATTTTTTGGGTTGTATAGTATTACTCTTTTAAAATATCTGGGTTTTTGTTGTGAGGATGATGATCCCCAGGCATGCCTTCTCTATCATTTGTCTACATGATGGGCATAATTGCAGATAGGTTTCTGGAGTTCAATATAGGTTATTTACACATATTTCACTTAGTTTTTTTCCTTGATGTTTCCTTCTGAACTTGGGGGAGGGGCTTATATCAAAATTTTCCCATAACTCATTTCCATAATGTTTACTTGGGAATTCTATCCATTCTTTGCAGGTTGTCCGCTGGGGGCGTTCTGTGTTTGCGAATATTCAGAAATTTATACAATTTCAGCTAACTGTTAATGTTGCAGCTCTTGTAATTAATGTTGTCGCAGCAATATCTTCTGGTGATGTTCCTTTAAATGCAGTACAGGTGATTACTCCCTTCTCCTCACTCTTGAATTTTCATATTCCTTGGTGTGACTGTTGTTGAAAATTCTGCCTTATAATTTTAAAGTTTGTTATGAATAACATGGCAGGAAGAAAACTGAGGAAAATTTTGATTAAAAGGCATTTGTCAAATCTATTTTTTATTTGGTTTACTATTTAATTATTTGATCAGTAGGTTATATAATCCACAAGAACTTAAACTCATGTTACACGCATCAGACCCATATCTTGTACATATACAATCTCTTTTCTTTCTTTCCTCCTTTGGACTGAAACCATCATCAACTTTCTTGATTTCTTTACCTCAGACATTGTTAAACCCCTTGGGTTTTGCATGCGTCCAAATCTTGACTGAAAAAAACTCAATTTCTTTGAAGATAATTCTACACCATTATTCACTCTTTGATTCTTTAATTGTACAGGTTACAAAATTTTCTCCTTAAAGCTCCATATTCTCTCTAATTTCATAAAAATCACTAGTGAGAAATTAAAAGAAAATGAGAAATTTGAAAAATATTTATGGTTGAAAAGTTTGAAAGAGGAAAGAAAAGTTGATGGTGAGAAATGTAGTAGAGGCAAGCGGAAGCCGAAAGGGATGGGCAGAGATTTGTACTGAATATTGGGGTAGAAAAACAGTAAAGGACGTGTTATGAGGATTTAAAATTACCTTTATTCATAAAGAATTGTTTCTCTCATGTGTCTTGGTCTAGCAAAGGACTTGTTTTCTACCTTATGATATAAAAATAAATTATACAAAAAAAATTTAGAATCATGATGAAATTAAGGGTGGAATAGTATAAGTTTTTGAATATGTCAAGTTCTGAATTTAGTGTTTCCAGTTTTATTTAAATTCAGGATCTTGCAAGCTGGGCTGATTTTGTTAGTTGAATAATAATGCCATTAATTGTCCATTTCTGATGGCTAATTTTTGCTTCGTTTCTTGGACAGTTACTATGGGTAAACCTTATCATGGATACTCTTGGAGCACTTGCATTGGCTACTGAACCACCAACAGACCACCTTATGCATAGAACCCCGGTTGGCCGAAGGTTTGAACTATTAGTCTTTGCTGATTGTGCATTTTTATACTTAATTTGTTATGCTGCCAAAGATATTGTGCTGTCAATGGGTCAAACATTATTAAAATTTAATAGTGATTGTGTATTCTTCCCAGATTTTGCTCAGAAATATATTCTTCGAGAAAGCAAATGGTTTTCAACTTGGCCAAATTTGAAAACTTAAGCAATTCGCTAACGTTGATATATCACTTTTTGTTTGGCTATGAAAACTTTGGCAAATTTAATTACCTTTATGCTTCTGAATTCTAGGAGTATCTCAAAGAGAGTAAATTGTGATCTGGCTTTATTTTTGTACTACAAATGATGTTTTTGCCTCTTATATTTCACATTTTTTTATTGTTTGCTTCATAATTTGTAGATCAAATATATATGGTTTTGTTATGGCGAGAGTTTTTCTCTTATTTCTTTTTTCCTTTATAGTCTCCTCCAACTTTCTCTATAGCATCCAAGAGAGGTTTCCCAATTTCATTCGGTGGAAAAATGGAATTTTAGTTAGAGTGGAAGACCCCTGTTTTTGAACAACCCAGTTGGATTCTTTTGGTTGTTTCAGTTCTTCCACTAAAGTGGCATGAATCAAATGGTGTGCATGCAGATGCAGGAAGCTGACACATATGGAGGGTTGTTCTCCCTTTAACTAATGGTTGTAAAGAACTAAGGGATCTTGAGAGTGTAGGATCGGAGGAGAAGATGGGAAGGGTTGCTGAATTACATTCTTGTTTATCTTTGACTTCTTTATTAGTTTTGTTTTATAATTGGTCTCGAAAGCATGTCTAAGAAATATGGCCCTTTTTTGTGACAAGTAATAAAGCATGTCTAAAGTGGCATGAATCAAATGGTGTGCATGCAGATGCAGGACGCCGACACATATGGAGAGTTGTTCTCCCTTTAACGTATGGTTGTAAAGAACTAAGGGATCTTGAGAGTGTAGGATCGGAGGAGAAGATGGGAAGGGTTGCTGAATTACATTCTTGTTTATCTTTGACTTCTTTATTAGTTTTGTTTTATAATTGGTCTCGAAAGCATGTCTAAGAAATATGGCCCTTTTTTGTGACAAGTAATAAAGCATGTCTAAAGTGGCATGAATCAAATGGTGTGCATGCAGATGCAGGACGCTGACACATATGGAGGGTTGTTCTCCCTTTAACTAATGGTTGTAAAGAACTAAGGGATCTTGAGAGTGTAGGATCGGAGGAGAAGATGGGAAGGGTTGCTGAATTACATTCTTGTTTATCTTTGACTTCTTTATTAGTTTTGTTTTATAATTGGTCTCGAAAGCATGTCTAAGAAATATGGCCCTTTTTTGTGACAAGTAATAAAGCATGTCTAAAGTGGCATGAATCAAATGGTGTGCATGCAGATGCAGGACGCTGACACATATGGAGGGTTGTTCTCCCTTTAACTTATGGTTGTAAAGAACTAAGGGATCTTGAGAGTGTAGGATCAGAGGAGAAGATGGGAAGGGTTGCTGAATTACATTTTTGTTTATCTTTGACTTCTTTATTAGTTTTGTTTTATAATTGGTCTCGAAAGCATGTCTAAGAAATATGGCCCTTTTATGTGACAAGTAATAAAGTACTGTGTGATGAGGTTATTTTTTGTAACTAAGTGAGGAGAAACTTATGTGAAAATTTTCAATACTTTCGTAAGTCTAGATATAAATGCATGATCTAATTGTCTGATTGAATTACTTTTGTGATTATTTTTCAGGGAACCTCTTATAACAAACATAATGTGGAGAAACTTACTTGTTCAGGTAAGTGGTTTCTTTTGAGGTTATGTTATTGTTGGTGTTGCTAAGTTGCGTAAGAATATGGAATCCTTCTACATTTCATTGCAGGCCGCATATCAAGTTACTGTCCTTCTTGTGCTCAACTTCCTGGGCATTGATATTCTGCATTTGAAGGATGATACCAGGGAGCATGCTATTAGTGTGAAGAATACCATGATATTCAATACATTTGTCCTTTGTCAGGTAAGTCCCTACCTGGTAACAAGTATCTATAATAAAGATGAGTCTTCAAATTGTTTTGTAGATTTTTGGATTGAATGATTTTGATTTCACTTGTATAGTTGATTATATAGGTTGAATGGCATTCTGTTTACTTTATTGTTATTTGTTCATTATGTCTGATGGAAGTAAAAAATGAACATGTCGGTTACTGTTTGCATAAATTCTGCTAATATTTCTTTTATGAATTAAAGAATGATTTTTTTTTCCCTGTTCATATTTCAGGTATTCAATGAGTTCAATGCTAGAAAGCCCGATGAATTCAATGTCTTCAGAGGAGTGACTAAAAACTATCTCTTTATTGGAATTATTGTGATTACTGTTGTACTTCAGGTTAGTAGGCTTTCATTTTTTGGGAATTTCATTTTGATCTAGCTATTTAGTGTTGATAGTGCAACTCCTAAATGTTACACAGATACTCATCATTGAGTTTCTCGGAAAGTTTACCAAAACTGTGCAATTGGATTGGCAGCTCTGGCTTGCATCAGTTTTAATTGGTATTGTCAGGTGGGTTAAGTTACTGATATATATCTATCTAACTCTTTCATATACTTTCAGATATATCGGTTATATATATTCTTATATTTAACTTTTTTGTTACGATTGTAATTAATAAGGTTTTATGGTGTAAAAGAATATATTGCTTTTATAAGACCGCTTTCACTTGATGTCTGGTAATTGCATAGAGACCATATTACTTGTATTCAACCTTTTTTACTCTTGAATCCTTTTATCACATAAATAGGTAGTTAGGAATTAGGTGATTGAACATTTTCGAACCTGGATTGCGTTTTGTTGTAAGATTAGTGGTATGAAATTTTTCGAACATTTGCTAGTAATTGTTGTGAAAGCATTTTAATAATCAAGTGACCTGATTATTCTCTGTTTTATTTATTTATTTATTTTTTACAGCTGGCCTCTTGCTGTGGTTGGAAAAATGATCCCAGTTCCCAAAACTCCCTTTTCCAGCTATTTTGCCAAGGTAATCCGGCGATGTCGAAATTGGCGCAGTCGCTAATTTTGATCTCTCTGAAGTTACACTTGCAACAAAGCAGCAGTTCTTAGAAGATGTACTAGTAGCGCAACCAGTCCCGGAATATCTACCGGGAGTTGTTTCAATACTAATATTGGGCACTTTCCTATCAGCTTAAGCTTTTTGATTGGTGTGGTGGGTTAATGCAAGAGCTTCATAAAAACTAACCCCATATATCTTTTTCTATACAGTTCGTAAGAATTTGTATAGTTTAAGATAGGTTATGTGATCTATATACAAGGTATTTTTAGATACAATTGTAAATGAGGTTTGACAGTGTAAGAATTATTAGGTTTTCTATTGCTTGATCCTGAAAAAATTGGATGGACATGGTACTGGAATAATCTAGAATGAGACAGGAAAATGAGAATTGTATAGAAACAATTATACCCTAAAATTTGGTATTTTATACTTGGCCTTGTGTGTATTTCAAGTGTTTTGTAATCATAACATGGAGAATTCTTACAAATATATGCTACTTATTATTTAAAAAAATTATGTTTATTATTTTCTTATTTATTTAATGAGAGCTAACAACGGTGCCGTCTCTAGATCAAGCTTCCCTGCAGTTCCTTGTTACTTGGGAGGCAAGGGAACAAGTTTACTGTTGCCGATCAATTTTTCAGTGTATTCAAGTTGACACAGGCACCGTAAATGGTATTTATATGATTTTATTTGAACATAGATGATGAGACCTAATAACAGAAATATAACAAGGAAATGAACATTAATGATAAATAAAATTTGTTGAAATCATGCCAAGTCAGTTTGATCAAACGAGGAAGAGAAGGGGTGATTGTTGTGTGCATTGTAAAATGCAATTTGAGCATTTATCTGATTTGTAATAGATTGAGTCTCGATTATTTGCTGTTGGAGTTGATCGATGAAACTAACACATCCATAAACTGGGTCTTCAATACGACAATGTGCTTCCATGGCCATGCAATCTGCTGCCTCCATTCTTAAATGCTCAGGAAGTTTCTGCTTAATTCATATCAACCAACTAGTTTAATACTACTACTACTACTACAATAATTTATGTATCAAGCATAGGATCTCGTACGGATTTTTTTTTGTACAGGATTACCGATTATCGGAGATGAGAATTGTTTTTTACACCCTCCGATAATCAATGATCTCACAGGAAAAATCGTATGAGATCCTGCGGTTTATATATATATATATATATATATAGAGAGAGAGAGAGAGAGATATGGTTAAATGAATGTAATCTAACCTGGAGCATCTTTGCAATATTGCTGGAACCGAAGATTTTGTGAACGGCAGAGAATCTTTGAGGATCATTTGAAGGAAAATAAGGTGCCAAAACACAATCTTGAGGGCATTTTCTTCTCAAATATTTGCAAGCAGCACATCTGCCACTCCATTCGGACATTTTTTATTTGATTTTTTTTTTTTTTTTTTTCTTCTCTCCATATCTTTCAAAAGATCGTTGAAATATATACACAAGTTTAGAACATGTGATTCTTTTTCTACACAATTTTTGAATAGAATTTCTAATATTGGAAACACAATAACGGATAGTTTTTTCTTAATTGAATAATTGGCATGAAATATAAGGAAACTTTGTGAACAAAAAGGGAGAGCAATAGAAGATTTCCTATTAGTATTTACAAGACTTCTATAACAACTACAAGGACAGTTGTTCAGAATTGATAAAATGAGAGAGTAAATCTTTTATTATTTTACGAAAAGTAAACACATTTGGGATTATTTTTTTAATTTTTTTTTTGGATTTTTGAATCTTTGGTTATTAAATAATAAAGATTTTTTTTTTCTTTTAGGAAATTACACCCAACTAACCTAGTGTTTGGCTATTCATAGACAAAAAACTTTTCAAAAAACCGACGTTGGTCTCCCTTGTATTCGTCAAACTCGGTTAAACTTAACAGAATGGATGGTATTTTTGTCATTTCATTAATTTTTAAAATTTTCTTTTAAAAAACAGAAATTGAAAAAAAAAAAGAATTTCATTTTTGAAAAATGATTTTTATTTTAAAAGAAAATGGATAAAAACAATGTGATGGACAATGACAACTTGGTCTTCTTACGTGTGATTTTATTTAAATGAATAAAAGAAAATAGTTTGTATAATCAAATTCAGCCACATCAGCCCTAAAAGTTTTAAATGAATTAAAAATTAAAATAATTTTAAATTATAAATACATATTATTTTTAATTAAATTTAAATAATTTTCAATTTATAATGTATTTATTTAATAAAAAACTATAGGTGGGATTGTGGTGACTAAATGAGTTTAAATTCTACGAGGTTGGTCTAGTTGTATACCCCTTACATCTACTCCACGAAGTTGTGAATTCGAATCCACCACTCTATCCCGCTCCCAAAACCTCGAATTATATAATATTTCAAAAAAAAAAAAAAAAAAAAAAAAATCCTCCAATCTCGTTGGGGGAAAATATGATTGAATTAATTTAAGTCCTTTTCATCCAATGGAAAATATTAAATTAAATTAATAATGAAATAATTTTTTAATGAAATAATATTAAATTAAAAATATTCAAAATTAATTTTAAAGAAAACTATAATTTTATATTGTTTTTAAATTTATGATTTATTTATTATCATCATCATTATTATTATTATTATCATTATCATTATTATTATTATTATTATTATTATTATTATTAAAAATATATAAAAAATATAATCCCACAAACCCGGGAATGCGTTTTTTTTTTTTACTTCTGATTTATTTTTCCTTATTTTTCTGTTTTTCAAATTATTATTTTTGTATTTTATTTATTTGCAAACAGATGTGCAAAAACGGCGTCGTGCAATGATGGAATAAGAAAAACAAAAAAAAAACGCCGTCTGTGGGAATCGAACCCACGACCACATGGTTAAAAGCCATGCGCTCTACCAGCTGAGCTAAGACGGCCGTTGCATTTAACTTGATGTATATAACCTATAAAATATTTTTTTTTCATTACAGTTTTCAAGTTTTTATAATTTTATATTATTTTCTTTTTGAATGAAGCTTCCATTTGTTTAAATAATTATTCTCTTTGAAACGAAGTTTCCATTTATTTAAATTTTATAAAATAATTATTAATTATTTTATAGCATAAATCTTATTATTGTACAGAAGTAATACTGTCCAATTAAAAAATATTTCCACTTTTAAAGGGCATTATGGTCATTTGCAAAACAAGAGGAGGTATTGTGTAAAAATCAGTGTTCTAATAAACGTTAGGCACTAGTCGGACGGTAGACCAATGCTTAGCGCCTAGGATGTGCCTAAACAAGACCTAGACGGCGCCTAGGCGGTCGAGAATTTATTTATTTAAATTATTTTTCCTACATAGAAAACCAATATTCAGTGTCTTCAAAAAAATTTAATATTCAAATTTTAAAGAGTGTAACTAGGATATAAAAATGATTTTGATTCAGTCTAGAGCGATTTACCAGTAAAATTGGCCAAATCACCAGTTTTTTTTTTACCTACCGTCTAATACGGTCGATTTTATCCTAATCGGAACGGTCGGAGACCGCCTAAATGACCCCTAGGCGCGTTTTTTCGAACACCGGTAAAAATCTATTTGCCAATTTCCATATGTAGTTGTTAAAGTTATGATCTACCATGGTTCAATTGTTCAAATAAGGTTCAAACATTGATATCGTGGGACCAATGTTTGAACCTTATTTGAACAATTGACACCTTATATTTGGCTTATGTCTTTAATGCTGGGATCTTTGATATCGTGGGACCAAGGAATAAAATTTTGGTATCAATATCGACTTCTAAATTTATGGATATTTCGGAAATAATATCTATATCGGTTGATATTCTATCAAAAATTAAAAAAATGATGGACATCTAAAGCTAGAAATTTTTTGTGACAAACTTTTAAATAAATAATTATACATCAAATGACTCATATTTTAACGATAAATAGACGAGATATGAGCTTATTATAAATTATAACATTGATAGAGTCCGTATATAATTTTTAAAATTGAGTATTTAATAGAATAATATTTTGTTTTACTTTTACAATATTATATATTTATATATAATATAAAGAGATTCAATATTTAATAAATAAAATTACAGTAGAACCACTATAAATTAATCTCATATAAATTAATATCCTCTCTAAATTAATAAAAAATCTCGGTTCCGACTCGGGCCAATGTAAAAAATTAATAAACCCATCTATCGTAATAATTAATAATTTATTTTTAAAACCTAGTGTAAAATTTCAGTCCCGACTGTTACATAAATTAATAATTTCATAAAAATTACAAAATATATTACATATTATTTAAGGACCAGAGAAGTACTTCAAGATACTAGTTTGCACTAGGCCATTATATTTTATATTTTTGACTCCATATTTCATATTTTGAATTGTCTTCAAGGAATTATTGTGATCACCTTTTTGTTGTAACCAAATGTTGCAATTAAATTTAGCATTTCAACAGTCTTACTTCTAAGGATATTATGTACCTTATGATTATCATCATTGTTATCTATCTCAACTACACCATCATTACTCTGTCTTGTGATATCATAGATGATATCCTCTTCAGTTGGACCATACTTCTTCAAATTTGGTAGTAGATAATGCACCGTGGTATTCCTAAGTTGTATGTGATTAGATATTTATGTAAGTGGTACATGGGCAGTGCAATTGTCAAGGAGAAGCAAAACTTTTTGATTTGCCATGGGCAATGAAATTGTGATTAGGAATCTTAAAAAATAAAAAAAAAAAAAAAAAAAAAAAACTTTCCTTGAAGAAGAAAACAGACTAAATAAGGAATCTCGAAAAGGAATCTTCTATAAACAAAAAAGCCGACTTGCACATGTTTTCTAAGACAAAATAACACTTTACAAAGTAAAACCCTTCAAATTAATACTCAAGGGTGTGTCCCGAAAATATTAATTTAGATGGATTCTATTTTATCATTAATATATATATATATATAGTTTCATACTTCCAAGATTCTATCATAAATCATAATTCATACAAAATAATACATTGCATATCTGAAATTTAAAACCAAAATGAATTCCCTGTTGACTCAAATACATAATATACATTTTCATCTTGATTCGAACAATAATTTTTCCAGGCAAATGTGTTTGCATAATTTTTAAGGTAGTTATTAAGATGTCATGCGTATGTTGCTTGATCTCTTCCACCTGATCCATGAATTGGGTAGTTTGGATTTAGCCAACTTAATGGATATTGCTGATATGCATGTATAGGTATTGCATATAGCAATTGTGGAGAAAGATAATTAAATATATTGCAGCCACCATAACTACCATAAATGGTACATGAGAACCTGACCTTGTATATGAATCACCCAAAGAACTATTTTATGTGTCTATACTCATTGAGGAGAGAATCATATTCAAAGAATCTTCCTCAATTTGACTCGTTCCTCTTTGTTGTCTACCACGATTTTGATCAAAATTACCTGTATGAACATCCCAACCTGCCACATCAGCATTACAATCTGTTGCATCAGCATCTCAACCTTCGGCACTAACATCCCAACTTGTTGCACCAACATTCCAACCTCATGCACCATAGTCTCAACCTCTTGCCTTATCTCCATCATCTTTTCCTCCATTATTTCCATCAGAGGTATGTTCAACATTTGTTCCCATGTCTCCAGCATGTGAAACAATATGTGGATTAGGATTTCCCTCATTATCATCCAATGAGATAGGTCTAACCCAGTCAAAAATAAGATTCTCATTATCGTCCACTGCTTCAGCAGTTACTTGAAGTAGATCCATAAAATCAGTTTCATTTACTTTATCTTTTTCAGCGACTATATCCCTAAGTTTCAACTTCATATTATAATAACAATAAACAAGTTATTCAAGCTTAGAATAGGTAAGAGTATTCCTTTGTTTATATGGATTAAAACAAATGTGGATCAATTTCTTTCACATGCAGAAGATGATGATGTTTGTGACAGTATACGAACTGCTATTGCAAGCAATGATAGATCACAGTTTCTATACATTACCCACCAATCGGCTGCAATAAAAATTATTAAGCATTATAACTTTATAAGTATGAATATTATTTCAATGATATTATTATTTATAATTAATACGTAAATTTTTGTAATAAAAGTTATATACCCGGTTGCATTTTGCTTCTAGCTGCAATGGATGCTCGTTCACCAAAATTTTACCTTCCATCATTAAAGTATATGAGCTATATTTATGAGATTAATATGTAAATTATATATATTCACATGACACAATAGTACTCTCATACAAAGAATTTATAATCTTGGAATTATAAAATTGGTTGTAAATTGTAACTTTTTATCTCATTTCCAAAATTAGCAATTCCTGCAGCTTAAGGGTCTAATTGCGCATAGACATTATGTACGGCTTTCAGGAGATCTGAATTATTCTCAATGTTGTCTCTATATTGGTACTTTGAGTTCAAATAGTAAGCTAGAAGAAACAAAGAATAATTTTATTATAAATACTATACTAAATTTTAATTATGAATGACAAACAATCCAAAATAAAATTTTCATGCAGCATATAGTGGGTGATTATGCATTTTATCTCACCGGTCTTGTATAATGTTTAAAATCCATTTATTCCCTCCTTGTTATTTTACTGCATCTTTCATCGCACGTTCACTCTTTGGTTCTTTAACCAATTTTACTTCAAATCTTCAATAATTTTACTATTGACTATTCTGTTAGAAATGTTTTATAAATTTGTTAATGCTTCTTCTAAAATAATTTTCAATCTAAATTATTTTAACAATAATTTAATTGTTTAGGATTAAAAAATTATTTTAATAATATGCAAAATATTCATGGACTTTTGGGGTGAAATTCACAATATATCAGGAATATCGGGAATTTTTTATGGATATTTCGAAATCGATCCGACATTCTACAAGATATTGGATATTTACCTATTTTGATATCGGTCCCTTTAAAATACGGATATATCAGTGAATATTTCTATATATCTTTCAATTTTCAGTTCCTTGCGTGGGACAATGTGTGCCGGGGTTTTTTCAATAGATTCTTTCCAACTTCAAAGACAAGGGAGATCCGTATCAAGATTGCAAGTTTCGCCAAAAAAGATGGTGAAGCATTCTATAAGGCGTGGGAAAGACACAAGATGCTCTTAGATCAATATCCACCCCATATGGTGATCGAAGAATACAAAGTCCGCACCTTCTATGGCGGGTTGACATCTTTCACACAATCGATTGTGGATATGTGAAATTCCCTTAACCACTTATAGTGTAAAATATACCTAGGGGTGGATAGATATATGCTCAAATTCTTGCACTTCTTTTTCACATAATCAAATTATGCACATTTAGAGGTTTCAACAAGTAGATTGCTTTAACAAGTTAAATTGAATTCAATTTAAGCAAGTATTAAAACAATACAAGTCAAAGTAAGTGAAGAAACTAAAGTATGAAAATTAACACTAGGAGTTTTTTTTTAACGTGGTAAAACCTCTAAATATGAAACATTTACGAGTTGAATCCACAATCACCGGCAAATTGTATTTCACGATATCAAATAAAAGTGCACCCTCAAAAGCGACCAATCAACATGAATCACTCTCTAAGATATCCCTTCTATTCTTCCCTCAGGCCTAGTGAAACACTTTACCTACTTCCTATCCAAGATGTGACTATCACACCTCTAGAAAGTAACTTCCTATCCAAGATGTTCACGCCTCTAGGAAGATTCCATGCATGACTATCTAGATCCTCCCGATCCTAGCCAAGACTTCTTTCTCTACTATCTGAAACGCTACTCTCATACCTCTATTCAAGACTTTCTTGCTTAACTATCCGAATCCTCCCAATCCTAGTTAAGACTTCATGCTCAAGTTAACGCTACTCTCACTTCAAAATGAGACTTCCACATTTTTGCAAGGCAATAATCTAAGTGAAGTGCAAACATGCAATATGATGCGATCATAATCAAATAGTGTATTTAGATCAATCACACTCTATGAAAATGCAATTAGAGAAATAGATTAGGCTTTTAAAATCATTCACAAAAATATCTAGGAATCTAAGCATGTTAATCAAACAAGAACTAGATTTAAATAATAGAGATCACAATCAAAATATTCTAGTTCTAGAACATGTGATTAAAACCTAGAAATCAACAATCAAGATCAAAACACAATGTTTTCTAGATTAAAGTTCATGTTTATCAAAATTAGCTAGAATGATTATTCAATTAAAAAGAACACAAAAGCTAATTTCGAAACTCACTCAAGCAAGCCTAAAAATAGAATCAAAATAATTCTAAACATTTTTCCTTAATCAAATAAGAAGATTCAACAAGTTGATCACAAGAGAAATGAAGAGAAGATGATTCACTTACAAAATGATGACCACACGTTGAAGATCAGATCAAAACAAAAAATCTGTCATCATTTCACTTTGAAAATGCACGGGGTTTGTTATTCATTGAAAAACCAACAATTTTGGCTTTTGAATTTTCAAAATCGGAGTTGATATGAGTGAGTAATCACAAAACAAAAATTGAAGAGTTATGGAGTTTAAAAATTAGAAAATGATACCGAACAACTCCTTAATAATAGTGCAATCTCTAGCTGATAGTATGGCTAAAGTAGGGTCTGGTATTCAAGAGGAGAGGCTAGAATGGGGTCTGTGAGATTTTCTACTTTGTTGTGTTTCAAATGGTTGTATGCAGCTATTAATGTATCTGTGCTGTAGCTGATGCTTCTTAAGTACAATGCTTATTGTGGATTAGTGGGGGCTTTAGTGTATCAGAGTTGCTTCTTCATCTTGTATTTGTTTTTCTTCTATATATATATTTTTTGGTTTTTGCTTGTTTGGTGTGTGAAGAACTTGAATTGAATGAAAGCTATATAATGATCATGATGAGCAATATTTTTGACACGAAAAACTGACAATTTTGAGGTCTTCATGATCTTACCCGCAAATTAAGACAGTCCTATAAAAGTGTTTGATTATGATGAACCAAATCATCAATAATATTAACTGGTTTATATGCAACAAAAAAAAAAGATCTATTTAAATTACAATAATAAATAGTAACTTCCAAAATTACTGTCTGAACTATGTATAAATATATTTTAACCACAATATCAATATTGCCGTGTCAGTTTTTTTACTTTAATATGAAACAATTAATCAATGGAATGCATATTAATCATTAAAATTAATCATTCTAAATAAATTCATGATAGATTCTACAAATATTTTAACCTAATCAGTTTTGTATTGATTGTCAAATTTCATTGGTAAATTCAACATCTCAACTTATTGGATGAAAAAATATATTGTATCATATCCTTAATTCATATGATCTTGTGAAGCGATATTATTTTTTAATATTCAATGGAATCTAACAGACTCTAGGGTCAATATTCAAAGAACACTTGAAAGAGATTATTAAACAAAAAGTTTAGGGTGCATTAGATTCACCATGTAAGGTGTGATACATTTGATTGGACATGTGAAATGTGAGGATAACAAAATTAAAGTTGTGTTTTGAAATCTGATCAACTAACTTTTATTAATTTTTCAAATCAGAATTGTCTAATTAATATTATTGTATCAAAATTTATAACATGGAACTTTAGTTCTATTCTCAATCCCTCCCTTCACATATCAAATTTCAACATTTTGTGGCTACATTGTTAAAAAAGAAAAAAGAAAAGAATGAAGATAGATTCATGCTTGGGGATGTTCGGTATTATTTTTGAGCAGTTGTTTTTTGTGTTTTGTGCATTGTCTGTGGTGCTTTGGGGTTCTTGTGGGCTGTCACTTTTTGTTGTGCATTACTGTTCTATTTCTGGCTGTTTCTTTTTGCTGTGCCTTGTTGTTCTATTTTTGGTTGTCTCTTTTGCTGTTCCATGAGCTCTGTTCATATCATGAGGGTGAAACATTTGGTACTGCAACTGCCTCACAACTTCAGGTAGTTGTGTTGTTGTTTTGGTTGTGTTGTGCTTGGTCATTTTTGTTGTTTTGGCAGCTGGGTGTTTGGTTGTTCATACAAAGTTTTATAAACATTAGGTTTGATATATATTTACGATGAGAATTTTATGGTAAACAGATGGGAAAGAAGAATACAGTTAGTATTACTGAAAATGAGGGAAGTGGAACACCAAAAGCTACATGGAACGATGATCTGGTTGTTGTTGATGTATGAACCTGCAACAACCCAAAAATGTTTATGATCAAAAACAAAAGATTTAGTTATTTGGAGCCAAACTTTATTGTTAAGAATTATATAACAATGTATATATCTATGAATGAAATCATACATGTTGATCATTCATGATCACCATCAAGTTGTAAAACATTTGACGATTTGGTTTGATGATCCATCATAATATATGAGGGTTGAATATAAGATTGAAAAAATATATATCACTCAAATCAAAGATTGGATGATGAATGATAGATCGATCACCATAACACAAAAAGGTGTTTTTTTCTTCATCTTTTATATGAACAAAAACACAAACATACATACATATATATATATATATATATATATTGATCTATCCGTTGATTAGCAAGATCCAGATCATGTGATCTAAGAAAACAAATCAAATTAGAAAGCAAAAGCATATATGTATATATGGGTGCGTTTGGTACGCGGGACGGGACGGGACAGGACGGGACAACTTTTTGTTATCCCGTGTTTGGAGCGCTATTAGCATGGGACGGGACGGAACAAGGTGGGACAAAAACCACAAAAACTTGTCCCACCTTAGACCCTCGGCCAGACTTGTCCCATGCATGGGACAAGTCTTAAAAAGACATTTTTGCCCCCAGAACTTTCAAAAATTACAAACCTATATAAATTAAAACCCTAGTCTATTTTCCCTGTTCTTTCTCTCTTCTCTGAGTTCTCTCCAACCCGATCGTTGTTTCTAGCCAAGCCAATCGCCTTCCGTTGCCGCCGCAACTCATCGCCGACTTGGTTGCCGTCGTACGCGTACATTGCCGAACCAGGTATGACTTTGCCCTCGCAACTCTCTTCTTTCTCTCTCTCTCTCTCTTTGTCTCAGTTCGACCTCTTTCGATTCGAGCCGATCTGGTGGTTTAGGTTTCTGGGTTTGGTTTCTTTCTCTCTTTCTCTTTATGTGTTTGGGGTTTTGGATTTTGGGTTTTGGGATTTCGATTTAGGGTTTTCAATTTTGGATTTTGAGATTTTGGGATTTCAGTTATAATCACAACAATTAGCATCAATTTTTTTTATTTCTGGACCTTTGATTCATTTACCTTGATTGGCTGTTGAAATCAGTTTGGAAATCGATTAGGGTCCGTAAAAAAGTATAATTCTTGCTTCTCTAATATTGCCTCTTATAATTCCCATTGTTTTTTACTGTTTTGATAGAAATTTCAAGGATATTGCCTCTAATTTCTATGTGATTTTGCAGTGGTGATTTGATGGAACAAATAAGCAATTTGGTGCATTGGCACCCGGACAAACTGATTGTAAGTGATGATGTGTGGTGTGTTTGATTTTTTTTTCTTCTTTTGTTTTTTCAGAATTCAAATTTGTGAGTATTTGTGGTTGAAATTGGAAATAGATGGAGACAATTAAAACTGGAATTAAAGGGTATGATGCTAATAGTTAGCTTAGATTTGTGACTTTTGTCAATTAGTTGGAGGTAAAAGAGATTTCAATTCAAAATGTATCTTTTATGTTCAAATATGGAATAATAAGGTTGGTTAGGTATCGCGAACACAGTTTTTAATTGATGTGTAGTGAATAGTTTGTCTCAAAATGGTAATTGCTCGTCTTCCTGAGCTTTGGACAGCATGGAAGGGAGGCTTATCACGTCTTGGTGTATGCCAATTTTCCTTCCAAATGCTGATGATTGCAATTATTGTGTATGCCGATTTTCTGGTCTTGGTCTTGGTCCATTCGAATTGCAGGCCTTGCAGGATTGGGAGTATAAGTTCATGAGCACATATGTTAAGGTTGGAAGCATCAAGAAGGAAGGAGTTCCAGTGGCGGATGGTTAATCTGCAGCAGAGAAGAACGAAGGAGATGTTGCAAAGCTAGTTGAAGATGGTCCATTGGAAAGTGCAGCCATTCAGTCTGAGGAAACCCCATCTGGGGTTGATGTTGAGAAGGAGTAACATGCGGTGGTTATAATTCGTAATCACAAATCATCAAGTATAGTGTCTGGCTGCTTGTAATTTGTAAAATTTTGTTGAAGTTTTACATTGTTAGTCCAGGAAACTCATGCTGCAGAGTTGCTTCAATGTTAATTTCATCAGGAAAAATAAAACCGGGCAGTTATATGTACTTTAGGGGTTCAAACAGCAACCCATGTGTTTATGTGGTTGGGATATTAGGCCAGATTTTCCTGTATTGTGATAAAATTACTCATGATATTGATATAAGAATCGCAAGCATTTTCCTTGAACTAGATTTTTTTCCCACATCGACAGAATATTTATACAGGCATTGATATCAGTAAAAAAAAAAAAAAAAGGTTTGTAATATGGATTTTGTTTTACTAAAAAAATTAAAATAAGAAAATTGTCAAAAATAATCCTATAAAATTATTAACTAAGAATATTTTTCAATCACAGTATTATTATTTTTGTTAAATATGAAATATAAATATATTTATTTAATAAAATCAAATAAATACTAACAGACAGTACAATAGGGGTACTCTGGTCATTTAAACCTCTTGTCCCGTCCTGTCCCAACCATATCAAACGCATGACAGTACAGTGAACAGTTCTGTCCCAAGCCTTCCAAACACAATACAGAACAGCTTGTCCTGTCCTGTCTTGTCCCGTCCCGTCCTGCCTTGTCCTGTCCCATGTTCGTGCCAAACGCACCCTATGGGAATTGTTTTTCAAAACAGCAACACAAGGTCCATAACTAATATACTCAAAAACTGCCATCGATCATCACCATTGAGAATCGTTCCAAATTTGGACAAGCTTTGATAGCTACACAAATCGATCTCGATGAAAAAGTTGACACAAATGGGATACTGAATCTAGATAAAAAAATAAAAAAATAAAAAAATAAATAAACAAATAACCATAAATATTGTATAAGCATAACTTTTTTTTTGCTTTCATAAGAGTTGTTGTTACCTCAACGGTGGCCATTTTTTTGGAATAGCAAAGAAACTATTGTGACCCAGAAGTTTGAATAAAATTGAAAGAATGAATGAATTGTAAATAAAAATCGGGCTAATTAATTCAATAAAGTAGAATAAAAAAATGGGGCTAATTAATTCAATAAAGTCCCATAATTATATAACATTTAACACTAAACACAATAAACAAGAAAAATGCAAAGTATAGCACTATTTAGATGTATATGTCCTTTTAGTAATTTTACACACTCACATAACTTTTTACTTCAGTTTACCAAACACACTGAAATTGTTTTTGGTTTTCACAGCACTTTTAAAAATCAGTTTACCAAACACCCAGTTGATTCTTCCCACAGTAATTCCAAAAGCAATTCCCCCCACAGCACAGCAATGCCAAGCTGGACCTAAATCATATGTGCTTCCCACCCATTATATTATCGAAGCAAATAAATTGATGAATATTGAAGTCACAATATAAGTCAAAATTAATTTCAAGTTGAAAATCAATGAAAGTCTATTAGAAAAAGCAAATCAATGAGCCCATGCAAAAATGCACACCGTGAAAAATGCAAAATCCACAAGTTTGCAAGCTATACTCAAATTGTCCTTCTGTTACTGCAACAGATTAAAATACAAAGGAAAAAAGAACCCTTCCACAAATGGATCAAATCAAGGAAACATGAAGTGTTGTATGACTAGTTTACAGGCAACATACTTTATTATCAAACAAAATAAAGCAAAATATTTAGACAGACGACCCTCCATCCCAAAGCTGACATCAAAATATTACTTCCTCCTTCCCCGCAAACTCTTTAAACATCTCTTTCTCATGTATCAATACATACCTTTTTCTCGTGTATCCGTTCCATGGTTGTGTTAACATCACCGTCGCAATCATACCTTTTCCAGTCCACCTTATTTCTCGTAACATTGGTGTGTTGGCCGCTATTGAAGAGAAAATCCTCATCTTAGGACATCCCTCTATCCGCAATGTTTTCAAGGATGGAAGTTCAACATTATTTTTCAAGTCATCAATTCTTATGATCTCTTCCAATACTCTGCAGTAGTTTATCTCTAGGCTTTGCATCTGCACAAAGCTTCCAAGAGTAGAAGACGAAAATACATATTTCAAATTGATTCCCCAAAGACGAATGGTATTCAAGTTGGGGAATTTAACCTGCAAAGAAAGTTGATAGCAAGAAGTTGTTGATTAAAGTAGTAATCTCAAATAAAGCTCTTCTTGTATTGCTGTAAAACAACAGAGGCTACAAACTTATAAAACAGAGTTCACAGCAATTATAAAGACATAGAGAGACAGACAAAAAATCTAATAAATGATAAATTAGAATTATGGTTAAATTAGACAAAAAATATATAATAAATGATAAAAATCCCCAATTTTGGTTTTAAGAAAAACAAAAATCCCCAATAATAAAGACAGGTGTTTGTGTGAATTTGTAGTCCATAAATGATTAATGATAAATTAGAATTACATACCTTTCCGTCAAAAAGTGGCATGACACTGTCTTTCATCTGCCTTTCTTCATCACATCTGGACCCCACTTCCTCTTCATAGCTGAAACTTCTCAGCTTTCGTAAACCACTTAGATCCAGGGAGTCTAATTTCTCCAAAACGATCTCTTCATTCTCACTGCCGACGATGGAGAAAATCTCTTCCATATTCTCACAAGTACCCACTATTATTTGTTCAAGTTGTGAAAGGTGTCTGGCAATGGAGGAAGAGAAGATGTTCTTCAATTTTACACAACCTACTACTGTTATGGTTTTCAATTGACAGAAAGAGTTGGGGGACGAGAATTGACCGTGACATATCTTCTCCAAACTACTCAATTGTGCAAGGTACAATGTCTGTAGGTGGGGAAAAGCAACACAGGGTTCCGATTGTTTTGGAAAGTCCACAATATATACAACCTCCGGGTTGCTTTTGACTTCAAAATGCTTCAACTTTGGAAAACCATCTCTGTTTAATCAATAAAGGACGTTCTTGACACCCTGATTTCCAATTAATTGCAACTCTTCAATTTCCTTCAGTTGCTTAATAATTCCATCTTCCACACTAATGTTGGCATCGTCGTATTTGAGTGACAATATTCTTGAAGTCCCGTGAAATCTATGGTGGCGTCTCCATCCGTCTTCTCCTATGTATATTGTGTACCTTTGGAGCTTTTGGAAGACCTCCATGCCATTTGGTACAAGTTTAGCATCTGGAATATATATTTGTAAAGCTGTCAATTGAGACAAATGCTCTAACTCCCCAAGGCTACCATTACTTCTTTCACCATCAACTCCTTCGACTCCTTGCCATTGATCAAACCCAGCAGGCATATACAATTCTTCTAATTGAGTTAGCCTTGATATGGTATTTGGTGGAATAACCTCTAAATCATAACATTTGCTCAAATCTAACACCTTTAGTCGAGTCAATTCACCTATTTCCTCAGGCAACCGCTCCATATCAGAACTAAGGACAAGAATCTCAAGAATCTCCATCTTCTTAAACAGGGCCCAAGAATCGTTTACATTTAAATCACCAACAGGAAAATATGTTTGACAATCCATCTCAATTTTCAATACATCTATACTTCTTACGGTCAACAATAACTTACATGCACGATGATCGCCACGAATTCCTACTTTCTTAAGATATTCGAGACACCCCTCCCAAATATTATCCAAGATTAGAAGAATAATCTTCCTCCCTTTCTGCAATTGTTCATATAGTTTATTGGCTCATCCGGAATCAGTCTCCTCCTTAAGTTTTAAACCCAATTTATCTGCAATGGCTCCTTGAATGTTCCTCACATCTGGTGTTTCAGATACTTCTACAAAAACTACCACATCAAATAGCTTGTCTTCCTCAGCTCGTTTGCCAACTACCGTTGCCAGCGTTGTCTTACCGGCTCCACCCATTCCACAGATCCCAACCATATTGACATCAGAATTACTCAGTTCTTTTAGTACATTCTCAACGATGGACCTTCTTGATTCAAAGTCCTTGTAATCTTTGAGAAACTGATCCCATGGCTCCTTTGGAGGAGTACAGTAGGAAATTTCACCTAATGAGTTCCTTTCTCTCTCGACTTCAGAGACTTCCTTGGCCTTGAATGCTGCTTTCTTGCTATGTTGATAGCGCTTCTTCAAATCAGGACAAAGACTATTGAAACATCGCATGTTTGCAGGTTGATTATCATCAATAATCACTGTGGCCTACTTATTGATCGTTCCCACTCTATCCAACCAACTCAAAACTTTCTGCTCGATCTCTTCCCCTTTTCTTTCCGCTTCTTCAACGGAATGCTTCACTTGGGCCAGTGTACCCTCGAGCTTCTCATGTTGTCTCTTCAGATTCTCAAAGTTGGTCTTGTAGTTCCAGATGTAACCGAGTTGAGTTGATATGGAATCAACCACGTGTTCCGCAGCTATTTCAGCAGCAACAGTAACAGCAGCTCCGGCCATTTTCTAGAATCTCTTCTGTTTTTGCATTTTGAAGATAAAACAAGATTATGAAAAATAAATGAACATTATCAAAATGAGCAAATGTAGGGATCTAGCAGATCAAACTAAGAAATAGCAGCAGTAATAGCAGCTTCGGCCAATTTATCTTTTTTGCGTTTTGAAGATAAAAACAAAGATTAAGAACATTAGCAAAATGAGCAACTATATATAGGGATCTAGCAGATCAAACTATCAAAACACATTATGCAAATAAAACAACTAGAGGGAGCAGCAGATCATACTAACAGAACAGGAGTGACTACCAAAAATTAACAAAGACTTTCGAAAAATAATAAGTTACTTGATGTTTATTTTCAAGCTTGAATTACTTGAATCACACTGGAGACAGAACAAGGGACAATCCAAAAGTCTAGAGATCGACAACATAGACAAATCGAAAATAAAAAGAATATTATTAGCAAAAGAGGATCTGAGATGAAACAAATAAAATAAGAATAACAACTTACTTGAATATTTGATCCTTAGATGAACAAGCTTTGATGAACAAGAAGTCAAGAACACTAGACAGTGAAAAGAGAAAACCCAACAGTGGTACTGGATAAGCTTTAATCCATTATGTAAAAGCAAAGGATAGATTTCTTTGAAAACATTTTTGCATCATTTCAACGAAGGTGCTTGACTGGCAGCCACTACTGGCGGGGACTTTATATATTTTTAAACTTGTAAATCTCACGTATAATATTGCAGGAATGTAACAAAATCAATTATTTCAATACATCAATGTATATGTTAAAAATTAAATATTAAGATTTCTTTTTTCAATTTTGTAATACATCGCGTATAGTATTGGTCACCTCGTAGGGATTTAACAAAATCAATTGTTTATATGGAATTAGTTTGTACTAATAAACCCTCAGCTGCGTCAGATATGGAATGACAAGAATGATGGAAGGAAAAGCAAACCTTACAGTAAGCGAATAATTGTTTATTAATATTTTAAAATTGTTATGAAAACATTATTCAATGTTTTAATGTGAATGGATGTCCACATTAAGAAATCAAACTTATCATCTTCCTAACTTCTCTTGTAACACCCAAATGATTTATGGTCAATTTATGTTGTAATTTATATCCATTATTGTGTAAATTATGATTGTAAAGATTTGTAAGACTATAAATAAGAACTTTCATCTTGATGTATGAGATATTGAGAAGTATTGAGGAATAAAAAAATCTCTTTTCTTGGGCTACTATTTTCTCTCATTTCTTATTTTATATTTATGCTATTATGTTCTTATTTATTTTATTTATTTCATAACACATTATCAGCACGAGTCTCTAACCATTATATGTTTCAAGTTTCAGATTTGAAAGTTTATTATTTAAAGACAAGATGTGTATGATCCAAATTCGATAAGTGATAAGAGAGATAACAATTTCTTGATGAGGCCGAGAGTTCTTGATGAGAACAAGAGATCTAAGCAATTGTAAAATATTTCTTTCTCTAATTTTGGGCTAAGAAAAAAAATGGATTATATTATTTCTCTTCTTAATTTTGTTCTTAATATTCATTGGGTTGCCAATAAAAGAAAAAAAAAATGATTGTATTGCAACTAGAAGATTGCAAAAATGAAATTAAAGGGCTTGAAGCTCGATTTGATATATATTTGATAATTGTTAAATCAAAAGGCCTGAAGCTTGATCCGATGTCCAAAAATTGTAAAATCGAAAAGTTTGAAGCTCAATTTAGTATTTGGAGATTACAAAATCAAAAAGCTTGAAGCTTAACATAATCTCATTTGAAATTATGGATTGCAATCATACTAAAATATGAAAATTTTGAATTATCGAATAAGAACCCGAAGTTCCGAATTTCGATAGGTGTGATTAATTTTGAGGTCCGAAGTTCTCAATTCATGGTTTTCGATTATAAATAAGAAGTTTATATATGAACTTGAAATTCCGATGAAATTCAACATTTTCATCAAATATGAATTTTGTTTGGAACTTGGAGTTCTAGAATTGTAAATCATAAACATAAAGTTATGATAAAATAGAACATTAAGTTTCGATAATGCCTTTTGTTTTCAAACATTTTTGATCTATTATTTTATATTGGTTATTTATATTTCACATTAAGAGACCTAACTATTATGAATGGAATATTTTTTTTCTTCTTTATTTCTTCCTCCTTATTAAGGTATGTAAGGTGTGAAATCTTATATTTTCATATACTAGGAAAATATAAATTTTCGTATTTCACACACCTATTAATCACGAAATGTCTCAATTGTTTATTCATTAACATTTGAATTCATTCACCATGTGATATAGTTTTATGCTTCATTGATTTTTGTAATTTAAAATTGTTGGTTTTATTTTAAGTTGATTTACATTCATGTGGTTTTAGTAATATAATATTTATATTCCATTATTCTTTCAAAGATGAAATTGTTCTTATTGCTTTGATTTATATTAGCATTAAACTTGTAATTGCAAGTCGCAACAAATCATGAAAACAACTTCATATCATGCTAGATATTTGTTGTTGTTTTTAGTAAATTGTATGATATACCATAAATTATATTTTATTTTATTTGTTAAAAAAAAGGTCTAGTTGTTCTTTTCTAATAGAAATATCTTATCATCAACGAATTATTTATCCTTATATATATTTGTTTAAAAATGGTTTTGATCACCAAGTAGATGAAAACATGATCGATGAAATATAATGAGTCTATATTGTTTCAAATACTATTCTAGAAGTAGCAGTATATATTTCGCTATTTTATGCTTCAAATTTGCTCTAGAAGTGGCAATATTAATAACCTATGTATTTGAGCATACTATTAGTTTATATTATGGTTTTCATGGTTGAACAAAATAATTAGTTTTTATTATAAAATCATTGACATCACCCAATTTGATCAATATCATTCCTTGAAATGAATATTATATATAGTCATGGTGATGATCGTGGATATTGTTGTAATCAAATAATTATTGATGTCAAGGTGATCACTAGAAAGAAATTTAAATTGTTCCACCAGAAGTGGAATAACACCTTAACAAAGCAAGAAGATTGGAAGGATGTAAAATACACCTTCTAATAATTATAAAAGTTTGCTTGCTATATCTAAAATGTTTTGTTGATTTTTAGCAAGAATAATGAACACTCCAGACGAGCTAATATATGATACAAAGTTAAAACAAATTACATGAAAATTGACAATTTGTATTTTGTTAGATCTGGAAGATCTACAATATAAAAAATTGTCCCTACACAATTAAGAAGATCATATCCGGCCAAGTAAGTATTTCAATATAATTTACTCATTGTTATTTTGATTTAATTTATTCCACACAACTAATTTCATGAGTATGCTCTATGGTTGCCACTACGTTGGATCTTCCACATCAAAAAATAAATTTAGTTTTATTTTTTTGTGGTTCTTAATGTTATTGGAGTTGATCAATATATATATAACCAGAAGTTTCAAAATCAAATCCAATTGAGAACCTGCAGTTTTAAATTTGAATATGAACCCGAAGTTCTGAAATTTGAACCTGAAGTTTTGAATCAAAAGATGATCTAAATTTCCATTGCTATATGAATATTTGGCTACTCAAATATTTGAAAAGGAAAATACAAAGGCTTAAAGCTCTTAATATTAATACAAATCAGAATCTGAAGTTCTGAATATTTATCTTATTAAAATCCAATGTTATCAATTTCAAACTAATTAGACTTGTAGTTCTGTATTTAATTTTTGATATCAAATTTAATTAGAACTAGAAGTTCTAAATTTGATATAATAATAGTTCTTTTCATTTGAAAAGTAAAATTGTGATTTTATTTTAAGAACGCGAAGCTTTAAACATATGATTTTACATTTATGAACCAGCAGTTCCTACAGGAACCAGAAGTTCCAAAAAAACATGTGAGTGTTTAAGAACTTGACATAAAAACATGAAATTTGAAGAATTGAAGTTCTTATTATATCTAATTTATTTTGTCCCGTGCCAAAAGAATTTATCATATTCTTATATTATATGATTACATGTTAGTGAATGTCCCTGAAGGACAATAAGCTTTACTAAAAGTAAACGATGCATCGAAATATTGAAATATTTTATATGGATATCCATTTCATAACTAATTAGTTTTTGCTAGTGAATGTCCCCGAAGGACAATAAGACCATGTAAATTAGTCCTTAAATGACAATATGACAAAATAAATGATTTTATGTATAAAATTATTATGATGCATATAATTCCTTAAAGTAAATTTTATCGTCGTTAGGGAGAGAATATCATAAGTTGATAAACAACGTAAAATTACAAGGTATGCATCATCCTATGAATTGCATGATATGCAAATAAATTTTCAGATGATTCAAATAAAATAATAAAATTACATTCTGTCAATATATAAACCCGGGTGGTTGTTCCTGTAGAACAATTTATGAAATGGCAGCAAAAATCATCTGTTAGACAGTAAAGTAGTAAAAGAAGATTTTGGTTCAAAAGATATGGTTCATTGAACTGGAATTAAAAGATCATGATCATATTTAAAATAATACTCTAGTGATAGATAAATCCTCATCATATAAGGCTCTTGAAGAGCTAGTACAATAAGTGAAAACAAAATCCTGAAGAATCATATAGAATTGTTAATCTCCCCTATAAGACCGTTGAAGAAAATAAAAGAATCTCAATTGTCCCAGTAGAGGCACGTGTATTAAATTTAATGTGATTATACTTCTCCTGGAGAGATATTTGTATAGAAAGACATGTATAGTGTATATTTAACAGTAAAGTTATTAGAATAAGCCCTTGAAGAGGCATATGAATTACATAATCATAATGAAATATATTGGTATAGAAATTGAGATTATATTTTATCTGCTTTGCATATTATGAAAAATGATGAAAGACTTGTATTATAAATTATAGAAATGTCGACATATAAATTATTAGCAAATAAAAGGCAAAGCTATATTAATGTAAAACTTGAAAGTTTTGGACCTGTAGTCCACATGTTTGATGACATCAAACTTATTAAATATTTTTCGTACGAATTAAGATAAAAGGTTTATTGCAGAAACCTAGTTTGACAATGAATAAAAATCCTCGAAGGATTTAAATGTCTGAAGCAGGTTATTCAAAGCTACATGAAGTTTTGTATAGTGAAAATTAAACAATCAGAATGCATGTAGAGTATTCGTCGTGGTGAATATTTATTAAAATAATTATATGTTGATTGTGTAAAGCTTAGTAAAAATTATGCTAAGTTTATAAATTATATATATCAAAGGAATAATTTCTAAAGATGAAAAGTCTTGGAAAATAATATTTAGTCTCAGCTAATAAGTTTGACATTAAACATGAGTCGACATATATAAGGAAAATGTATTGAAGTACTTTTCCATAGATAAAACACAACGAATGGATTCCTCGATATTTATTCCACAACTTAAAGTGGTGTATGATCTCCTCTTGTTATTGAAGAACTTTAGGTCCTGAAGTACCAAATACAAGTTCAACTTGTGTTTTTATAATAAAACAATATGATGTTGTATATAACAAGTTTGACCAATTCAGAAATCAATTTTATTAAAGTTCTTTACATATGATCTCCAAAAAGATGGTGATAAAAAATACGTATAAGTTTTATAAATACACTACCAGTTGCAACAAATAAAATCTTGGTACAAAATATCGGGATGCAATACCTTTGCAAAATATTAAAGCATCTACGTCAGAATGAGGGGAAGCGTATTTATCACCTTATCAGGGGGAGATATTGATTTTGGAGAAAATTGTACATACCGTACTCTTTTTCCTTCACTAGGTTTTTATCCCATAGGGTTTTCCTAGTAAGGTTTTAACGAGGCAGTTTTGTATCCCAAATTCCTTCAGAGGTTAATTTGATATGTAGATGAATACTGTACTCTTTTTCCTCTGCTAGTTTTTTTTCCCACTGGGTTTTTACTAGCAAAGGTTTTAATGAGGCATATTCTCTATATGATGGACATCCAAGGGGAAGTGTTATGAAAACATTATTCAATGTTTTCATGTGAGTGGATGTCCACATTAAGAAATCAAGTTTATCATCTTCCTAACTTCTCTTGTAACACCCAAATGATTTATGGTCAATTTATGTTGTAATTTATATCCATTATTGTGTAAGTTATGATTGTAAAGATTTGTAAGACTATAAATAAGAGCTTTCATCTTGATGTATGAGATATTGAGAAGTATTGAGGAATAAAAAAATCTCTTTTCTTGGGCTACTATTTTCTCTCATTTCTTATTTTATATTTATGCTATTATGTTCTTATTTATTTTATTTATTTCATAACAAAAACATAATTAATTATATGATTTTCTTTTTTATTTAATACAACTATGATTTTCTATTAAAACTTAATTAGCTTTACATCCAATAAATAAATCAAGAAAATTAAACTATCTCAATTGATTCTTATCTGGGTGGGATTAGTTTTTAAACCAATTTCCATCAGTTCCAACAAAAAGCAATGAAACCTCGTGTTGTTTCAAATTGGTCAGGAGTAATAACATATTAGCATATACATTTGAACGATATTTACGACCAAGTCTTTTAAAAAAATAAAAAAAATAAAAAAAAAAAATAGATCCAATTAAAACTTGTGCTTTTGTATCACATCAGCTGTCTAATTTAGCTCGTGATCCAAACTATATGCATAATTACACTAAAACCAGAAAAACTGTCATAATAACACAAATATACCCTCTGACCGTTGACTAACGGTTGACCACCGTTAGTTTGTAACAGCAAAGAAGAAATTACACTGTTACCCCTGAAGAAATACATTAATTAATTGAATATAAAAAAAAAAAGTAAAAAGATTTATAAAAATCAGAAGAAAAAAAATAATCTACACCCAGCTACCCTTTCAAAACCGTAATAAAAAAAAATAAAAAAAAATCAAAAAAGGAAATCAAAAAATTATTAATCTTTTCTTTACAAATTAATATGATAAAAACATTAAAATAAAAAATCCCTCAAACAAATAATAATCTCAAGAATCCATCAAAAAAACCTCAAGTATCCAAAAATAAAATAATTATTTAAAACAAAAACAAAAGAAAAAGTAGGGAAAAGATCTAGAAAATTCCAGATCTCATCCAAACTACATCAAAGATGGAATTGGACTCAATCTAAAGATGAAGATTATAATAAACCCACCCTAACCGCAACCAATCCTTCGATTACAACACAACCGCAAACCACCACAATTTTCTTCACATCCAAGCCACCAACATCAGCAGACTCATAATACTGTTCACGATTTCGTATTCAACCCACATGCATATAACCTCTCATCCACCTCTCTGTCGCCACAAAAAGGGGAGGCTTTGGTCTCCGTCGCCACATAGACGGGGAGTCTCGCCATGGAAAAGGCACAAGAACAGATCGACTAAATCTAGCTGATCTATTTTTATTTTAATTATTTGTTTTTTATTTTAATAAATAAAACAAATTAGGGCTGACATGGCGATTCTTAATTGGACAACATAATTTCTTTTGTTTATTTATTTAATGGAAATGAGATAAAGACTAAATTGCCCCTATTTTGTTGTTAAGTAACGGTGGTCAACCATTAGTCAACGGTTAGAATGTATGTTTGTGTTATTATGATAGTTTTTTTGGTTTTAGTACAATTATACATATAGTTATGGTATGTTTGTGCAGTTTGCCCTAAATTTAATTAACTTTAGAAAATTCAGGTGCTAAATTAGGCAAGTGAAAGCCAAGTCGCTAAAGTAACGTTTCCTCTCATTTAATTTTTAATCTAGTTCAAAAAATTACTGTATTTGTTTAAGACAAAGTAAATTATACTTTATGGGTGGTAATTAGAAAATTAAGTCAAATAAAATTCAAAAATTACCATCACCCAACGTGACTCACTGGTAAAAAGGTTCATATTCAGCAGGACAATATTTCATATTTGAATCACCGCTACAAAAAGTAAAATATCAAAAATAAAAATAAAAAAGAATTCAAAACAAGTAATGATAAGGAAATTAAATTTCAAACATAGTACGTAGTAAATTTTACTTGATTCAAGTAAATTAAATCAAATCAAATTTAAAACAAGCGATGGAAAAAAAAGTAAATAAATAAATTTTTAAAAATTCAATCAAAGAGTATTAGGGTAATGGAATCGACAACCAAAGCTGCCTTGAAGCTTCCTTTATTTATTGACAAATGGAAATGAGAGGTTTATCAAACACTCGAAATGACTGTCTATCTTTCTACCTTAGTTGATTTTTTTCGAAGATTTAGGCCTCTTTTATAGCAAGAGACAACTCACCATTTGAAAGATCACATGCATGATGCACCCATTTTTGACGACTTTGGCTTTATTGAGTATTCACAAACGAAAGAGGTTGTCATCTAAAAAGTCTATAAAAGGTTGATGATGAGCTTAAAGAATGGGTATCAAGAGAGTTATATTGTATTTAGGTTTGTTTGTGGTTATTTTTTAGATTTTAAAGGGCGTAGAAAGTAAAAAAAAAAAAAATTAAAAAAAAAAATTAGAATAACACTTAAACGTTGACATTTGGACCCTAAAAAATGTCGAGGTTTGGGCTCCAAAACATGAATCCAGCCATGCCACCATTGCAAGCACTGTATTGTATTATTTTAGTACATTTTAATTGTCTAATACATCAAACATTGTATTAGCTAATACATTGTATTTGATGGTATTAGATTGTACTGTATTAGAAAAAAAAAAAAAGGATAAATTACACTTTATGGAAGAAATAAAATTCAAAACAAGTAAGGTAAATTATATAAACTTACCCTAGTTATATGTATAATTATATAGAAATCGAAGAATATATGATAATTGCATTGACTACCCCTTGACCCGTTGATTAACATTTAATCACCGTTAGTCAACCATGGAAAAGGGGCAATGATACATGATGGAAGGAAAAGCAAACCTTACAATATGTGAATAATTGTTCATTAATATTATAACATAATTATATGATTTTCTTTTTTATTTAATACTATGATTTTCTCTTAAAACTTAATTAGCTTGCAAAAATAACCCATTTGGGCGTTGAAAGACAATATTCCCATTTTAAAATTTCAAAATTACATTCTTATCATAACATTCTTTGTTTTGTTGAGTTTCTAAAATCCCTAAATCGAAGTCCCAAATATTTATCTTCAATTAGTTTTTCCATCACCCCTACTTATACTTAAAGTGAGAATATTCATTATTCACTATTGGATCTGAATTTTGAGGATTTTATGTCAACAATATTCAACAGTGCTTTTTCTTAGTCGAACTCCATGCTTCAAGGTTACATACACGAGGACCTGGGGAAGTTGTCTTATCTTACCAGACTGTAAGTCTTTTACACGATATATACAAGATCAATGATTAGATTAATGGATATATATATATATATATATATATATATATTTTTACTGTTAGAAAATACAACTGGGTCAATTGACATGTTTGTCAAATTTGATCAGAGACCTATCATAAAATCAATTAAATGAAACTGTACCAGATAGCATTGGAAATTTGAAGAATCTAAAAACACTGTAAGTCTTGTTACTATCTTTTATTACACCAGACAAGTTGAATTTGGATCCAAGGACAGTGTAATATCATATCTGAAATGTCTGTTTGGTTAATGAGGAGAATAACATAGTGGGTGTTTGACATGGTTGGCTTTAATGTTAAAGAGTATTACTTTTGTTGATTTTGAGGGTGGGATTATGTGGATTAATGGTGTGTATGTTGACATGGTTGGTTTTATTGTTAAGAGTATTACTTGTTAAAGAGTTCCTGTAATGAAATGACAACCAGTATACTCCGTTGGTGTTTTTGCCATCTGATTTGAAAATAAAATACAGTGTCTAAATTAACCTTGAGGAGGGTGAATAGGTTTTAATCAAGTTAATTACCAATTTTTCTTGATTAGTCAATATTCAAAAATTTAACCCAATACAAACAAATGTAATCAACGTATTTAGAGAGCGGAAATCAATAAAAAAAAACACGTTGATTGATTTACGTGAGAAAATCACAGCTGGGAAAAACTTACGGGCTATCCATCTAGCCACACACGGTCTTCAATCCACTATATGTAATGATGTTTACAACATAGGTTGACCTCTAGTCATACCATTTTCGGTCACTAACCCACCACTACTACCCTACTAGCCGTTTATAGTGATTTTAGACCAATTGTATGTGCAACCACTTAGCCACAAGGTTTAACTCCCAATGATGAGATTAAACAACCTATGTGAATATATGAAAATATTCTAAATGCAATTAATGCTAGACAACACTAAATGCTTATCTAGAGATTAAAATATGGCAACAAACAACAATCATAGATATCAAAGTCTATATAAATGCTCATAAAACCTAACTTGATATAGATGTAAGTATCTAAAGTCTAGTCATCAAACACAAGCCAATCAACAAGAGTTGTCATTTAACATAGCAATTACGATAAATGCAATCAAGAAATAAAATTAATGAGTCATAATCAACAATGTCTAAATGCAAGACATAGAGGCTTAGTTAGAGGGCAAAATGATCCTAAATGCTAGCTATCAATGAAAACTAAACTCAACCAACATTCAATGTCTCAAACATGTTAGAAACAATATTAAGCAATGAGGCATGCATTTAATTAACAAATAAATGCTAATCCTAGGCAAACATTTCATAAGAATGAAACAAGAGATTTTAGGGCATGTAGAAATTACCTAGTAAAGGAAAACAAAAGGACCCATGCTTGGATGATGCTATATGCTCATGAGAATGTGTTTGGTTGAGTAAATCTGAATTCTTGGAGTCTCTCTCTCTAGTAGAATGTTTTCTCTCACTTAGGTCAAATTTTGAGCTCACAAAAACAAGCTAGGAAAAAGAAGGAACATATATAATAGGGCAAGCGAAACTGTGTCGTTTTGAGGAAAAAGGACTGTTATGATCTCGACTATCGCGGTTAGCCAAGATGGTAGACGACTGCAACAAGGGCAAACAAAACGTTATTAATGTACCGCGGTCCCCTTTTCTACGATTCACCAAGATGGCAGTACAATCGTGGAAGTTGATGTCACTAACTCGCTGCAATTCACCACAACGACACTTCAACCGTGATTTTTCCTGTCACTGGAATGCCGCGGTTCACCAAAATGGCACTACAACCGTAGAAAATACCGTCACGTCAATGACGCGGTCAACTACAACAGCACTTGGTCCGCGACAAAGAAAAGTGAGGCCTTCTCATGCGGTCTCATACACTCATAAATGTAGTGTGAACAAATGTGTGTGTGAGAGAAGACAATGCACAAAAGAAAAGACAATAACGAACATGCATGAAAGTTATACAAGTTGGAAAACACAAATGCAAGATAAGTAAGACATGCACGAGAAAGTGTGTGTGTACAACTAAATCTCTTCAAAGAGTAAGCACAAGTGATATACATTTGAAGTGCTCTTGAGCTTGTGGTCTTGAGAATTCCAATTAGGTTTGATCACAAACAATGAAACGCCTATTCTACCCTTACAAATTAAACCCCAATGTGGTTTGTCAACGAAATAAGTCAATCAAAATATGAGGAATTTTCAATCTCTCCCTTTGGCTATTTCGTGACAAAACCACCACTCACAATTGATCCTCACAAAATAACAAAAACTAAAGGTCAACAAAAAGTTATTCTACATTACAAAGAGATGCCTAAAGTCTAAATCTTCAAGGATCTCTTGTAGAATAAACAACCTTACAAAACAAGATAACTACACTTTCCAAGACAAGTGTATGTGAGATGATCAAATGAAAAATAAATACAAGCATTTGCATTAAAGAAAACAAACAACATGATAAAGTGCAATGCAATGCTCCCTCTAAATGGGTTACTCTTCCTCAATAAGTAATTATCCCCATCATGCAATTAGCCATAAAAACTCCTTTATCTTTTCAACACACTACTCCCCGTTTTTGTCATGAGATAGGCAAATGAGTATCCCTAACCGGGTCGCTTTTAGCAAGGAGAGGTAGTACCATACAAGACATTTGCATAGTCATATACAATAACTTTATGCAACTTAAATAATTGTGAGAGAAACAATGAGATTTACTTTAAGAAGAAATGTGTGAGCTTTGGATGCAAGTCACAAAATTCAAAGCCTAAGCAATGGTATTTGGCAAAGCAAACATCATAAGAGTTTCCAAAAGAATTCAAACCAATTTGTACCCTTTTGTCAAGCAACAAGATATAGTTTCCAAGGATTTTATAAAACAAGTAGCTATATTAAACCTTAAAGGCAAATCAAGACATGGATTACAAAGATCCTATTTGATTTTTTCGGATGAATTATCCGTGTGATAGTAGTCTTGCTAAACCATTAAAAAGAGAGACAAGACTAAATTGGATGAAACATCCTTATTGATTGAATAGATACAAGATCTTTATTGAGTTTAGTCTTGTCTATTGCATTCACAGACATTAGCATTCAAGATTAAGCAATCAAAATCATTTCATGCATATCATTTTAAGCATGTCATAAATCAAGTTTACATGTCATGGAGATAAATTATGGGTCATTCAAGTATACTTCCCAATCAATTCTTCTATTCCAAAAATACATTATTGAGCATTAAAGTGACATGGATTACAAACCAAGCAATGGTTCACACTAATTGAATAAAAATACCATATAAGCATATGTGCAACCAGGATACTCAAGCAATTAATCAAAAAGCATAAAGTTGATCAAATTTTTGCTTGCAACAAGAATGCAAGTTCGCTCTCTTTGCTTGAGCTCCCCTCATGAGGTCAATTACCAAACCACATCAATGCAAGACATATAGCCCTATAGATCTACCAAGTCCATTGGACCTAGTTGTATCTACAGGTATCATATTGGCACAATAACATGCGGGTTCATCTTTTCTAATCCACCTAGGTGAAACATTTTCATTCCTAGTGACCATAGTTTGCATGTTATTCAAATTCCTAGGATTATTAACTCTAGATTTCCTAGGCACATGCATATTGGCTCTTCTAAGCCTATTTATTTCTATCATGCGCTCAACCCTACATTTCTTAATGTACGTAAAGCAATTTGGCCTAATATGCCCATCAACACTACAAAAATGACAAGTTGATATAAAATAAGGAGTCATACCATATCCTTGTGAGGTTATTGGAGACTTGTCATATATTTGATGTCGCCTTTGGTGTTGAACCGGTTCTCTCCTTCTTTGTTGTTGAACCGGGTTGGGTTACTTTCTTGGTTGAATTGGGTTGGCTTGTCTTCTTGGTTGGTTAAACCTTGATTGAGGAAAGCATGGATGTGGAGCTCTTAGATGTTGAGGTTGAGCTTCACTATTTGTTGGCATCTTCATTTGGCCACTCTTGGATAACTCTAAGTTCAATCTTCCTCCTAGGATGATGTGATAGAGGAGGCAACTTAGGAACAAATTCCTTCACAAAGGTTATCTTGTCCGAGGAAGGCATTTACTCATCATCTATAAAGCCAAGCCCTCTCGTGACATTGGGCATCTTGCCAATGCTCAACATGTGGTCAAGCTTCTCTGATCCTGAGGTTAATTTAACAAGAGTATTTCTTGCCTCTTCAAGCTCCTTCTCTAACTTAAACTCATTCACTTCGACAAGTGTCACTTCGATAAGTGTCACTTCCTCATCCAAATGGGACACCTTAGTTCTAAGTTAGAGATTACCTGCATTCAACCTCAAGACATCATCTTTCTTCTTCTTTAAACACTTTTGAAGAAAATCAATAAACTCTTGATAGTCAATCATACTACCATTAGAGTTTTCGAAGCTTTTTCCACTTATGCTGTCATGGCTCATATCTTCAATGATAGCTTCTCTCAATCTAGCTCCTCTTTGGTCACCACTCTTCAAGTCACCAATCTTGGGTCCTTCAAGAATTTTGGTGAAGGCTTGAGTATCTTCATGATAGGAGACCGGGAAGGCAAAGTAGTTCTTCTCACAATCATTCAAGCTTGAGGGACTTTCTTCAACAATTTTCACTTTGATGTCCCGCTTATGAAAGTTAGCAAACGCCATCAATTTAACCATATCCTCTTCATCACTCGAAAAGTCATCATTATCTTCAGTGTCATCACTGTCACTTGAAGTGGCTGCTATCGCCTTTCCTTTCTTCTCAAGCTTTAAAAATTTCTTGAATCTCCTCATAGTGAGAGCCATCTTCTCACCGAAGTCACTATGCCTCTTCTCATCCTTGTTAGTCCTTAAGGCAATCCCCTTTTGCCTTTTGGGTTGAGAAGTTAGATTCATCACCTCATAGGCCAAAAATTTCCCAATAACCTTATTTGGCTTCATTTTCTTGTACTCGTTATTCTCCTCTATAGCGATCACTTTTGATTCAAACTTTTTAGGAAGAGATCTCATGATCTTTTGTTTGATCATCATGTCAAAGTAGGGATCCCCAAGTTGATGACTTTGGTTGACAATGTCCATTAACATAATTTGGAAGTCTTTGAAGCAATCATCTTCTTCCATTTTGATGGTCTCGAACTTGACTTGCAACATTTGAAGTTTAAAGTCATTGACCGTGTCCGTCCCCTCATGTGCCATCTCAAGAATCTTCCATACTTCATGAGAATTCTTAGTAATATGGATGAACTTGTATTTGTTGTCATCCATGGCACAAAAAATGGCGTGCATCGCCTTGTTATTCCACTTGGAGGCTTCGAAATTTTGAGCACTCCATTCCAACTTTAGCTTGGAAACAATGCTTCCATCTTCAAGAGTCTTGGTGGGTGGAGAATACCCATCTTCAATTATCATCAAGACCTTGTCATCAATTGCCGAAAGATATGCCTCCATCTTCCCTTTCCATGAGGAGTAATTGTCACTTTGGAGCAATAGAGGTATTATGCTAGAAGCTCCCTCTCTACTCATCTCAAAACCACTCATGGTGTTTGGGTAAAATATAGGCAAATGAATGCAACAAAAGAGATGCACAAAATTCAAGACACACAAGCAAGAGCAAGGATCACCTAATTATGTCTAGGAACCCGCTCTGATACCAATTGAAAATAAAATACGGTGTCCAAATTAACCTAGAGAGGGGTGAATAGGTTTTCATCTAGTTAATTACCAAATTTTCTTGATTAGTCATTATTCAAAAATTTAATCCAATACAAACAAATACAATCAACATATTTAGAGAGCAGAAATCAATAAATAACACATTGATTGATTTACATGAGAAACCCAAAATTGGGAAAAACTCACGAGCTATCCATCTAGCTACACACGATCTTCAAATCCACTATATGTAATGATGTTTACAACCTAGGTTGACCTCTAGTCACACCATTCTCAGCCACTAACCCACCGCTACTACCCTGCAGGCCTTTTATAGTGATTCTAGATCAATTGCTTGTGCATTAACCACTTAACCACAAGACTTAACTATCAATGAAGAGATTAAACATCCTATGTGAATATATGAAAATATTCTAAATGCAATTAATGCTAGGCAACACTAAATGCTTATTTAGAGATTAAAAATGGCAACAAACAACAATATTAGATATCAAAGTCTATATGAATACTCATAAAGACCTAACTAGATATAGATGTAAGAATCAAAAGTCTAGTCATCAAACACAAGCTAATCGACAAGAGTTGTCATTTAACATAGCAAGGACAATAAATATAATCAAGAAATGCAATTAATGAATCCTAATCAACAATGTCTGAATGCAAGGCATAGAGACTTAGCTAGAGGGCAAAATGGTTATAAATGCTGGCTATCAATGAAAACTAAATTCAACCAATATTCAATGTCTCAAACATGTTAGAAATAACATGAAGCAATGAGACATACATTTAATTAACAAATAAATGCTAATCTTATAAAAACATGTCATAAGAATAAAACAAGAGATTCTATGGCATGTAGAAATTACCTAGTCAAGGAAAACAAGAAGACTCATGCTTGGATGATGCTAGATGCTCATGGAAATGTGTTTGGTTGAGTAAAGGTGAGTTCGTGGAGTCTCTCTTCCTAGTAGAATGTTTCTCTCACTTAGGTCAAATTTTGAGCTCACAAAAATGAGCTAGGAAGAAGAAGGAACATATGTAATAGGGCAAAAAGGACTGCCACAGTTATCCAAGACAGTAGATGATCGTGGCAAAGGCAAACGAAACGTCATTAATGTGCTGTGGTCCCCTTTTCTACGGTTCAACAAGACGGCAGTACAACCGCGGAAGTTGATGTCACTGGCTCGCCACGGTTCACCATAATGGCATTACAACCGCGGAAAATATTGTCGTGTCAATGACGCAGTCGACAAAGACAGCACTTGGACCGCAACAAAAAGAAGTGAGGCCTTCTCATGCAGTCTCATACACTCATAAATGCAATGTGAACAAGTGTGTGTGTGTGGGAAGACAATGCAAACAAGAAAAGACAATAAAGAACACACGTGAAAGTCATGCAAGATGGAAAACACAAATGCAAGATAAGTAAGACATGCAATAGAGAGAGAGAGAGAGAGAGAGAGAGAGTGTGTGTGTGTGTGTGTGTGTGTATGCAACTAAATCTCTTCAAAGAGTAAGCACAAGTGATATACCTTTAAGGTGCACTTGAGCCTGTGGTCTTGAGAATTCCAATTAGGCTTGATCACGAACAATGAAGTGCCTATTCTACCCTTACAAATTAAACTCCAATGTGGTTTGTCAATGAAATAAGCCAATCAAATTATGAGGAACTTACAGGATTGTTATGGTTGTGTGTAGTGTTTGGTGGTGACAACAATGTTTGGGTCTTGTAATGGTTGTGTTGTTTGGAAATCGTAACTACGTTTGGAATTCTCAAATGTATTATGAATTCATAAATGCGTTTGGAATTCTCAACTCAGCAAGAATTCCTAACTGCAGTGCGTTTGGAATTCTCAATTGCAGTGCGTTTTGAATTCTCAACTGCAGTAAGAATAACTAAGTGCGCTTTAAAATGCTTATTTATTTATTTGATTAGGAAGACTTCAATTGAAACATGTGTACTACTTTTAATTTTTTATGGTTTTAAATATTCCAGGATAATACTAAAATGAGAGAAGAGGTTGATTTTTTACTAAAGGTTTCAGAACATTTCCCAGTGAAAATAAACAGAACTTCGTCAACGGTTGCTATAAAGAAGATTAAGGAAAAGTTAACAGAGGCGCAAATGTCTCTATTCCGCACAACATGCTTCAGGAAACTTTTAGAGATGCGTGAGCTTAAGTTTTTCGGGCAGCTGGTACATCATCTACTCTTTGGACAAATATGGTCTCATATTAGTTATGAGATGTGGCTTGCAGTAGGTGGCAAGACATTTCGTTTTTCTATTCAAGAATTTTATGTAACAGTTATCTACTGTACTTCTTGCGTTGCTTCATAAGATTGATTTTTTTCTCCAAAAGACCGGACATTAACCACATTGAAGATATGACACCTTGGTTAGTTGAGTGTTGTGCGCTAATCGCTACAAACCGTGACGCTCGCAATAGTACGAGGTCGAATTGTAGTGCAATGATAGAGTAGGGTATCGTCCCACAGAGACTAAGGGATGTAATGATTACTGGCGTTCGAAGGCACGCATACTATTTGAACAATATGATTGAATAAATTCCAAACTTATCACTAAGTTAATTTAAAGCTAACTCTAAACATGTATTAAGCAAATTAAGTAAATCACACAAGAAAACGATGTTTATAATACGATGAAATAATGCTAGAATTTAGAATCCACCTCACCCTTCTAATTACGAATTCGATTCACCTAATCTCTCAAATTATGCACGTATATGTTATAGGTTCGTGTCCCCTTTAACTAACTCCTAATCTCTTTCGAGCAACAGAAATCGCACCCAACATACAGAATATATTCAAGCTAATCTAGCATAGTGGGACACACACACGATCCCTATATGTCGACCTAGTGATCTCTCTTCTTTTCGGTCAAATACAGTGGATATTGTGACGAACACGTTTAGCACGTCACCTCTCGGTTCATTCACACAACCAATATAAAAATTACAAGATGATCAATCAAGCAAAAGCATTAAGCATACCAATATCCATATTACAACACAAGCATTTTAAGAGAAATTAGTCAAATCATTTAAAAGATTAAGGGTTTGGTATCATCATAACTCTAGCATATATGTGTTTAGCTCATATTACACATCCAAGTCATTTGAGATAATAAATTGAAGCAATCCATAGCAAATACAAAAGTTCAAAAGATAAAGTTACAAGAAATGAACTCAAATGAAGAACTTCCTCTTTGTAGTTGCTTGGCTTCAATGACTTGGTATTTCCAAGCTTCATTTGATGCTCCAAAGTGATGATTGATGATGGGTATGGTGTGTAAGGGAAAGATATGGAGTGGAGGTGATGGATTTGTGGTGGTTTATAGAGAAGAGATGATGATTGTGGTGAATTTTTGGATGATTTTTTGATAATGTGTATAGAGCAATTCTAAGATCTATATTTATGTGAAGCACCCTTAAAAATAAAGGAAAAAAGATATATATATATATATATATGTAGGTTAAAGTCGGTCCCAAAAATGGTGAAAAATAAGCGGTGACAGTCATCTCGGGGTACGTCTCGCTATACGCTTCAACGAAACATTTAACGAAATGATTCATGAAGAGACCCGTGGTACGCGTTTTTGCCTAACGCGGTTCGCTTTGACGATCAACCGCAAAACATGGTAGAGGTTGTGGTCTTCCATTTCGCTATTCGTCTTGCTATTCACTTCAACGAACTGTCTAACGAAACTTGGCAGCTGCATCAATGTTGGATTTCGCGGTACGTCTTGCTATACGCTTCAACGAGATGTCTAACGAAAGTTGGCAGTGGATCATGTCTTCAATCTTGCGGTACGTCTTGCTATACACTTCGACGACCTGTCTAACGAAAGCCCTTTTTTCAACCTGAAAGTCCCTTATTTGGCCGGAAAATCCCTGTTATCACGCGTAGACTCCTTCTAACCAAAATAACCTACAAACATATTATTTAAACATTAAAAGATGGTAATTTCAAGGAAAACGAGATCAAAACATAGGAAAATAGGGGAATACACAAAGCATATAAATTGACTTATCATGCGTTTGTGCTAAAACAGGAAAAAAGTGATTACGACCTTTTTATCATTAAGGTTGTAGAGCATTTGATACATGGTGAATCCATCGACTCAGTCCAAGCCGAAAAAATACAATATCTTAGAACACAATTGTGTTTAAATCTTTGACGATCTAGAATAACCTTATAAAAAAAATATATTATAATGTAGATATGAGAAAAACAATAGCTCTCTTGTTGTCTACTCCTTTAATGTCTGCCTTGTGGTTGATTTTGAATGCATATGAATGTATGTAAATGTCATTTTTGTTGTGTAAGACTACATTTTAACAGGATGCAGAAAAAAAATTCATACATTTTGGTTGCTATTATTTTTGATGTGTAAGACTATATAGAGTAAGGCTGAATTATTTGAACAGAAGATAGAAAAAAACTACATTTTGGTTACTGCCAAAAAAGCACAACGCAACACTATCAAAAAGCTTACATAAGTAATGCATGTTAATATACATTACAAGTTCTTTAAACAATCCAATATCAAATAACAACTAAACATTAACATTAACTCTTCTCTACTAGGAAATAAATCACCAACCCCAATTTCTTTAATAGTATTAACTACATTATTCAAAGATGTAGAACTTCCAGATTAATATTTGAACTTCCCACCATTTTACTCTATTCACCGTCGTATCAAACAACAAACCAAATTTTACCCATGCAACCCATCTTTCACATACATAAGAAATTAATGAATAAATTCTTAAACAAATATTCTAAATTCATGGTACAATAGCAATTAAAAAAAAAAAAACATTCTAAATCCAAACATTATTTGGAAATCTGGATGTTGCTGGAATTCTCAACTCTGTTAGGAACTCTTACACTGTTTGAAATTTTGGATGCCACTGGGAATTTCCAACACCGATAGGAACTCCGAACACTGTTTGGAATTTCGGACGTCGCTGGGAATTTCTAATGCAGTTTGGAATTCCAAACGGCGTTTGGAATTCCCATAACTCAGTTGAGAAATCCAAACATCGTTGCGAAAACAGTGATGTAAACATTTTCAAAAAAAAAAAAATTATCAATTGCATAGATTAAATACTACAATGGAAAATTGATAACAATGGAAAATCGACAACAACAACATCAAACTCAAAAAAGACTCATGCTCTATTACGTTCATGTAAAGTATTTTCACAAAAATGAGCAACCTTAAGACACAAATTAAAGTATATAACATATTCAATTAATGTATAAATTTTAATTCAATCACAATAACACCAAATTCAAACAAGACTCGTGCTTTATTATGTAAACGTAAGCCATTTTCACAGAAATAATATACACATTTAAATTCAAAACAAGTAATGAAAAATTAAATGATAAGGAATTTAAATTTTAAACATAATACAGATTAAAAAAAATATTAAGTATTAAAACTATTACAACATGATTGTTTTGACCTGTCAACATTAGATAATAAATATGCGGTCTAGATATCTGCCCCTACAACTCTGGAGAAAACTCTTTATTATACTTATAAAATATGTATTGTGTAACTCAAACCCTGCTCAACACTAATATGGAAAAGAGATGCACTCATATGGTGATAACTCTGCACAATAAATAAAGAGGTCATGCCCATTTGTTTTCGGTCTCCAATCAAAATATACATAGAGGTAACTTTATTTTAGTGGGACTAGAAGACCGGTCACCACTACTAGCTAGGAAAATTAGGATCTGTTTGGTATCATTCCCAAAAACAGTTTTTTTATTTTTTTTATTTTTTATTTTTTTACCTAAAAAACATTAAATCTTGTCCCATACATGTTTCAAAGAAAAGAAAAACAAAAACAATAAAAACAGTTTTTTAATTTAAAGCATGAAAAGAGTATCCAATGAAACATGTTATCTACTTTCTTTTTCGTTTTTTATGGGCTCACCAATTAATTATTAGTGTTTATTTCTTTTTTATTATTATTATTTTTTGAATCGAACATACTCTGTAAACAGGGAAAACCACAAACAAGCCAAGGAGGGCCACAGCTTCAGCGATTTCAGACGAGAAAGAGGAGAAAGAGGCAGAGATAATAGACCCTATGACTAATCCGTTAGGGTTTCAGGCAACAATACTATTCCCACCCGTTGACAGTTCTTCCTCTCGGCAGCAGATGTTAATTTTATTTTATTTTTTTTTTAGATTTTTTTTTTTTTTTTTTAAGTTATAGTGTAGATTAATTATTTTATTTTTCTTTTATATAAAATCATAATTTATAATGAACAATGGTACACATCTCATATTTATATCCACTTTTATTTTAACCAATAATATAGAAATTGGTAAATGAATATGTGAGGTAAATAAGACAAATCAACATTAATATATTATCTACCAATAATTCTAGATAACCCACGTTATTTGTACATTCTAAAGTATTCTACCAAAAGTATTTTTTATATTTTCATTCTCGAAATATTGTTTTCAATAATTACTACCAAACTTGTTTTCAAACTCGAAAAACATAAAAATCAATCTCTTGAAATCAAAAAAAAAAAAAAAAAACCGAAAATGAAAACGTTACCAAACGGGCTCATAGTTTTTCTTGACTTTGATATATGATTGTTTGATATTGTAATTTAGTTAAAGTGATACTTTATAAATTATAATATAACACTAGAAATAATAAATTGTAATCGGAAAATAAATTTAAAATAAAAAATAAAAAAAAAAATTCACTACCAAATACCCTAACTTGTTAATTAGAAAAAATAAATTTTAACTATAAAAAATACATGAATTAAAGAACCAAATATAAATAGTAGATTAAAAGTAATACTATATAACTTGAATAATTAATCTAAAATTCAACATAAATAATGTTGTTGGTTTTTGAACTAATTTTTTAGATTATCTAGTATTAGTGTTTTTTATATTTAAAAATTTAGAGAGATTTAGATAATTATTAATTCGGAAACGGTGAAATGATCGGGAGAGATTTGAGTGGGAGAGAGAAGGATTTGAGTGAGAGAGAATAGATTTTGTACCTGAGGTGAAGAAAAAAATGAAAGACATAAAGTTACTCATATTAAATAATAATATATGATTAATAAAAAAAAATTTGTAAAGGAGCATGGGGCTGACCCGGCTCATTAAGATCCGCCCCTCCTTATACCCGAACTAATTATTAATAACACTATACTAATTATGATATAAAGTTCTATTAATACTAATTTGTTCAAGATTTAATTCATTTTTCGTTTTAATTTTAAGATGTGATCAAATCCAATCGTATTGAATAAGATTTTATGATATGATTGTCTGGATTAATTTGAAATACAATAAAATGGTATGCACGAGTACAAATATAGCAGTTTAGATGCCAATATATATGCAAAAAGAAAAATGAAAAATCACATTTTTAAATTTTTATTTGTATGGAAAGAAAGTTACTGTTCTGTGACACATTTGGAAGTTTATATTAAGGGTAAAATGAATCTGTTATGTACCTATAATATAACGCTGAGGTCATCTCAATGAGCTATGCATTTGTCAATCGGTATTCTTGTGAATCGCTGCAATTCTCCCAAATTCGATAGTTTTGGCCTTCGTTTTTCAATTTTTTTTCCTTTTTAGTCAGTATTTCGATACTAATATATAATTTTCAGTAAAATTTGTTTTTTTGCCTTTGTTTAGGAAAATGAATATTTATTTTGTTTTGGTAAATTTAGACATTTTTTTACTTCAAAAAAAAAAAAAATTAGACATTTTCTTTTTTCCAATTAGGAGTCTTAATTCTACTAGAATTAGTTTTGTTTTTTGTTTTATGTTTTTCCTTCTATTTAAGCAAAGATCCAAAGACTTATGCTCACCATTCATTTTCATTAATAAAATAATTCGTTATTCCTGTTGACGATGATTTTTGGATTGTTGAAAATTGAATCCGCCAAATAATAACAGTATTAATGATGATGATGCTAAGAAATAAGAAAAATAAAGATTTAACATGCATGATGCAGATTTTACATGGAAAACCCTAGAAAAGGAAAAAACCACGGTTGCCGAAGACTGCAGAGAAGGATTTCAATATGAATATTGGAGACTACACATTCAAAGCTCACCCTCTCTCTCTTATTTTTCCCTACTTTGTACATTGATTACACTAGTATTTATATGGGTTGATAGGGTGTTGCCCTAATCATTGTAGGATTTTGGTCAAGTAACCTGTTTATGACTCGTTTCCCATTTGGTGTTTATCTTCTGGAAGTTTTGAGTTTCTTCACGATTAGAATTCTTTGATAATGGAAAGGAAATAGAGATATTTCCTTATTGGAGTGTGTTTCTTAGATTTTGTATCTGAGTGGATCTCTACTTAATATGGCGTATCTTGATAAAGTCATATTTCATGTTTGGCCAAGTAGATCTCGCTAAGTAGAGATCTTTACCGAGTAGGACTCTAGCTGAATCGGATCCCTTATTCTAGTAGATCTTATCTGCCAAATGAATTTATCTCTCACGTTTGGGGGGGGGGGGGGGGGGGGGGGGGGCTCAATAGGTATAGACTCAAATTCTTTGCACTTCTTTTTCACACAATCAAACTATGCACACTAAGAGAATTTAACTACTAATTGCTTTAACAATTTAAATGATTCACAAATAAACAAATGTTAAAAGCAATGGTAAAGCTTGTCATCTTGAAGTAGATAACCAAAAAGAGTGGTGCAATGATAAATGGAAAACAACATATATATTTCTTTTACCGAACATATTTACCTAATGGGGAGGATAAGAGGGTGATACAGAACGACCGATCTCCCTCTAAAACTCCAAGATCATTCTTTGTGTGTCATCAATGACCTAGATGAACTTTGTCCATAACAAAACCACGTCGGTGTTTAAATGGCCAGAAAATTGATTTCTCACAGACTCCAATTCACTGAATACTTCTAAAATGTCGTTGAGAAAGAAGTAAATCCATTCTTGACTCACTGTTGTATCACCTTCGCCTTTCTTATCCATTGTGAAAAACGATGCCGTCAATTATACCCGGTTACTGTGAAGATGTTTGCTAGGTTGTGAATATATTTAAACTTTAAAGTTATGGTGGAATTAATAATGGTAATCTAATATTTAAATAGAAATTACTGTTTTAGGTCGTACGGGGTCTATTATATATTATGCACAATATGCAGTTCTATAATCATTTGGTATCGTCTTTAAAATTATGTTTTTGAAAACTATTTTTAAAAATGTAAATCATGTTTTAAAAATTTTGTTTGTAAAAATGTGTTGTGTTTGTTAGTATTTTTTCAAAGTAGTTTTCAAAAACGGAAAACGATGTGTTTGGTATTGATTTTAAAAGGAGTTAAATAGTTGTTTGAAGGGAAAAGCTGTAGTTTGTTTTAAAAACATTTTTTCACATAATGGAGAACAATAAAAAGTTGTTTTAAACTTTTTAATTATAACTTTTAAAAAGTTGTTTTTTGTATTTAAAAATAAGTTTTATAAAACATTTAACCAAACATTGTAAAGTTGTTTTTTATTTTTAAAAACAGAAAGAAAACTGTTTTTAAAAACAAAATCAAACACCTTAGTGTTTGAATCATCTTATAATTTCAAAATTTAGTTTAAAAACCTTCATATGGTGTTTTTATTAAAATGCGTGGGTTGTTTTTGAAAAATGGTCGGACCTTTCATACACGATCCTTTTTTTTTTTTTTTTTTGAAAGTGTAAAAGAGCCTAGAAAACTTAATTATTAACATCGATCCAAACCATGTCCTGAGATTAAAAATAAAATAAAAAAGTATATTTAGCTAAAACATAAACCCCTTATTGCCATCACGCGGAACAAATAACAAAAATCTCTCTATCTCAGCGTAGAAATAACAAAAATCTCTCCATCTCATTTAAATTAAGTATTTAAAAATATATTTTAGTTCAATATTTAAAATTTAAAAAAAAAATATCAGAACTTAAATATGTTTATTTTATATTTAAGTTAAAAATTATAATTAGCCAATCCGACCTAATAACAAACATAGTATAATATTAAATTAAATACAAAAGAATACAATCTTAATACAAAATACAATTCAATCCAGTCCAACAATGTATGGTTCACGGAATTTGGAAATGCAGCCCAAACATGAAAATCAAATATCTTGATTCGTGACCCATTTCCAGCCCAAACCCACAAACGTTTCACTGCTCACACTTGTAATTTTACATACAGCACCAATTTCTTTTCATGCCCATGACAATTTAATTGGATTTTTAATATGTTTTTTTGTGTTGATTTTGCAGATATGTGGTATTTCTGGAAATTGAAGAACCGAAGAAATTGAACCCAAGATCTCCAAATCTCACTGAAATCCCTAATTCTTCTTCTCAATAAAACCCTAAATCAATTCCTTTCTTCTTCGATTCACCCCCAAATCCCCAATCCTTACATTCGCAGCAAATCAGCCGCGCGCTGCTCTCTCCGGTGAACCACACCATAGAATGTCGTTTAGAGGACGAGGGCGTGGACGAGGAGGCTTTGGAGGTGGCAGAGGCTTTGCTGTTGAAAAACCTTTTGAACTTTTCCCTGTCAGTAATTATTTTTAGGTTATTTTTATTTTTTATTTTGAGTTTTTACTACGTTTGACTGCTTTTTATAGTGTTCTTAGCTTGAATTGAATCTGTATGCTTTAATTTAAATGGGTTCTGGGAAAGTTTTAATTTTTTTCATTACAAACTTTGAATGCATTGATTGGGTTGTTTTTACTACGTTTGACTAATGTTTTTTTAAGTGTTCTTAGCATGAATTGAATCTGTAGGCTTGAATATAAATGGGTTCTGGGAAAGTTTTGATTTTTTTCATTACAGACATTGCATGCATTGATTGGGTTTTCATTTTTATTTTTTTATAAATTTGTATGTGTAAATTTTCGTTCTTGTTCATGTAGGTGGCTGATGTTGTATTACCTGACCCGACAACAGTGCCGATCGATAGGCATTTAATCCTTTGGAACACAAGGTTGCTAAACTATTGGAAAACCTCTCCTTACTATCTGGTGGAGAATGCTGAAAAGAGTGAGCTTTGAGGACTTTAAATGTTTTTATTTTTTGTGATTAAGTAGGAGAAACTGATAAAATAGCAATCGAAAACGATAGGTTTAACGATTAGTTTTCACTCCACGGTTCTTAATTTTGGTCTAAATTTACGATATATTGTATGAAATATGAATTCATGTGTGTAGTAGAGGAGAAAGTTTGAATATGATGTTAAAATAGCTGTGTTTGATTGTTCATAGTTAATCGCCGTTTATTCTAAGACCTCGTTCAAGAAGTGATAGCTTTGAATTAAATTTAATTCAAGACGGTAATGGCTTAAAAAGTCCGAGGAAATGAGTGCTATCCAACTTCCTGCAACTAGTTCATTATACACGTTTTTCTGCTACCTATATGTTTGGTCTTAGCATGATTTTTTTTCAATGGTTTTGTCAAGTGATGTTAGTTTGCTAATGCTTTTTGCCTTGACCAATATAATATGATTCTTGTTTATCTATACATTCTAGTACATGCTTTGTATAGGCTCTGACACTTTTTTACTAATAAATAAATGAAGAAGTAATGGAAAAGAAGTTCGTGGTGCAATTTGAGGAGTTTTACATATTCTTCTTATTCCATATTATGTTGTCGAGTTTTCCTTATTCTAGATAGTATATTAGGATTGTTGCAAGATATCTGATTGCTCGTGTTAAATATGTTAATACTTATGCACTACCTCCATGTTCATGAATTTGATGCCAGCAAACCAAAGTGCGGACATAGAAAGATATTGCGACTTGAATAAGCCGAAAACCACATCTACTCGTGATTCTATTTACCAATTTTTACAGATCAATGCTTCTAATTTTCCTCAGGAATTGGTTAAAGGTGTGCAATCAGACCACTTTTAAGTTTTAGTTATATAGTACTGTAGTGGCATTCATGAGACTACATGCTGTAATTAGGGTTCTTAGCTTCTGACACTAATGACTTGTCTGATGGTGCAATGAAATCCAGATTCAAGGCAGCAGCAAAAGCGAAAAAGAGTTCGATGGAATCCAGGTTTGAACAGATAGCAAACCTTGGTCTTACTTTTCATTTCATCCATTTTGGGAATTGTCTTTCGAATTTCAAATGTGAATTGATTCTTTAAGGTGTAGCTCTATGTCTTGTGTCCAATTCACCTTAATAGTAGGCAAAATTGAGACTTGACGTGTCTTGTTGTGCTATGATCTAATATGCATATATGTAAATCTGTAAATATGTGTCTTATTTGAATTTAAAAATCTTTATTGTGTAAATTAGTATATAGATAATAATTTACTTTACATTAATCTTTTGATTCGTATATTAGAGATAGAGTTGTATATACAGTTGGTAGGTCTTGTTTGTTCTGTTGTCTCGTAAAACACTTGTTTTTTATGGGGGTTGTTCAAAGGACAGTGGAGGACCAGATTAAAGTTCTGTTCTTGAGAGGATGTTTTAATTTTCAAGAATAACTTGACAATACTTAGGAGAGGGATAACATTTAGGTGCAATGAAGGGTAAAAGGGAACCTTATATGATTTGTAATTTTCATTGTACATGACTTGTATGGGCTCATGTTCTTCAGTAGGTTTATCAAGTACCAGTTGGGTTGAATTTCATCCATATGAACTTAACAATACAGTTTAATGTTGGCGTCATATACTAGCTACTAGGGTAATGTAAACTACTCAAATTTCAGGTTTTAATTAGAACTTAGAAGGGCCTTATTCTAAGACTTGTTTGTGAATTGCATAGCTTATCATCAGTTTACGAGGGGAATGTAAATTACCCTTTTTGTTACCTTCGGTTTGTTAATATGAACTGTTTAAGTGAACCATTCTCCACAAAGATGTCATGATTTGTACAACTTCCCTGCTATTATGATGAAATGTTGAAATGACTTATTTGATTTAGACCTAGTAATTGCTTTGTTTTGGTGTCAACTCTGTCTTATAGTGGAAAGCTTCCAAATGACTAATTAAAAATTAAATTGAGTTGGATGTCAATATTACAGGCATGAAGAAGATAGATGATTACTTTGACGAGATTGAACAGAAATATCAGGTAAACTTGTATTATCAGTAACTTTTCTGCTTATGTTATCTGGTCAATAATTTCTTCAGCGGCACTATTGAGAAAACCCCCACTCATTTTTGTTGTTTGAAGTGTCTTTATATCTTTTGTTTGTAATTTTACTGTTCTTTTCTCTAGATGGGTATTTGGGCAGTTTTCTAATTCCACCTTGGTAATACTTTCAAATCTGTAGGACCAAGGGGAGAAAGATGATACGGAAAAGAAAGAGGATGAAGATGAGGAAGATAACGATGAGGAAGCAGTTGAAGAAGATGACGAAGAATTCAGTGACGATGGAGATTATAATAAGGTTCCTCCAATACTCTGGATGTTATTTAAATCATTGATTCTTCATCATCCAATATTTTTGCAGCTGTCCATAATGTTTTAAATAGCAGTACTATGTTAAACACTCAAGTTGAAACTTATCTTCACAAGATTTGGAGCATGATAATGATGATTGTTGTTAACATACCCAGTTGATTTGTGGCATGCATTTTGTTCTTTCGCTTTTGGAAAATTCAATTCTCCGAGTTTGTGAGCATGGCTTATCATTTACGACAAGCTCCTGTCTGCATTTGTTCTTGGTTTTCATTTATTTGATTCTTTTCATGATTTAATATGAAATGGTATCACATAATTGGATATCCTACCTACCTACGTACGAACTTAACTAGAACAGTTTGTACCTCAATATCCTTTCATCTCTAAAAACTACAGAGTTTCACTCAGCCAACCGAATACAATTTTACAAGTTTCATCCATTTATGTATATATATATAAAGAGCGTTTAAGAAAAAGAAAAGTGTCTAAAGCTCGATATGTTTTTTCAGAATAAAGATTTTGATGACGATGAAGATGACTTTAACATGAAGGATGATGACAACGGTATGCAGCCAACCTTCTTTTGTAATTCTCCTCATAAGACTTGTTAAACGTTTTGGTAACAATTATTTCTTCCTCCTTTTTTTTGGTTTTTCGAATTTGTGCAGATGAACCAATGTACTAGTTGCTATGCGGTAAATGTTGGTTGTGTCAAGTTATATGATCAGGTATTTGTCCCCAGTTTAAAGCTCGGTGAACTAGGTTACGTCCCGGAGATTTCTAGGTATCAAGAAGAAGATGGTGATCAGCCCCTGCTCTTTCTTGTTGCTATGAACAAGTTTTGTAAATGGAAGTATTCAATCATGGTTACTTTGTAAATTCAATGGAGGTTTTCTTTTTTTGGGTAGAAATTTTATGTTTGACTAGAAAGAAAATCATATTAGCCTGCCAAGTTTAGTCTAGTTAATTGTTCAGAAGTTTGTTTTCAAAGAAAAAAAAATCAGGGTTTATTATACTATTTTTTTTTTTTTTTTGGACATAATTATGCTAGTATTAAGCATTCTTATCAAAATATTTATTTAACTTTTATATTATAAAATAATAAAATAATCAGGAGAGGTTCTTACGATTATGAAGGTAGCATCCGGACCGTGCTTGTAGCATTTGATCTCCCTAAGTTCCTATAGATAATTGTTTTAAATATATATATATAATTCTGCAATGTTAAAAACCAATAAATGAGATTCAATTGAATTAACTATTGAAAAAACATAATGGCAAGAATTGATTGGATTAATTATCAAACTAATTACTTAATAATGATTATGGTGTTCAAATCATTAGTAATTGTTGTGCCTTTTTTGTTACTTTTATCATTATCAAATGAGCATATTATAGAATTTATAGTTATTATCTATCTGATGATTTCATTAAATCAATAAAAATGATGAACAATAATAGCGAATGATGTCAAGATGAACAACGATGTAAGTAGAAGTGTAGAACTAAATTGCCAAGATGAACAATAAAAATGGCAACATGGATTTTCATTGTGCATCATTTTCTATTACATTAACATGTAATAGTGAATGATGTCATATTTAATAAAACAATCGTCACCTCTCATTCAACAACATTTGTGACAACGTGTGATTTCTTTCTCCAGGTGGGAGGTTAACAAAAACAAGTATGAGCCAAGTGGTTCTTCTTCAAAACATAAGGGGAGACGAAGTCTGCAGCAGATGCAGACGAAGATGAAATATCAGCCGGAACAAGGATTTGATTCTTACCGGAAGCTATTCTTTTTCCAGCTACATTGGCGTAAAACAGGCCAGAGATTGCTGGTACGAAAACATCACTCTGTGAACATAAGTAGAAGTCGATAACCTTTTCGAATTCTGAATTTTCTGATTCAAGGAACTTCGCCTTCTTGTCTGCTGGCATTATGGTTTCCTGTAACAAGTGACAAAAGGGTTAACATTACAGAGGCAATTTATCTAGCATCCTGCCAGAATTTGTTGGAGTAAACCGAGAAAAAAAAAAAAAAAAACATTTCTTACTTGGAAGATTAATCTAGTAAAGGAAAAAAGCCTCACCTTTGTATATGTTTTCGGGAAGATATCCTTCAGCACCCCAAGGCTGCTATCCCACCTTGACTGAGTCAAGTAGATGGTCGTATCTTTGTCAAATCCGAGCTTCCTCAAAAATACCGCAATCTCTTGTGCACTGTAACAGCTTTTTCTTCCAGAAGAGCCACTTTCATGACAACCCTTATGCTCCAGTAAATCAACCCTCAAGTCCACTGCTATAAATTGCCCGTCTGACTTCCGACTCAAAGTTCTTAGACGTTCAGCCATAGAGTCAACAACTTCATTAACATCCGGTTGCAACTCTAGAGTTCCAAACATTCCCAAACATGCAAATAAATCAAGATTACTTTTCTGTGCGGACTTTCTCATGTTTACTGATGGAAAGTAAGTTGCCAGCCTTATGTTGCCCTTTGCTTGGAAGATTGGCAGAATAGTCTCTACAATATGATCTTCAGTGACTCGATTAGGGACCTTCACAACAGCAAGACTTCGAATCGATATCTCATCAGGCAAATCTCTTACTACTTTGACCACCCCATCTAGGCTTTTTATAAACTTGTCAACATCATAGATATCTTCAAATTTCCTGCAAAATATGAAGTTAAGTTAGTAAGGTCAATTCACTTCCATTCAGCCAGGCTTCACAATTCTGCATACAATCAAATTCGATAAGCTTTACACACGTCTGAGTTATTAATGAGGTAATTACTTCCAAAGAAAAATTACTCTCAATAGATATGCCCGACTCAGCTGGACATTGCCGGTAAAGTAAAGCAAAATCAAGCATCAATTTGATTAAGTAAGAAATTATATGTTTTATCTTTTCCACCCATCACAGCAGCAGCGCCCATCTTGCCCCACCCCAACCCAAGAAAATAAATGAAAAATCGAAACTTAGAAGAAACTGAATATTTGTTTTGTTTCCAGGAAGCAAAAAAAGTTCTCAAAGTTCATTACATTTTCAATTAAAGAGCTAACCAAAATTAAGATTCAATAATAATAATGATCCTGAAAATCATCAAGTAAAATTTGATATTTGAGAAAGTCAAAATGAGCACTTACTTCTCATCACCTGGTTTGCTTCCTCTAATGTCCGGAAGTACCAGAGTTCCTTGTAGTTGTCTTGTAACAACCACAGCATCAGCAATCTGAAGAATGCAGTCCCCAATCAGTGTATATGATTTTAAGAGCGAAAAAACAAAAGGTTTTTCAAGTTGGAATATAAACAAAAAGCAAATAAATATTATAAAGAACAAAGAATGTGTATTACAGTGAGAATCAAGTGAGTGATATAAGACTTCCATGAAAACATTGACGATATGACAAAGATCAACAGCTAATAGACTCATCAGCTCAGGCTGTAATATTGATAAAAGTTTGTGAAGCCTTTCAAAACATCCTAAATAGACAGCTCACAATACAATAGAGATGGCATGGAAGCAAATACTATAAAGGGTTTGCTCTTACCTTACCTGTCATGAGAAGTGATTTCAAAAAAATAAAGATTACACCGTATTAGCATAGCTATCAGCTAAATCCAGACAAGAAGATAAAAGCTCTCGACAGGCATACCGAATACATTTGGATCTAAATTACAACAATAAAATACAAAAGCTATAGCAAGTAAAGGCTCAAAAATACCTGTGAGACATGGTATTCAGGGCCATTAGTCAGCGAGAAAGTGATGAACCCTTTCGACTCATCTATCTCATCTATAGTACAAAAAATGAAATAATCGATTCAAACAGAAGCATTTTTCCATACAATTATATGCGCGAGTGGGTATAAATGGTCACAGATATGATATATGATGCATATAAAATTGGTGATATGTTAAAGAGAAAAGCTAATTTACTAAAATTGGTCTTGGGCCAACAAGGTTTTAGTTCTGATCCATCCTCTAGCCATGGCCCTTTACCGCTCCGCTTAGTGAGCGTAAACAGACCCTGCTCTGCTACCTTGGCAACATCATGCACATCTCCTGGAAGCTTTTCCTTTCAAAAAAAAAAGTGTCAGTGTGAATTGAAAGAAACAATAATCAAACTAGGAGTTACACAAAACTACATGAAGAAACAGATAAAAATTTCAACTTTCTTTCATGTTCCCCTTATCCAAACAGAAGCTAAGCCAATTGTTATTAAAATCTATGATACCCTTCAGCCTTAATCAACGGTAATCACAATAAAATCAAACCCAATTAAACAGAAAAAGAAAATGTAGCAAAATGTAAAACAGATCAGAAACACAAACGTCAAATCACACCCACTTAAAACAAAAATGAGGTAATCTTGGAATGAGAATCTTACAGTGATGGAATCAAAATGGTCTCTTTTGATCATATTACCGAGCATGACAAACATGGTGAGAGTGAGAACACCAGCCACCACCTGCCTCAAATCTACACCCATCTCTATCTCTCAGTCTCTCAGTCTCTCACTCTCTGTGTGTGTTTGTGTTTTTCAGATTTCAGATTTCAGATTTCAGATTTGAGATGGGTGATAGACCACTCGAAATTTGGAGTTGCTTTTAAGATTATAAAAAAGGCAATCGAGAGAGAGAGACAGAGACAGAGACAGAGGCAAGAGAGATTACACAACTTATTTGAGTGTGAGTCTCTTCTTCCTTACACACCACCGACAGTGCGCTTACTCTGAAAATGATACATTACTTAACATTTTTATTATTATTATTATTATTATTATTATTATTATTATTATTATTTTAATAAAAAGTGGGTTTGAAAATGAAAGATATGCATAAATACATGGATATAATAAATAAATAAATACATATATATTTTTTTTTACTTGCATAAATAATAATTATTATTGTACCAATGTACCATTTCAATTATTTATTATAATATGTTTTTATTTAATAATGATACAAATATTTTCATACTATATAATTGATAATATTTCATAAATATATATTTTTTTAAAGTGGCCCTATCATCATTTTTTTTCTCCCACAAAATATATTCATACATTCATTTTTCTTTCTACACATATATTAAAAAATTAAAATTATTAATTTTACTACCTATACCTATTAAAATACTAAAAACTATCATTTGAGTGTATTTTTTTTTATAAAAAAAAATTTAAACATAATTTAAACATTTTTTTTTCTCATAACACCCATTTCTCTTTATTAGCTTCCACCACCGAAAAAAAAAATAAATAAATAAAATAATAATAATAATAATAAAAGAAATCGTATACATACTTAGTATAGTTTCTTCTCCCTTTAACAAATATTATAGAATTTACTCAAATAAAAAAAATATATCATATTCAAATAAAACTCTACAACTAAAATTTTAATTGGGTAAAGATAAAGCACAAATTCAACTTTAAAACTAATTATTATTTTTTTTTCGTTGTTACTTGCGAAATCAATATATTAAATTATCTAACAAAAAAACCATAAAATCATAATGGTTTTTACGCACTTAAATATTTAATAGTGGTTATAGAAAACAGCAACAACAATAATTAAATAAACAACAATATGCAGTTTATTTTGTCTTTAAAAAAATTATAAAAAAAATTATTTTTTCAATCACGAAACAAATCAATTTTTTTCATTTAACTTAAAAAAATAAAAATAAAATATCCACCAAGTTTATCGGTTTACAAACCAATTAAATTAATAAAAATTTATAATTGAATTAAAGTAAAGTGAATGAGTTGTGTTTGAGAACCGTGTAGATTTGATCGGATTCTGCTATTTTTTTTTTATAAAAAAAGTTCTACAATACTACAACCGTAACAATTTTTATTGAATTACAAAACAATAATAAGAATGAAAGTAAACATACTTGCATGCATTCGAAATCTATGAAATCAATTCTCTGTTCATCCATTCATTAACTATACCCGAAAAATTTTATATTTCCTAATTGATATCGGGTTTAATTTAGTATATAGTATTATGGTTTATGATAGATTGGGTGTTCAACTTATGGCTGTAGCCCTGTAGGAAGTAAATTTAATTTCCAATTATAAAAGCCATGTATTTTTAGTAATTAAATGTAAGGGTATTTTATAAATTAAAAAAAAAAATCATTAAAATATGGGTGTAGGAAGATATTTTGTGGATGGTAATAGAGCTATCCTTTTATTATTATTATTATTATTATTATTATTATTATTATAAATTAAATGTTATTTTATTTAAAATCATTTGTGGAAATTTTTAAATTTATATAATTCAAAATTAATATGTTCTTTTAATATATAAAAAAACCAAATGTTAAAAGTCTAAAACAGTAATAAAATCACATAGAAACAAAGAAAACAATAAAAAGATGCGAGATTTTATTTGGTTTGGCGTAAGCCAATATTTACAGAACGAAACGCACCAACACTCAGCCTCTATCCTCAAATCGGTGTTTAAAATATTAAAGCGTTTTCTCTCAACTCGTCTCTTTCACTATTGCAATCTAAAACCTTAAAATTACAAAAGTATAAATAGCAAAATATACGGTTAAAACATTCACTTCTAAATTAATTAGGAACCTCTCTTGAATAAAACAATAAATTTCTTACTAAAATTTTCATTTGAGGCGCTGATTCGATCCAGTATGGTGTCAGTAGAACGCAACAATATTAATTAGGATTCACAGCCAAACAATTTTGTAGGATATATAATTGAGATAATATTGAAAATATATTGATTTAAAAAAATTATTTTAAATAAAATTAAGTGACAAGAGAGTATTTTTTTAACTTTAATCGGTTGAATTCAAACATCTATAAATTGAAAAAAAAAAAAAAAAACAAACAAACAACCCCAGTGGATTTAGTATTGGCATGAAATTCAAGATTATTTATCATTTCGTAGAGACGTATAGACTGAACCTTTTGCTACACATGCTTTTTGGATCCATGTGCTACCAACTTTAAACAATATTATGTTTCCACTGGGCATTTACACAAAACAATCTTTGTATTCATTATATTTTTATAATCACAATTTCATTTTACAATTGCAGTCATAATAGATCGACCATGTTTGTAAATATTACAAGAATAAATTATATGTAAATGGATCCAACAATATATACTAAATTAATATTGTTTTTGTTTGACACAACAATGCAGGATTATGGAAAGTAGATATTAGAGGTCGGTATACTACTGAGTCAACTTCAATTCGTAAATTTATTAATTGAATAATTTACTTTGAACTGTCTCATAAAACGAAACAAAAAGCATATCGATGATCATGGTTGGCATATAATAGTAATCTTTCCTCCTACCATGATTGTTAGTATGCTCATTGATCAGTAGCAATTTTAAATGTTGTCATTATAGATTCTCTTGTATTTATTATTAAAGTATCAATTGGTTTAAGAAGCTATCAACTTGAAATTATGATTAATAATCTTTAAAGAATTCCTTTTTTATATTTAAATAAGAAAGAAAGAAAAGTATGGCAAGTCACAAGTGTCCTTAGTTTAATTATCAATATAATAGACTTTGATATTTAATTAATTAATTAATAATTATTATTATTATTGGGAGTTGGAAAGAGCAAGACCGTTTAACAACCTCTCTTTTGGTAGTCAATGGTTCTAAACTTCTATTATAACTTTTATTAATGCTGCAGCATTGTATAAATCCTCAATTAAATGTCAAAATTAAATATATTAATTTTGTCAATAAAAGTGTACCAGGAAGATATGCTTGATTTTCATTTTAGACTTTAACATTTTATCATTTGACCAATTTTTCTCTGCTTTTTTTTTTTTCCCCTTTTATGGCAGTGTCTTTAATGAAAGTTAAATAGGGTATGTTCAGTTATCACTATCCAAATCAATTCTTTGGTTTTTGAATACAAAATTGGAGAAAAACAAATGTAAATTTAAAATTTAAATAATTTTTAATTTTTAAATAAATTCCAAATATATATATATTATTATATATATGGGTGTGGTGACCTTGAGAATTATAGCCTCCATCTAAGTTGTTTTGTATTGAATTGACATCTATATCCTTAGCATTACTAAAAATGTGTGTTTAATTGTTTATACAAGCGTGCCGATATTGACAGCCATAAAACTTATTAGTACACCCATATTTTATAAGAAAATTTAATTACAAAAATACCCCAATAGAAATTTACCAATAAAAACAAATTACTTTAATTAAAAATAAACCAAATACTATATATATTCACAAATTACATCCATATCTTCAACTATATTTCTTTATTAAAAAAAAAAACTCACCTTAAAAAAAAAATTAATAAATAAATAAAAAATTAAAAAAAAACTTATGATAAACCCTATTTTTTATGATAAACCCTAATTAAACTCTAATTTTATTTCAAGTTTCAAGCTTTCTCATTATCATATGATTATCCTAAGTTATCCTAAGTTTAAAGCTATAGATATCAATAATTTTTTATTTTTTTTTTTATTTTTTTTTAAATAGCTGTAGATATAGTAAGTTTTTTTTTTTTATAAAAAAGATAGATGTATAAATAAATGAAAACAAAATATATTTTTTTAACAATTTTTTTTTTTTTTAAGATAGTAGTAGGTTTATTTATTTATTTATTTTTTTATATAGCTGTATAAATAAAAGAATTTCAGATTGAAAATATACGATTCCACATATTCCCTTTTATAAGGTTCCTACATTTGAGATATTTCTAAAAGTAAATTAAGTCATCATTAAAAAAGGATTTGATTCCAAAAATAATATGATTTTTTTAATAAATTGGGTTTGATAATAATTTTGGATTGAGATCCTGTATTGAGTTTTTGACTTTTTTCCATACCAACCTATATTGATCTTTTGAGGATCAACAAACACGTGGCATAGTAGCAAAATCTATGGTCAAGAGTTTTTTATTTTATTTTTTGTCTCATCTAATACCAAAACAAGGTCGTTTTAGTCTAAAATGTAAGGGTGCGTCATGTAACGTTTTTTAAAGGTGTTTTTGTTTTTGTTTTTGTTTTTTGAAAAACCGTAATGAATGTAACCTAAATAATCGGTAATCTCCAAAAACATTATATAAATTAAATTGGACACAAATAACAAAATAGATATTTGAATAGTACAAATTAAATTATGAAGTTTAGGATTTTTTTTTTTAAAGAGAACAAAAAAAAAAAAAAGCCTTGACTTACCTTTTGAGGACAGCCATAAGCTCCATGTGCCCGTCAAATGAGGAATTTGGGAATCCAATTTGGTTATTGATTTTGCCTGTGTTTTGATCAAACTCGGGTAATATTGTCATGGAAACCTCTATAGTTATTCTTCATAGCGTGTTTACTAATTAGGAATCTTGCATTGGAAAGAGAATTAAGTTCCTGATTTTCGAATTCATGTGTTTACTAATTTTTTTGGGAATTAAGTTCCGTGGACCTCACACACATATTAATAATTAAGTTCCTGATTAAAAGGGAACTTGATTCCCCTCACTCATCCTAAGAATAAAATTCTTTTTCCTAATTGAAAAGGGAATTCATATATTTTTACTAAAATATCCTCCACTTATTTTTTTTAAAATAACCATATATATAAATATATATTTATATTTATATACTTCGTAATTGATTTCTACTTTATATGTGTGTGAATTGTTAATTAATTAATTTTTTTTTTGATGAAAACCAAAACACTATACTACGGAAAAAAAAAAAAGAATTGACATGAATTCATATTGCTTTTGCTTTGGATTTCTATTGTTTTTTCTTTAAATATAAACTTTTTTTTTATAAGTTACAGTCATACATCTCATATATATATATATATATATATATTGTACACAAAGGTTTTTTTGTAATCAATTTTGTATAAATTTAATTTCATCTCTAATTCTAAGAAAGTTAATAAACACAGTAATGGAATTTAGTAACTTAATTTCGATTCATTTCCATTCCATTTCCAACAGAACTTGTTTCCGATTATTCTCATTCCCGATTAGTAAACGCGCCCTCAATGAAAATTTTAAATTTATAGAAAATGGATTGAAAATTGAAGGGTTGGACAATGAAGGGTCATTGCTAATTTAGTGCATGTATTGAAGTATTATTATTAAGGAGTTCAATGTATAAGCTAAATAATTACGGAGTACGTATATCACCTATTAGCAGAGCTGGTAGTGCACCTCCCTTCCATATATGTGGTGAGGGGTTCAAATCCCACCATGCACATTTTATAAGCATGTGTTGGGAGTTTTCTTCCCGGGTTATGGGAAGTAGTTATCTCCCGTTATAGGAGTAGAAATTTGGAACGCACATGTATTGTTTGATCTCGGCAGGTCTCAATAGTCTTATTGTAATAATTCTTGTAATATTTCAAAAAAATAAATAATTAAGGAGTACAATGATGTAGGATGACTAGTGGTGGCCACGGTTCGGTTTCGGTTTGAAACTAGCGGTTTCGGTTTGGAGGTCCACTAAAACCGAAACCGTGGCTCACGGTTTGGAGGCGGTTTGTAACCGTCGGTTTTTCGGTTTCGGTTTCGGTTTTGGATGGTTTTGTTTTCGATTTTGGATGGTTTCGGTTTCGGTTCGTTTTTATTTTTATTTTTTATTTTTTTTATTTTTCAACTTTTTTTCCAAGTGAGATAAATCATAAAAATTAGTTGTAAATATAAAATCTTGCCAAAAAATAATTACAATTGAACAAAGTTTAAAATAAAAAAAAAAATTAATTACAAACATTTTCATTGAAGTATTTAAGTATTTAACAATGTTTAAAAGAAAAGAAATTCACCTTTATTAATAAATACAACTTTACAATTTCACAAAAAAAAATAAATAAATAAGAGATTGGCCTTGAAGGCTCAATTCAAAGAAACAATATTACAAAGTAACAAAATTAAAATTTAAAAAAACAAAAAACAAAAAAAATAAATAAACAAAAAAAAAAAAACCGGCCTTGCACTTAATTTTTACCACAATTAAGCTGCCTACGTATCCTCCACCAATGTAGAGGAGTCAAAGGCCACGTAGTTCTTTTACCTTTAATTAGTTGCTCAGTGTTGGAGTTTGGAAGTTGGAACGGAATCTAGTCGCTTCATTCTGTACCGGTGGTTTGGTCATCTTCAAAGAAGTCGTTCACTATCTCCGGCTGAAGTTCTTGTTGTCTGTATTTTGCCTTTGTCCAATCATCAACACACGCCTGCATTTCAAGTGATTGTGGAGACATAACCGACCATCTTGGTTCCAAAATATTTCCACCTGCACTAAATTCTTGTTCCACAGCAACGGTAGAAACCGGTGTTCCAAGAATTTGTTTGGCAATAATAGCCAAAATTGGATAATCCTGTTGATGAGTCTTCCACCAAACCTGGAGACTAAATTTTTCTTCTAAAAATTCGTGAGTGTCTTCTAAATACCGGTCAAGCTCAAAGACAGATGAGGATGAAGATGTTCTTAATTTTTTGGCTCTTTGGGAAAACAGTCGATCCCCTAAACCCTTTAATTGGAATTTTACGGAAGTACTAGTACCACCAGATGTGGGTGGGGGTTGTGAAACCGGCAAGCTCAAAGACGGACCATACATTCTAAGATATTCATCGTATAATTCATAAAGCAAAGTCTTAACGGAATCACAATAATGAAGAACATCAATTTCTAATCCTAAACATTTGTATTAATGTGTTAAATAATCTTGCAAACTTTCTAATTTAAAACGTGGATCAAAACACGGTGCAAGCAAATAAATATTTGGAATCTCCCCATAATAATTTAGCCATTTTGTTTTCATAGCTGCAACACATGGACTCAATTGAACATCGAATTCACAGTCACTAAATGCACCAGCAATATTAACACTTTGAATAAGAAATAAATGAGTAGTGGGATAGTAAATACCAGATAAAGCATTGGTAGCATCATTAAAAACACGTAGCAATTCAAGAATTTTTATACATGCATTCCAATGGTTCAATTGAAGAGAAATTGAAGGAACGTTATAAGTAATAAAAGAAACTAATAATTCCTTATATTCAACATTTTCATTAAGCAGCTTATAAGTAGAATTCCAACAAGTGGTAATATCTCTAGAAAATTTTTTGGGACGCATATTATTCTGAGAGCAATATTTTAACCATTGTTTCTGGATTTTGTTATGCCTCCAACTATAATTAATACTATCTCTAATTGGTCTAATAAAAGTAGAAAACTCTGCTAATCCAGCTTGAACACACAAATTTAAAACATGGCATGCACATCTTTGATGAAATAATTTACCCCCAAAATAGAGATTGCACAAATCTTGTAGCATAGGAATAGATGCGGTATTACTTGCAGCATTATCAAAGCCAATAGCAAAAATTTTGTTTAGGATATTATACTCTTGAAAAATGATTTTAAGGAGTTGAAAAATATTTTGAGCTGAATGTGAGTCATCGAAAACACGAAATGCAAGAATTCTTTTTTGCATGTCCCAGTCATTGTCCATATAATGACATGTGACACCCAAATATGAATGACTACCATAATTGTCACTCCATATGTCGGCACATACGGAAACGCGACCTTGAAATTGATAAAAAAATGATTTCAATATGTTTTTTTCTTTTTTGAAAATGACATTTAGTGTACGTGTGAGAGTGGATCTAGGAACACGTTGCATTGCAGGATTTAATGCATTTTGACAATAATTAACAAAACCTACTTTCTCACCAAAACCAAAAGGTAAGTGTTCTACTGCAACCATTAATGCTAATTCTTCCCTATTTTTTTCAGACGTATAATGAAATAATTGATTACTAGAGGTTGCGTACCTAGCAATTTGGGCTTGGTTATTGGATTTCTCAAATTCAGACGGGTGACTTCTTTTGATATGAGCCAAGTACGTGCCATATCCAAAGGATTTGGCAGTCTTGTATGATTTGGAGCAGTAATTGCACTGTATATGGAAAAAGCCACCATCTAACTCCGTTTTCTTCATATGCACTCTGAAAAGGATGGACTTCATCTGCTTTTCTTCACCTTCACCTGCAAAAAAATCATTTGAAGGGGGTGGTGGGTCAGATAGATTTTCATTAGTATTTGGGGTTTTTGGATCGTGGTTGAGTCCGTCGAATTCGGGAATTATTAGAGGGGGATTAGGACTAGAAGGGTGATCGGATCAAAATCGGTCTTGAAGGAACTCGTGGTATGATCGGTCATAATTAACATCACCGCCAACGTGTTCCAACAAGTTGTGCATTGGACCCTTTTCTTTGTTCAAATTTCTTGAACTATTTCCCCCACTAGGCATTGAAAAATTAATAATACAAAAAATATTGATATATGTAAAGAAAATATTGTTGAAATAATAGTGGTAAACAAGTAAAAAAAAATAGAAGGTTGTAAAAAAAATATATTGTTGGAATAATAGTGGTAACAATGTAACACTTTAAAAAAAATAGATGTTTGAAAAAAAATATTATTGAAATAATAGTGATGAAAAAAAATATTTTGATAGTAAAAAATAGAAGAAATAAATATTGTTAATCAATTTGATGATTGAAAAAATAGATGATAGTAAAAACTAAAAAATACAAGAAAGAATTTATATGTGAAATGAAAATTAAATAAAATTTTAGATTGTAGAGAGAATTGAGAATTTGAGATTGAGAGAGATTGAGAGAAGTTGAGAGATTGAGAGTGGTGTGAAGAATAATGAAGTGTGGGGGGTATTTATAGGATTATAGAGAGGGGTATGTTTGTAATTAGGAAAAGTATAGGGTTTAAAAAAAATTAAAAAGTGGCTGTTGGGCAACGGCGTGGCACGGTGGCAGAGGTGCTGCAAGCCTGCACTGCAGCAGCAGTCAGCTGCAGCTGCCAGGTGCCGTTGGCCAACGACACCTAATTTTTTTTTTCAAAATTTCTGCCACGTGTCACACGTTCATTGGGCAATTTTTTTTTTTAAAACCGGCGGTTTAACCATTTTGGTTCGGTTCAACGGTAACTTTTTCAAACCGTATGCCACGTGTCATCTTCTGATTCGTCCAGAATTAATTAATTAATTATTTTTAAACCGACCATTTAACCATGGTTAAAACCGCTGGTTTAAACGTCGGTTTGAACCGGTTTTTTACCGCCTCAAACTGAAACCGTAATCGGTTCGACCGGTTTCCGGCCGGTTTTGAAACCGCCGGTTCCGGTTTTGTTACGGTTTTTGGCAGTCCGGTTTCGGTTAAACCGCGGGCAAAACCGTCGGTTTAACCGAAACCATGGCCACCTCTAAGGATGACCTTTTATTTTACACCAATTAAATAATTAAAGAGTACAATGTATATGTAGGGTGGCCTTTTTATTTTACTTCAATTACATATGTCATTAATATAAATTGAGGAATGAGTTCAATGTATACATAGGCTTAAAAAAGGATTTAATTAACAAAATTAATGAGAAAATAAATGCAAGGCAATAAACATCCATTATCTCTCTCTCTCCCTATAATAATAATAATAACCAAAACAAATAATTAATGTCAAAGTTTAAAATTAAAAAAAAAAAACTATTTGGAAGAATACCAAAAGAAAAACATTTGTTAATAAGAATAATTTTAGCTTTATGTTAAATTAAGGAATACAAAAATGTCCAGATTCATTATATATAATAATAATATTATTAATAACCAAAACAACTAATTAATGGTTAAGTTAAAAAACAAAAAACAAAAATCAAAAAACAAAAAAAAAAAAACTATTTAATGGGTAAAGCTTCCAGCGACACGTGGATATTGGGTGTTCCATTATACTATATTTATATATTCACTGTCATATTTTCGTGAAATGTAACTTTATTGTTGGTTTTTTTTTTCTTAAAATTCAAATATAATTGAATCTCATTTCTAATTTTTCTTAATTCACTAGAAGTTCAATGATTGAATTCTTAACAAATGATCATTAATCTATTACATTGAATACATTTCATTACTGAATTATAATGAATTTTGTTTAATTAAATTGATAGTTACAATGAATTTAATTTCTTGATTAATTTAAGAATAATGTTTAGGTACTGACTAGTCAGTATCCAAAATATTAACCCCACCAATGAAAATGTATTAAGTGTCTCAATTCGTGAAACAAATGTAAAAAGTAAAAGAAAAAATACCACATGCTACACTCCTATTGGTGGGTCAATATTTTGGGTACCGATTAAGTATTATTCTTAATTTAATATGTATTGATGAACATTTAATTAATTAAATTAGTTGACTTTTTAATTTGTAGTATTTATTAGTGAATATACTTACAATGAATTTTAATTATTTAAGTAAATAAGTATAATTAAAATTTTTTTTATTGACTTAATATATTTTTAGCTGATTAATGACATTTAATTAATTATATTAGTGGAATCTTAGTTATTTGTATATATATTAGATCATAAATACACTTTATAAATTAATAAAATATTAATTTTTTGATTAATTTATAAATCTATTAATTAATAAATTTTAAATGATATAACATTATTAATTTATTGAGGTTTTACTGTAATAATAAATAAACAGTGGAAAATATGTGTCATAGTGCCATAGTGGAATTTCTATTTTTCTAAAAAAATTGTCCCAAACATACCCTTAAATTGATAATAGGGGTTTTAGTAATGCTGAGTCACTGTCGGAGAAGCCTATATATATATAATAGGGTTTTAGTTAATAAAAAAATAAAAAAAAAAACAATAATGTGGAGTTTTATTATACTTGGTTTTTCAAACATATCCAAAATTGATAACGCTCTCACACAGTTACACGTACTATTTTTATAACTAAACTTGATCATTTACTTTTATGTTATATGAACAACAGCTTTTGTGAAAGAGTAATATTAGTTATAACAACTAAAATCACAACTATTTTCAACACAATACATATGATATATACGGTAAAAATTGGTGAGTGGATACACATTAATAATGATTTATCTCACATATCTATATATCCACTCATCACTAATTAACACCTCATGTGATATATGTGTTGTGTTGAAATAGTTGTGATATCTAGCATTACTCTTTGTAAAATAAATAATTGATTTTTTCCTTACAACCTTTTTTATATGAATAGTTTGAGTAATGTTAAATGTCTCGGATTGATCCTAACTAATGATGTGGCAATTGGATTGCCATATGTCATGTGAGTATAATTGAAACATCATTGATAGGGATCAAGGGGAGATACAAAAGGTGTGATATCTAGTTGTAAATGAGTTATATATATATATATATATGCCACGTACATTAGTAACGATTAAAATCTAAAACATTGCTTGTCTACATAAACTCTTTTTCCACCAAGTCACATTAAGCTGTGATCGTAAATGAGTAGTCTATAGTTGAGTTCATTTTTTGCTCGGTGAGCATTACCCCCTCTCTATATCCTAACAAGTGTTCAAAAGTTAACTCGAGTTTAACAAGAAAATAATTACAAGGGTAAACATGTAAATTAATATAAAACTATTTAATAAATATTACAATAAAAAAATTTCAGATTTAATAATTAAAAAGAAAACTGATCTAAACTCAAGGAACCCTTATCCCATCTTCATCTTCTTTTAACACCCAGAAATCAACAGCCACACACACCATCATCTCCATTCTCAAGACCATAAATCAAAAGCCACACCAGATTCCATATACTCTGATTCTCCAACCCTTCTGTTTTCACTGCCATTCCCATCTCTTCTTCTTCTTTTTCTTCAAATTTCGACAAAGAAATCGAATCCACACCACTGTCATTGTTAATCAGTTCTTGACCGGGACTAAGGCAACTGGTTTTAAATTGTTTATGGACAATTTTTGGTGCAAAAAATCATAAATTTGGAGGCGAAGGAGAGCCATTAAAGCGAGAGAAAGGTGGGTTTTTGTTGAAGAAAATTAACGATGGAGAGCATCCCTGTAAAGGGTGTGTTAAGGTTCTGAATTGCATTTTAATTTTTTGGAATTATTATTTTTTTTATTTTTTTTATTTTTTTATTTTTTTGTTTCAAGAAAAGGACTAGTCTTTTATATTACATGAATGTGAATGGTGGCGGCTCGTTGTAATCTATGAAAACAAAGTCTGGTATGCGAGAGTGTGATAGAGAGATGTTGGTTCAGTTTGGTGTATGAGAAGTTAGGGAGATTATTTTCAGAAGATGGTGGTTTCTGGTGTAGATCTAGAAAACTATTTCAGTTTTTATTTTTTTTTTTCAATTGATTTTCTATTTTTTGTTTTTTTTTTTTTATTTAACTGAATTTCAACTTTTGTTTTGTTTGGATTACGTTTTTTTGTTTGTTTTTGAATTCCAGTGTTGTTAAGAAAATAAAATAAAAATAGAAATAAGGGTAAAACTTGTAAAACAACCGGTAAAATACAAGAGTTTCTCCCTACGATCCATAAATTATCTATACATACCCCAATTTAATTCATACTATAATACACAAATATGAGAGTTTTTTTAAATGACAATTTTAACTTAAATTAAAATGACTAAACATGACAAAAAAAATTAAAGACACTTCAAACTAATTAAATTATTATAAAAAAAAAAAAAGTATTTCTCCTAAATATGTTATTACCATATTAAACACCATTTTCTAATTAATCTCTCTATTTTTTTTTTAAAAAAAAATCATATTTCTATATTTTCTCAATTAATCTCTGATTAATAATTAAAAAAAAAAAAAACTTATGAATATTTTAATTTTTTACTAACAATAATATATATATATATATATATATTAAAAATTCAATTTAAAAAAAAAAAAAAAGATATATAAAATCTTAAATTGTTTCAATTAGATTCGATTAAACTTAGAATTTCTAAGACTAATGAAAGAATTAAAGTTCTCTAGACAATCACATACCTACAAGAGTAACAAAAAGCATTTTCATATTTCGATTTTAAAAAAAAAAATTTAAAAAGGTATTTTTTTTAAATTTTTTTTATAATATATACATACACATATGGTACCTAAAAATCAAGCTTATTAGTAAGTTTTTTTTTTTTCTTAACTGTTAGGGATCGTTTGTTTTTTCCATTTAAAATTTAATGGGTTTGAATCATAATTATTAAGTTATTTTGTTTGTTTTTTTAAACGGTCAAACAACTTAAAAATACCAAAAAACAAATTAAAATAAAAAGTAAAAAATCATGACTTTTCACTTAATTGTAAATCACTGAATTGCATTAATTGCAATCCAAAATCTTTTCTTCTGATATTATCCTTCATATATAACATATCTCCAATTTCATCATAATTATATATCGTATAGAAATCTTTATTTTAATATATTGATTATTTTAAATCGCTTTAAAAATAAAAAAAAAACCATAATAACTTCTCATATTGGTATTTAATATCAATACTTTATTATGATATTATGGTGATGTATTTATATATTAGTTTTTTAAAGTGTTTTATATGAGTTTTTCTACTACCCTTTATTTTTTGATTAAAAAAAAAAACTTTTCTTTTTTTTAGTAAAAATAAAGTTTGTTTGTAATCGAAGAAGAAGATCATGATCATATGTGTTCATATATAATAATTATTTTTTTATTGTTTTTTTTTTTTCTATATTATATGTATAATTGTTTAACATGGGTATAGATATAAAATTTCTTCTTTTCAGACAATTTTATTTTTAAAAAACAAACATGTTGACTAAAGAACACGTCATTCATATTCAGATTTCAGTCACTATTCAGTTTTCAGTAAAATTCAGGACTATTCAATTTTCAGACAAAAAAACAAATGACCCATTAGTCTTGCTTGAGAAAGAATGAAGATAGAAAATTATAGATATGCATCGGAGGAGAGAGAGTTTAATATAGTGATTAAAAATTTAAGAGAGAGTATTTAATATGTAATAATTAATCTAATGATTTATGATAGATATTTTTTTTTTTAATAATTTAATTCAAAAAGGATAAAAAAGATAATCTTATAATAAAATGAAGTGTCTTTATAATTTTTTAAAATTTAAATTTTGAGAAAGGTGTGTTTTTAGAAAAGAAGAGTAAAAAGAAAAAATTAAATTATTAAAAGAAGTTCTCGTAAAATATATAATGGTTAATTTTGTTAACCTTGAATTAACTTTTGAACACTTGATAGAATATGAGGAGGAGGTAATGCTCTCACCCTGCTTTAAGGAGAGTGAGCAAAAATGAAGTTTATATCATTGGTGTATATGCTACATCTTACGGGATACATTTTATACATCATGTAATATATGATTTTTGTTAAAAGGGATAATTATACAAACATACCCTATGTTTATGCAATATAGCACGAATGTTGATATTTTGGTGAAACCATCACAAAGTTACCCTGCCGTTAAGTCAGGTTCATTAGAACTTAGAACTAACAGCCAAATGGAAAATTCCCTTAGTGATGTGACTTGCACTGACATGTCATTCTTTTACTTTTACGTTTCAACACATTTAAGTTGCCATTTTTACCCCTAAAGTTTTTAAAGAAATACATTTCCACCTTAAATAATTGGACCGATCTTTAAAGGCACGCTAGGGTGGGGTTTCTCAGCACTCAGCAGATAAGTTTTCATCTCTGTCATTGATCAAATAATTTACATACACAGACATGAACAATTCATATTGCATTGCTCACATACAAATTGTAGAAGCTTGAAACACTAGTTTGTTTATGCATTCATTAAACATATCTCGAATCAATGATTTTCTTCTAAATAATCTATCCTAGTCTAAATTACTATTCGTGATCCACAAATACGAAATAATCTCTTATCAAAAATTTCAAAATCATTAATCATCTTAGAAAACTACGTACTTGAGTAATTAAAACCATGAGTCCCAATTAAAAATATTAAGCCAAAAAATATAATCATAAAGCTTTTATTTATAAATAATAAAAGCCAGTAAAAGAACAACCTTAAGCAACTTTGTTCATGAAAACCCGTTTGTATTGACAAAACCTTAACTATTTCCCCAAAAGAACTACAAAAACTAATCAAGACAAACAAGTATTTGACATGCAACACTACTTGAAGGATCAAAATATCATTATAAACAAAATAAATCACTTTTGTTACCATATTTACTTTCAATCACAGAAAGATGGAACTACCTTTATGGCTGTTAGTTTTAACGGACCCGAGTTAACAGCAGTGTACCTTTGTGTTTGTTTCACCAAAATGTCAATATGCATGGTATATTACATAAACACGGAGTATGTTTGTACAATTACCCCTTGTTGGAAAATAGAAATAATAATACTCATGCAATATTAAATTAATTAATTAATTAATTGCATTCATCGTAGTCGTTACCCTTTGGTGGTTGTTTAGACAATTAAGCCTGAAATCGCGGGCTTAACGCTGATTTTTCGGAGCTGATAGACATGCTGATTTTTCGGTCTATGATAACTCTCTTTGACTTGGTCTTGTTTGACTCACCCTTTGGACTCTCCTTATGGCTTTTTGGAATTGGGCTTGTTTCGCCTCATATTCTGAACCTAACGACAGTTTTTGACCTCTACAATTTAATCTATTAAAAACAAAAAAAAAAGCAAAAAAAAACAAAAAAAAACTTCAATCCACCAAACTAATGAATAACTTGTTTGACAAGTATGATGCTTGTTATAACAATCCAATTATGAAGACCAATTAAATTCAAATAATTGTTGAAACCCAAATAAAATCAAGATCGAAATTTGAATTTTGTTTATCAAAAGAAACCAGCGAACGAAAAGTATGGATAATGTGATTAGGTTATGCTAATGAAATTTGGGTACATCTTTTCGGCTTTATAATAGTTAATAAGATGATTTAATAAAGGTGTAAATAGGTGCCCAAACAGGCCTAGCCTGATAAACAGGCCGTGCCAATCTGGTACAGTAAGGTATACAGGGGCACGACAAAGCATGTCGGCTTGACGGGCCTTAACAGGTCAGCCCGTCAAGTATAATAATTTTTATTTTTTTTCAAGTTTACAAATAAAATATGTTAAATAAAATATATTCATTTTAATAAGGATATTATTGTTATTAGAACCGTATGTTTATAGTAGTGATTTCATTTTTAAGGATGATGCTATTGACAATCCGGTATCTTCCTACACTCTTATTTAATTTTTTTTTTATACGACAATTTTAACGTAATTAAAATTATTAAAAAAAAAACAATGAATTATTATGTTCTGATCTCAACTTCAATACAACTCTTAACATTCATCTAAATTAAGTTATATATATCTCATCTTTTCCAAGAATTGTTTTCACTCTCCATACATCCACAACCTCATTTAATAGACATGCTTATATCATAGGTATGTGATTTAGGTACTGGAATCACAACAAATTCACATTACCCAACAAATATATCTTAATGACCAAAATTAAAACCGTTTCAATTTCCTATACAGAGGTTATTTAATTAAAAACAATGAAAAAAAAAAAAAAAAATCACAACTTTGCAAAGTTTAGTCATCATACAATACCTAGATCCCAGATCTCAACATAAGGTCAGAATAACCATATCTTTTTTATCTTTAATTATATTAAAAATAAATAAATAAAAAAACATCTCCAATGCAAGAATGACTTGCATAACAATAATTGTTGACGTGGCTACAATATCAAAAGGATTGCTTCTTATGTGGCATAAAAATAGTTTTGATAGATAATCAACTTAAAATTTGGTCTCCAATGTTTCTGTTTAAAATACATTTTTTTTAAAATGATGTGTCCAATTTTTTTTTTTTTCCGTTTTCTTTTTTTATTATATTTCCTTAGATGAAAAATTAATATCAATTTTAAATACGTCAACCGAAAAAATAGTTGTGCAACAGATCGTTTGAAAGTAGATGGTCATATTGATAATTTCTAATATCTTTTTTACCATTTCAGTTTGAGGTTAAATATGCACAGCTGTATTAGAGATACTTTTTTTTAACAAAATGTCTATCCATCCTCTGTGGCGTTTATTTTTTTTACAAATTATAGCTGCATTGGAGATGCTCTAAAATATGGAAAATACAAGGATCTTCCACAAAACCAAAAATAACTAAAAGTAGAAACAATATACACAACTAAAAGATACCGACCAAAAGAAAGGGTCGACTTTAAATGATCTAATACATAATCGAATTCAAATATATCAAAATTCAGTATTCAATGAAAAAATATTTAAAATCATGATGGAGTTTTTGTTTTTTTGTTTTTTTTTAAGGAGTGTCAAAAAATATAAAGTATAATTTTGGAACAAAATAGAGGGTGTTTATAATTTTTATTTTATTTTTAATTAAGTTTTTTGAATGAAGTTTATTTTAAAAAAGGAGTTTGAAAAGATAAAATTGGATTGAATTGAATATATTTAAATTCTAAATATTTTTTTACTTGGTTGAATCTTAAATGACAAGGAAACTAAACTATACTATACCGGTATACCCAATAAGTTGCACATTGATTTACTTAAACTTAAATTCTAACAACTATTGGTAAACCCCCACTTCTCCTCTCTTTGTACTTGTAACCATGTCTTTATTGTTTTGCAAGTGAGGTTTGGTTTGAATGTACAACAAATGACCGCTACTCCTTCATTTTGGTACGTTTGGTGAAGAAAACCTAATGGAGTAATACACAAGAAACCAAACCCCAAAATTAATAAGTTGATACCAGAACAATTAAATTGAGAGATTGGTGTAATTCTGGCTATGGCAATGTCAATAATGTCTAAAATGGATGGTATCAAGACATTGTTGAACACTAGCTTAGAGAGATCAAGAGCTCTTTCCATGGAGCTAGACAAAACCGGTCCGAGATTGGAACAGATTAAACAAAGGTTGCCTTCTCTTGTGCCTATGGAGAATTGCTCATTTGTTGCAGTCAGACATCAGATTGATGGTGTCATTGGTCCTGCTTCTGCTCTTCTCAAGGTGTTCGACGTTGTCCTCGAGCTTCAAGAGTCACTCTTATCAGAGCCGTTTTCTGATCTTTTTAACTATCTCTCACTCGTGAAGCAGCTTGAAGAAGCAATGAAGTTTCTTGCGGATAATTGTAGGCTTACAATTCAGTGGTTGGAGGGTATCTTTGAGGCCCTTGAAGGGAATCCGGGTATTGATGATCGGTACATCTTGAACGTGAAAAAGCCGTTAAGGATTCTACAAGAATTGCAGGACACCGATGTCTGTTCCCGTTTGGAAGGAGGGGTTCTATTCGAGGCATTGGAGAAACTCGAAGCTGAATTCAATCGGCTTGTGACAGAAAACACACTTCCATTTGCTTTAATAGACTCCCCAACAAACCAAGCTAATCGCATTGCTCCATCACTCATGCCTGTTGGTGTTATGCACAAGTTGCAGGCCATCATTCGCCGCTTAAAAGCTAATGGTCGGCTTGAGAATTGCATATCTGTATATGCACAAGTCCGGAGTTCAAATGTACGAGCTAGTTTACAAGTTTTTGATTTGGAATATCTAGAGAATTCGATCTCAGAATTCGATGATGTGCAAGACATAGAGGGTTCAATAGATAATTGGTGTAAGCAGTTTGAGTTGGTGGTGAAGAATTTGTTTGAGCCTGAGTATAAGTTGTGCAGTGATGTTTTCGACAAGATTGGTTCCGATGTTAGCATGAGCTGCTTTGCAAAGATCGCTGTCCAATCTGGAATTCTTTCTTTCCTCCGATTTGGGAAGAATGTCACGGAGAGTAAGAAGGATCCTACAAAACTGTTGAAGCTGTTGGACATTTTCGCTGTCTTAAACAATCTGAGAGTTGATTTCAACCGCCTTTTTGGAGGGGGAGCGTATGGCGAAATCCAAACTCTTACAAGGGATGTCATCAAGAGAGTTGTTAACGGTGCTTGTGAAATTTTCTGGGAACTCCCTATTCAAGTGGAGATTCAAAGGAAAACGAGTCCTCCTTTGAACGGAAATGTTCCAATGATAGTAAGCTTTGTGACCGATTACTGTAATCAGCTGCTCGGAGACAAATACAAGGCAACCTTGACAAAAGTTCTGGTGATCCATCAGAGTTGGAAACAAGAGACATATCAAGAAGGACTTTTAGCAAGCCAGATATTTAACATGATAAAGGAAATTGCACTCAACTTAGATGCATGGTCAAGTGGCCACCAAGACGTAACGCTTTCGTACGTTTTCATGATGAACAATCATAGCCATTTCTGCAACCTGAAAGGCACAAAGCTTGGAGAAATGTTGGGAAGTAGTTGGTTAAGAGCTCATGAGCAGTACAAGGAGTATTATGCAGGGCTATACATGAGAGAGAGTTGGGGAAAACTCATTGCTCTTCTGAACCTGCAAGATGGACAGAAATCGAATACGAATAATAATATGAAGAGGTTGAAGGCTTTCAATGAAGCTTTTGATTGCTTGTACAAGAAGCAATCCAACTGGGTTGTCACTGATATAGATTTGAAGGAGAAAATATGCAAACTTGTAGTGCAAGCTTTTGTTCCTGCTTATAGAAACTACTTGAAGAGCTATGGACTATTGGAGGAAAGCAAGCATGTGAAATATAGTGTGCAGAGTTTGGAGAACATGTTGAGCTCTCTGTTTGAACCAAAACTAAGCACCAGACAGGTTCATTTCATAGGTAAAATCAAACATGTAGTCACACATTTGATGCTTACAACTGTTACTTGACTGATTGATATTAATGTAGTACAAATTATGGAAAATATTGTCATTTTTTTCTTGATAATTTAGATGATTTGTTTGATTTCTACAAGAATCATGAAACTATCATATCAAAACATTCACGTTGTGATAATTCTGACTAATAAAAGAAGTAGTAGTCTCACATCACATCACTCGAATGAATAGGTAAACTGTTTTGCATTCTTTTTGCTTATTTATCTTTCACAACAAAAAAGCCATATTGTTTGGTGGTTGAAATCGTCTTAAACAAATGCTGGTTTGGCATCAAAGAAGTTACTTTTTATATTAAATTACAGTGTTAGGAAGTTGTTGTGACTTGTTAATTTATAAGATATAAGATAATGAAAATGAGAGAATACTGGTTGAGATTTTTTAAACTTCCTTTCTGGTGCCTGTACATGTAGTCAAACCCCTCTTATTGTATATTATAGCTACAAAAGTTACATTAGCTTGTCAACTAAGTTTGACATTGCTTCTTGAGTTGCTTTTCAGAGAAGCTACAACTCACTTTTGCTTCTGAGAGAAGCCAAAAATGACAAAACGCATTGCCCTGAGATTTTACCAAAAACTCATTTTTGGTTAATTTTGGCTTCTCCCAAATTCTAAAATAATAAGCTACATTTTATAGCTTCTTCGAAAAACACCTCATGAAGCATGCAAAACTGAGCCGAAGCCTGAGAGCATGGAATTTCTACTAATTGCATTAAAATTAAGAAGATTTTCTACAAAGGCCTCACAAAACAAAGCCTATTGATTATGTATCTCTTGCAGCAACCTCTTTCTTGCTTACACATCTCTCTTTAGAATTCTAGTGATGTGAGAATTAATTAACAATCATTCACTGCAAGCATTACATATCAAAGAGCATGCTAATACTATAGAAGAGTTCTTGTATTATATATTGGATTTTTGAATCCATACCCGCTAGGCCGGTTCGCTTCCTGCCATTTTCACTGAAATGCTTCCAATTATATAAAGAATACATTGAACTACCAACAGCTTGAACAGATGTTAAAGCATGCAACACCCAACTGATAGAAGCTCAACTAGTACACATTTTATAGGCCTCAATTACCAAAATATGCTACAAAACATGTTGAAAAAAATAATGATTCATTACAATCGTCCATATGTTATTTGCTTCAGTTGTTTCACCTTTTTAAAATCTGGCACTTGAAAATTTTTCTCAATCTCCCAAGCTTCTTGTGACATGCAATTGAATGAGGACTTGGCACCCTTCTCATCTGACACTTCTGTAGGGAAAGGAATTCGGACATCGAATGAACCCTTTTGTGGAGAGTATAGACGCATGTCAAACCCTAAGCGATCCACCCATATCAATTTTGCTTCTGATACCTGCCAAGTAGATGGGAATTTCAAGATAACGTTAACACAAGATACCAAAAGGATTCCTATTTAGCAAACATCAAACATGTGTCTCGGTCATATTTAATTAATCTCAAACCCTTGTAACAAGCACAAAGGATACATTGAAGTCCCAGAGAGGCATTCAGAAAAAGCAAACATAAAAAAAAATAAAAAAATTTGAGGAAGCGTACAAAGTCTGCTGCAGCACATTAAACTACTTCGGAGAAAATGCATATAGTTTCCAGATATTTTGTGCAAACAATATTACAATATTATTCTAATTCGGGATTGTGAAGGTCACTGTGTTTCCAAGAAAAAAAACGTGATCATGGCAGAGTGAATCTAACACAAATCTTGCAGAAAATGTGTGGAATATGCTATATAAAAGCAGTAGGAGATCCAGCAAAGAAGCCTTATGACAAACACTAACTAATTAGAATGTCTAGGAGCACTAATATCTTATTTCCTATATTGATTTTTAAGTATCTGTAAAGGAAAACAGTAAATGGCTTCAAAATGAGAAATGCAGGTCATGATTGTCTATTAAATAACTTTTGTCCTTCAAATGTCAAATTTGACACAGCAAGGTATGTCATTCTAGTGCATACAAAGTTAAATCAAGTTTCCTGTTGCCATTATATTTCTTTAGGAAGTTTAGAATGTAATTTGCGTAAAAGTTCAGATAGCTGGACAAAAAAACTGAAATCAGCAGCAAGTAGACAAAAACTGGGTTGGCTGCAAACCTGGAAGTCTAAATCAACATATATGTTGCAAAAGCGGTAAATATCTTCCATATTATTGGCATTAATCTCATTTACGATCTTTTCTGCATAGTCTCGAAGTGGATCCGGGCTTGCATTCTTATAATCTGACAAAGAGACCCACATGCCATCCTGAAAAGGTCAAACATCATATTTACTACTGAATGTAATCATCCATCCTGCTACAAAATTGAAAGTAAACAATAGGCAACATAGAAAGTTAAGCCAAAGAAAAATCAAATTAAACAAACAATATGACCATGCCATCAAACCTCCTCGAAACTTTCCATCTGAAGAACTCGTTCAACAGCAACAACATACATAAGATTTTCGTCAACTTCTTCTCCAAATCTCTTTTTCCATGTTGAGTGAAGCCGCTGTAAAAATGGTATATCCAGTAAGATATTGGAATGAGCAATTATATCAAAGGAAAAAACATTCAATATACTTTAATATATATGCTCTACAGAAACATCGAAACCTGCTACTGGAGCCAAGTTGAATAAAACATGCCAAAGGTCATATTGATGTTTAGTTATGGAATTGGTCATAAAATGTAGTCAATAAAATGCACATAAATTCTATAAAATGAAAATGATAAAGCTTGAACAAGAAAAAAGAAATGCAAAAGAAGAAGATGGGAAATAAATGTTTTCAACTGAAGAACCAAAATTTTTGGTACTTGAATATATGTTGATAAGTAGGTATTTTTGCGCCTTAGTTTATGAAGTATATAGACGCATAATATTAGGTAATTCACAATTTCATGTTAGAGTTTATTTAGTTTACAGTGCATATAGATACATGGTATACAGAAATTTTTTATTTCACAATCAAGGTCGAGAGTTCCATACTTCATATATTATAACCTAGGATAACTCAAGAAGATTAATAGAAAATATTTCCTGATAAGAATACTGTACATACCCAACTGAAAATCACAATAAATCTAATCATACTCCATTCTAACAAGTCTCAGAAACTGTTTAACTGTTAAACAAGAAAATATCACTTTCCCTAACAATATAATTTGAAAAAATGCAGTATCTGAAAGAAAGCTGCTCTACAATTGTCCCAAAATGAATATCGGCTTATGACTGAGAAGTTATTGACACCTGGACAACATATCAGTTGATAACAATTTATCCAAGGAGCTTAAAATGCCTTGAGATCAGTTCGTCCCGATTATCATGATCCCTTTGGCAGCATCACTTTAAAGTCTACCTCATCTCAAGAATTCTTCTAAACAACTGGTCAAGGACACCTTTCCAGTCAATTAGTCTTCAAAGTAATCTATAAAATAATTTGAGTTCTCCTTCTATATATAGTTTTGGTAGTGGAGGGTTTGGTGCCTTTTTGGAATGGTTATGTGGAGTGTCATTTTATAATGACATTTGTCAATTCCCTTGATTATTGGGAAGTATTTATGTAATTTCTAACCATGGTGAGCTGTCGTGTAGCTCATCCAAAGGTGACATTTGGCAGAAGTATTGATGATATAGATATGCCATAACAAATCAAAGACCATTTGTCAGACACGTCTAATTTGGACTGCCAAAATGTTCTAATTCAAACTTCAAAATCAGGAGTTGGAGGGCAACTGTTATACCATAACCTGCCTGCTTATTGGTCAATTTGACATCAAGAAAATTTCCTACAAAAATGCAAGCCGTGAACTGAACCAAGGAAGATATACTTTCAAAAAGATTTGATATGATCAGAATGATCAACTATCAAATTAATCTAAGCTGAGAGAGATCGGCTTCCAAGCTGATTTGATCTCTTCAGCGTCAATTAAAGGCGTGTCTCTATTAGATTCACTTCTCAAGTGACATGTAAATTGACAAATGGCCTTCAATCAAGGACACAGAATGACAAATGCCATCAAAATAAGAGATGTGGCTCACAAATGACCTTTGATATGCCGTTACATATCTCGATCATTTATCTCTACTCCGTAGTAACTTTGGACAAGCTACATAACAGTTCACGTGGCAATAGTAAAAAATTACATAACATTTCCCATAATCAAGGGAACAAACAAATGTCATCAATCATCATAAAAATGACACTCCACGTGGCCATTCCAAAAAAGTCAGCAGACCCTCCACAACCGACAGCAATATATACATGGTCAACTCACAGGTTTGAAATATCTAAAAAATATGTGGAAACTCCAATAGTCTCTTTCTCTATTTTATCTATAATTATATAATTCTTTGGAGTACACATACTAACTTAAGCATCGAAGGGGCTTTGTCTTATACACTGCCGACGAACTCCTTAATGTGTTCTCACTTGCAAGGTGACCTGTTCATCTCTTTGAAAAGGTCCTCGATCAAGGGTCATTGCTACTAAAAACTGTGCCTTAACAATGTGCAATTGTATCTCTTTCAACTATATACCTCAATGAATGAAATCATCAGAGACATTACTTCCTAACTCGGACAAAATGGTTGAGGGCTTCAATTCAACATATAATAGGAAACAATAAACACAATAGTTACAAGTTACTCGTTGAACATCAACCAAAATCTGAAAACTCTAGACAACCGCCATAAGTAAATTACAAATCCTGGTAGGAAAATTTGGAGAGAAAACTTCAATCAAAATCGTATAATCTTAATAGACAACTGGCTTAATAATATGTAAAATGCTATTAGAATTGGAGATTACCGTTCAATGCTTTTGCAAAGAAAGTTAACGGCAGGTAAAAAGGACCTTAATTAGTTCAGAAAGTTCTAAGGTATTTCATATCAAGAAATTACTATGCACATAATCCCTTCAGAAATAAAATGGTATCCTAATCCAACAACATCTACTACACTTTCATGCAGACGCGAAAACGAATATAACATCATAATTCATAAGTGATGTTGGAATTTCAAAACAAAATATCATCACAGAAAAAGAAAGATACCTTCAAAATCATACTGTCTTGGGGTTTGTCAAGGCTGCCTTGAATTGTGCACTGAGGAGTCCTCAATCCACATTGCTCTAACTGACCAAACCCAAATCAAATTCATCAATAATACCCTAAAAACACATATCAAACATGAAAACACTCGCAAATTATCAAACCAAAGAACACACACCTGAACATGAAGACTTGACTGGGTGTCAACACTCAACTCTTTACAAGACTCACTAAGGCACAGAACCGGAGTGCCTTCATGGTCAACAGCGAATCTCACACCGACACCCAGAGGCCAACCCTCTGGAGTCATAATTGAGAGAGTTCCAACAGATGACAACTCCATGATTGTCCTCGAAACCTCTGCAGGAAACGGCCTGTCGTTTGGTAATTCGAGATGGTTGGTAGCAGTTGATGGGTCTGAAATCACGGAGAGAGAGCATTTTAGAGAGATTCTACGAAGTGGAGTTGGTTTAAAAGTGATGAATTGCGGTTTGGGAGTGGATTTGAAGGGGAAGAGAGGAGGAAGAGAGTGGGGTGTTGAAGATTGAGCCTGGAGAAGCATTGCACAGAAAGAGAAAGTTTCAAGAAGATTGTGTGATTGTTGGATCAACTGGGTTTTCTTCTGTTGAGGTTTTTTGTATATGAGGTTGTTTGGTGGGAGAGAAAATAGTGCAGGAGCGAGAAGATGATGATGATGATCACTTCTTGGAACAAACAGGGAGTGATCCGATACGCAGCACATGTGACTGGCAAAGTTGCTTGGACCAATCTACTATTCCTTTTGTACAGTATCGATATAGTACCGTTGACTCTGACCCAATTAAGAGTGTATTTTGAGTAGGGGTGTGCAAAAATCCGCCGAACAGAACCATACCGACTAACACAACCCATAAAGTTTGTGTTCGTTTGATTGTAAATATAAAAAATGGGTGGTTCAGTTTGTCTGAGATACAAACTGATTAAAAGTGTTGTGTGAAATAATTCACCAACCCAAACCGAACCACATATTTTAGAAAGTAAAACTAAAAATATAAAATTTATCTACATTTCCTATTTAGTTTAGGTTTTATAACTTTTACCAATTACTTTATACTTTTTATAGTTTATTTACTTCGCTTATATATATAATAATTATTTTTTGTTATATTTTTTTATTTAATTTTTTTTAATAATATAATAAAAAAAGATTTTTGAGTTTAAATTTAAACCAATAAACCTACCCAAACCAACCCGACCTTTTTTGGTTCGGTTTGAATCAGTTTAGAAAATCACATTGATTTGGTTTGGAATGAAATATAGTTAAATCAATCCATATTAGTTTGATTTGACATTAAACTTCAGCCCAAACCAAATCGAAAATGCAGTTTTGATACTGAGTCAAAAGAATTTTTTTTTTTCCACAAATAAATTTAGATATTTCATTATATACCAATTTCATTACAAGTATTTTATTAATGTTTTTCCTTTATAATTTAAAGGGTTAATATTAAAGACCTCCCCTCACCTTTGAACTATTATTGGATGTCTTGCTAAAAATGCTTTTATTTCAGAAACATCCTATGTGGACTAACAAACAATGATTCAATTGATCGATTTTTGATGTTAAAAAGTCTATAATGTCCGTATTTAAGCTTCAATTATATTAATTGAACATTATACCCTCTGAATCTTACCAAATAAAGCATTGTTTGTTGGTCCATAAGAGGTGTTTTTGAAATAAAAGCATTTTTATCTAGACATCCAATAATAGTTCAAAGGTGAGGAGATGTTTTTAATATAAAACCTAATTTAAAACAGCAAAACTTATTTTAAAGATTTTTTGTCAAATAATTTATTAACTTAGGAACTAAAGTGTAATAATCCAAAAAATAAAAAATAAATAAGTATCATATATTTTAAGGGTTTTTGTTGTTTTTTTTTTTTTTTTCTTTTTCTTTTTTTAAGTATTTTAAAAAAAATTAAAAACCGAAAATTGAAGTTCGTCATTTTTCAGAAAATTTCATCTAGTTCTAACCTAAGTAAAATCATTTTTATTGTACTAAATTTTAATACTAAAATTTTGATAAATCAATATAATGGTTTATGAACATTTTGGAAAATACCTAGTAGATATCCACAAACATAAATTAATGATCTTTCAAGTAACTTTTTATTTATTATTATTATTTTTTGATAGCAACATAGAACTACAAACAACCATGACACTCAGCCGCAATTAGGGAACCAACACAGAGAGGGAACTCCTCAAACCAAAACAAATCATTCACACAAGAGATGCTGTTTTTAGCTAAACTATGGACTACTTGGTTAGCCTTTCTAGGAACAAAACTAATAGACAAACATTTAGCCTGTAGCATCAAACTACAAATATCCAAAATAATAATATCAATCTCAGAAAAAAGTGATTCGCCATTGTTGATCCAACGAACAACTACTTCCGCATCAGACTCTATTATACACAGCATCAAACCAGAGTCAATTGCCAACTAAAGGCCCCGGAGAATAGTAGTTGCTTCTGCTAATGGCGGAGAGAAGGAGTAACTTTTTATTAATAACCTATAATAGCTTTTATTTGTTTTGGTCAATTGTATAGAGAATGACGTTTATGAATTTTTCTTTATAAAAGTTGGTTAAGAATATTATGTGTAAATTCTCAAAAATCAATCATAAATTTCAAATTTTGTTAGAAACTTTCTTTATAAAAAGGTCATTGACGAAGAATATTTAGTTTTTAAAAGTTTATTCACAACATTTTATGTAAATTGTCAAAATCCTTCAATTAATGTTTGTTAAGAACATAATATTCTAGAAGTTTGTCAACGAAGAATATAAGATTTGTTTTTTTTAGAAGTTTGTTAAGAATAATATTCTATGTAAATAGTCAAAAATCTGTCATGTTTTTATTTTTATTTTTTATTTTATATAAACTTTCATACAAAAGGATGTTGATGAAGAATTTAAATTTATGTTTAAAAGTTGGTTAAGAATATTCTAAGTAAATAGTAAAAACCCTTTCATGTATTTTTTTTCTTCATAAATTCATTATAAACTTTCTTTATAAAGAAGGTGGTTGATGACATTATAAAATTAACTTCTTATCTTTACGAGGGTAAATCCAAAAAAAAAAAAAAATTTAAAAATATTATTCAAAGCTTTCAAACAAAAAAAAAAAAAAAAATCCATAATTCAAATCACAACAACTACACATACATATTATTATAAATAATCATTCAAGTAAAATGGAAAAAAAAAAAAAAAATACGAATGAAAGAAGGGTCATACTACTTGTTGGATTAATAATGTTATTGGATTATTTAACAACGGTTGGATTGAAGAAAATAAATTCTGATGGATATAATATTATAATTAAAAGAAGAATTTTTTTTTTTTTTTTTTACTAACTCATTTACATGTAACCTTTTGTATAGGAAATCCACATAAATACATAAAATAAATTTGTTCGTATCACAAGTCATAACGCAGGTGTTATATGTTACATCTCAATAATTATATTTCATATCAAATTTGTTATAACATAAAAATTGTTACCATATAAACATTCTATTTCAAATTTATACACGAAACTCGTTACATTATATATATATATATAAAATGAATTGTTACGCGATACTTCAATATTGTTACATGACAATTTTATAATTACATTTCAAGTTAAATTTATAACACATCTTAATTATAAATTTTTACACAAACTCGTGAATCGTAAAGTAGTAATCTAAAAAAGTAACCTCAAAATCAACTAAAATAATACGACAAGTGATTGATTGTCATTACTATATTTATATAATAAAATCAACTCATCCCATGATTTATATAATAAAGACAATTTACTTGTCATATAATATAAGAAAATCATAGGTGTGTTCTTCTTGCTATCTTAATGAAACCCTAAACGCGTTAGAAATCATAGGATAATTTTGAATAATCGCATCTTTTTCTACCTATATACCAATATTTGAAAGGACATGATCGGTTTTTGATTTTAGCTCTAATAAATAAATAAATAAATAAATAACTTCTTTAAAATAATAATTTTTTTTTTTTTTCAGGGGTTTTACTGTATATATATCATAATCCAATCTCTCTCACTTTCTCACAATCATCCAAAATCAAAACCAACCATGCCTCGATCTCTCTTTCTCAATCTATCTAAATCCGCCACCACCATACACCGCCTCTCGCCGTCGCGTCTCGTCCCGCTCCGTGCTCAATCAAGCCAATCCGATCTTCCCGACCACGCAGAGTCCTCCTCCTCCACCGACCCTCTCCTCTCGAAGCTGGAGGACGCGATCCACCGCATCATCGCGCGCCGCTCCGCTCCCGATTGGCTCCCCTTCCTTCCCGGATACTCCTACTGGGTCCCGCCTCCGACCTCGCAGTTCTACGGCGTCGCCCAGCTGGTGGAAAAGCTGGCAAATCCTCTGACCCACGAGCAGTCCATGTCCACCAACAGCGCCCGCGGCTGGCCCTCCTCGGAATTTTTCATAAGAGGTACGGTTTTTGAGGTTTTAATTTTCCGGGTTTTTTGTTTGTTTGTTTGTTTGTTTGTTTGTTTTTTTTATAATAATAATAATAATTGATTTGTCATTTGAGGCTTTAGGGTATGGCGATTTATGTGTTTATCAATATTTTTAATCAAAATGTAATCTTTTGATGTTCCAATTGAAATACTTGATAGAAAGATTTAGATGAAAATGCCAATTTAGAAGATAAAACTAGTCATGATTAGGGAATGTGACAACAATTTAGATTCATTGAATTGCCCCTTACACGTTTAACTTTGTGCTAAAAGAGTGTCAAAGTCCGGAACCACCTCGAAGTCAAGACTATAAATTTGTTCTTTATCTCGAAAGGATTTAGATCACTATTGAATCTTCATTTTACTAGCCTTCAAGCAAGAGTTAGTTCAAGATTTCCCTTTTGTTCATTGGGGTAGTATCGGTATAAGCATCTGAAACATAAACAAGGGTTCTAAGGAAGATTTTTGTTAATCATAAATGGTAATCATGGTATTCCAAATAATCTTTCTAATTTTTGAGAAGTTGAATAATTTGTCTGGCTTGACGTGTATCATGTATGATGCAGTTTACTTTCAAGCTTTAGAACATACTTACATGAATAGCGAACAAAAGATATTTAATTATATAACATGGAAAGATTATAAAGAAATAAACGCACATATATCTGAAATCTTAAACAGGACTAATCTTTCACAATATATTGAGAATCCAAAGCAATATGTTTTTGTGGCTCTGTCTAACTTTTTATACGACTGATTTTAAGTAGATCATTGTGTGCATAGTAATTTGTTTTCTATTTGCAATTTGAAGGCCATGCAATTTACATTGGAATTATTGATTAAACTACTTTTTATTTTTGCCTTTGATTGTAGGTGCTGGTTTACATCCAGTGGATTTAGAGATGACTTCTGCTAATCTATCTCAATCTGAATCTGAATCTGATGATGAGGAAGGATGAACCATACAATCAGCATCTGGGTTGAGTAAGATTTTGCTTGCCTCCGTGGCTCCATCTCGTATTAATTGGATTTCGATAGCAATCCCTTTGTCGTTTAACTAATGGTACAATACAAATAATGTTTCCCCCAAAAAGTTATGCAGTCACACAGGCTTGATAGTGAAGAGTTTAAACTATAAAATATTCACTTAAATTAGATATTAACATTCTGGAAACTTAGTCAATAAATGTTATAAAGTATTAATGTATCATTACAGTTGCCTTTAATTGTCGGCTAACAAGTTCCCGTTTTGAAATTCTGAGAGATTGAAATTGTTATATGAATGTGGAAGTCAGTCTATGACTTAATGTTGTAGAAATGTCTTGAAAATATTAAGATCTGGAGATAGTTTATATCAGGTTCCTAAATGTTTGAGATTTAGTAAACTCACCTTATAAATCCAATCCCTAACCCCCATAAAATAAAAGAAGTAAAGAGGAAGAACAGAGAAAAGAAGATAAAAAAAAAAGTGTTAGAAAGAGAGAAGGGGTTAACCTTTATTAACTCTCTTCCTTTATATTATAAACCCTAACAGTTATAATATATTATAAAAATAAAACCATACAAGCCTCTATAGCCCAGTAAGCCCCAATCCTTGTAACAAAACATAAAATGAAACCGTTAAAAGAATTTTAACAATGTATTCTGTCTCTTATACCAAGGAGACTCACATATTGAAAGAATGATAATGCAAATTTCAGAAAATAAAATAGGGGAAGGAATTTGAAATAAATAAAGAAAGATGATTGAAACATTCACATAAACAAATGCAACTAATTGATTAAATATTGATTAAAAATTTAAAAATTAAAACTTAGAAATTTCTTATTTAAAACTATTGAAGACTTTAAATGCAAATTGTTCGGAGAGAGATTATGAGAGAACTTTTCTTTGTCATTTTCCATGTTTCATTATGAAATATGGAATAGACTTGAGTATTTTGCTAAGTGGCCTGTATGAACATTTCCGCTTGTAGATGTTTTATGACTCTGAATAAACATGTTCCTTTCGACTCAAAACACTGGACATACAGTGGTAAGAAGATGACTTAAAAATAGAAAGTGATTCTTTATATAATTATATCAGCTACAAGAAGTTAAATGAGTGATGTGGGGAGCTTTTATGCATGGCACATAGCAAAAACACTGCTTGCCAGACAGCTTTAAGCTGTTAATGTTCAACCTTTCCAAAAGTTTCTGTATTATGATTTGAAAAAGACCTATGCTGTTGTAGCCAAAGTATATGAACCTGTATTTTTATTTACTTTAGTTGTCTGTCATGGTTTGTAGTCTGTGCGTCTAAAAAGAAAATGTATCTATAAATATAAAATTAAAGAGAGTTGAAAAAAGTTCAAACCTACTCTCTCTCCTGTATTTTATTCTCCGCCTTCTCATTTATTATATTACTTTATATTTTAACTTGTATAAAGAGTGAAATTGCAAACATGTTTTTGAGTTGAGACCTTTTCGTTGACATCCCATGTCTGCTTTCATGCTTCAGTCATGTTGGACCTGTTCTCAAATTTCTTCTGATTTGAATAAACACATTATTACACTTCCAATGCAAGGAAGAGTTTTAAATCCTTGAAATGAATTTGATCATTGATTGGATTCTGGGATATGCAGGCTCATCAGACTTTTGTAAATTTTTCGTAGAATCAAGAACGGAGAACCAAGCATAGCACGAAAACGAACCGACAGACATTTGAGGAGCAGCACAGATGCAACAATGGTTAGGGAAGATGAGTTAATTTCCAATGGTTACTGCCTGAAATGACATTGTATTGTTCCTTGTCTAGTTTAATTTTGCTGTTGCAGTAAATGTTTATGTATGTATTGTATTCTAAACCCTCCTCACCTGTGGCAGTTTGAGTTGGTCATTATCTTTCATCTGATGCTATAGTTAAAAACATTTCTTGTACATATATGCTTTTATAATAATGATTTGTGGTTGTCATTTGGAGCTCCCACATCTTCTATGTGCTACCTACTTTATCATTTTGCAGGTTGCAAATGAATCTTCAATGTGTGTTTGATTTTTTTATCCAAATACAATTTTATGTTTTGGAAAATAATTATTTAACAGTTGGTACGGGTGCACCTGGTACGCCTCTCTTTCACGCTACTGGAATAATCAACTTGGTGCATCTGGTGACTTGGAAAATAGTTGTTTGAGATTGTTATATATATATATATATATCATTCTTTCAATTGTCAGTTCGTCCTGATATAAAATATATCATATATCAGGACGAAGAATGTAGACCATAGATTATGAAGAAGTTTTGATAAGTGCATGCACTTTGTATATAAATCTAGTGATTCATATTTTTCGTCTTGATATATTTATTGTTAGTTCATCCTGATATAAAATATATCATGACGAAAATTGTAGACCATTAGATTTACATATTTCGACTCAAAATGTATGTATTTGTCAAAACTTCTCCATAATCCACAGTCCACATTCTTCGTCCTGATATATTTATTGTCAGGATGAACTGACAATAGAAAGTCTGTATATATATATATATATATATATAATTTGCGTAATCAACTTTTAATAAAAATTTAAAAAGTTAGGTGATTGTTTGGCAAGCTCAATTTTAAAGTTGTTTTACTTTTGGATAGGAATGATATGTATTTGATAAAATGATTAAAATAGATATCATTAAACAATACGAAAAAAGAAGCAAATAACATAATAATTATATATTGAAAAAATAAATAAATATATATATAATACGGGAGAACCTTTGTAAATTAATTTTCTATAAATTAATAACCTCTCTATATTAATAAAAAATCCTGGTTCCGACTCGGGTCAGTCTAAGAATTTAATAAACCTCTTTATCATTGTAATTAATAATTTATTTTTGAAGTTTAGTGTAAAATTTCAGTTCCGATTATCGCATAAATTAATAATTTTATGAAATTATAAAATATATCACATAATATTCAAGAACTAGAAAAATGCTTCAAGATGTTACTTTACATAAGACCACCATGTTTAATATTTTTGATTTCATCCTTTATTTTTTGAATTTTCCTAAAAAAGTTATTATGATCACTTTCTTGTTATGGTCAAAAGATTTCAACTAAATTTATCATTTCAACAAGAATTTTTCTTAACAAATTTTTCCTAAACAAGGAATCCTAAAAAAATAAAAAAAAATAAAAAAGATCTTTCTCTAAAGAATAAAACCGACTAAACAATGAATCCCGAAAAGGAACATTTCCTAAACAAGAAAATCGACTTCTACATGTTTTTAAAGATAAAATAACACTTTATAAGGTAAAACCTTTCAAATTGATAACCCCTTTAAATTAATACTCAGGGGTGGGTCCTAAGAATATTCATTTAGATTCTATTGTATAATTAATATATTTGAATTATTAATAAATAAACTTAAAAATATTGATAAAAGTTGAACTGGTCAAATCCACCTCTGGTGATGTTGATGTCGTTGGAGGTGGATCTACGATGATGTCGTTAGAGGATGTCTAGCTTCGGCAAAACTATCCTCCTTCAGTGACAACACCACCAGATTTGAAATCATCGGAGGAGGATTCCTCCTCCTCTCATGTTGGAAGAGGCAATAGCCTCCTTCATTGCCATAAATGAAGGAGGTTATACCTCCTCCACTATCTGGAAAACCGATATCCCTTGGCGTCACTGGTGATTGTAGGCTTTCGTCCAGCCTCCTGCCTCCATCATCAATGGTAGCCACCACTGCTAGCCAATAGTGGCGATGGCCACTTTACAATTTTTAATTATATATTTTATATGAAGTTTCACTTTTTTCAAATATTATTATTAATTATGAAGACATTATTAGTAAGGGACTAGATTCTCTAATAATCTGTTTTCCGAAGTAAATTATTAATTATGAAATAAACTACTTTTGTAAAGTATACCATGTAAAGTATACCAAACACATGTTCACTCCTATCCTATGAAATAAGTGATTATTTCGTAACTTATTACAATCTCAAACAAATCCTAAATACCATATTGTTGAGGTTGAATATGTGTGGATAGAACCTATTCTTATACCGGATTTGCATACCCGTATATTTTAACTTTTTAGTAATGATACACCCCAAAATATAATATCAAAAATCACTCAAATGATATGATAAGTGATTTATTATTAGCCAACAAGGGCGTAGCTCAGCTGGTAGATGAACGAGTTTAAAAAAAATACATGGTCCCAGATTAATAGATATTGTCAAAAAAAAAAAAAAAAGCGATTTATTATTATCATTTCATTCTATCACATCATTCCATGATTTTAAAATATGGTTACAAAATTTGAGGAAATCTCTGCAGCCCTCTTCTTGAAGATCCATCTTTAAATCACCATTGAGATATAGCTGAGAATCAGTTTGGTATTACTTTTGAAAAGTTAAAATCAACTTATTTTATAATTTTGATATAAAATGATGTTTGATAAATCTTCAAAAAGTGATTAATTGATAATTTTATAAGTTTTTACAATGATTTTGAGAAGTAGGTGGAGAATTACTTTTTGAAAATAATTATAGAATAATATTTTAAAATATCATTATTACCCTTATAAAATCAAATTAAAGTCATTTATATAACCTTATTTCATCTTAAAATTAAATATTCATCTCAAAATTAAATATTCTACTTAAATTTTGATTTGATTTATAAAAGCTTTTAAAAATATTTTTATTGTTCTTATGAATTTTTTTTTCTAATTTAAATATTCTACTTAAATATTGATTTAATATATATAATTAATGAAAAAAAAATGAAATAGGGTACTAAAATCATGTATATTTTAGTCATTGTAATTGATTTAAGCCCTTTTACAATAAAATTACCAAATGTATATATACTGCTTTTAAACTATATAGTAGTTTTAGAGCTTGTTTAATTGAGCTTTTGAAAAACCTCTATTGGTAAAAGATCTACTTGTAACAGATCTGTTATAGATAGAGTTTTTGAAAAATAAAAATAATATATATATATATATATATATATATTTGGTTGGTGGACCTTTTTTTTAAAAAAGATTTATTTAGAGAAGCACCTCTTTATGAGCTTTTGTCCGGTAGAGGTTTAAATTATACTAGCATCTACTCAATTTAAAATAGACAATCTCAAAAACCCAACCAAACAACTTTAAAAAGCTCAAATAGACGTTGGTAGACATTTTAAACCAGTAAAAAGCTCAACCAAAGAAACCCTTAAAAATACAATTAATCGAACATCCGCCGATTAACTTCATAGCTAATTATTTTTTCAGCACTGCTATCAGTGATTATTATAAAAATTACAGCAATACTAAATTGACCCTGAATCTCCATCAGGTTCCATTTTTTTAATTCTCTTTGCTTGATTTTTTTATTTCCCTTGTCCATCTTGAGACGAATAGCGGAGATCCAATGACTTTTTTTTTTTTCTTTTTTTTTCTTCTATTTATCTACAATGTCGATGGATCAGATACCTTTTATTTTTTTTAAAAAGTTTTTATTTCTTTTTAAAGAAATGAATATCCATTGTCCATATTAATGATGGACGGTGGAGATCAATTTCTTTATTATTATTATTTTTCTTAATTTTTTATTTTTTAAAATTAAATTATATATATAAATGTTCAAATCAGTACGTATTAATATTACTCCATAAGTGCATTGAATATGGACCATTAGATTTACATACTTTGACTTAAAGTATGTGCACTTGTCAAAACTTCTCCATAACCAGTGGTCTACATACATTGATACTGATGTAGTTATATTAGTATGTACTAATATGAACGAGACCATGTATATATATATATATATAGAGGAATATTATCTACCTTTCCCATTTATCTTTCCCGTTCATTACTTGACACATATACACTTTTTCATTTAATAAAAAACTTACTTTTTATTATAAAACTTGTTTACGCCTTCACCTCTTATTAATGAAAAGATAGAAACAACCATCATAAAGTAAAAACGTAAGCAAGTTTTGTAACAAAAAGTGAGTTTTTTATTAAATGAAAAAAATGTATACGTATTAAGTAATGAGTGGAAAAGGTAAATGGAAAAATCAAATGGAAAATGTAGATAACATTCTCCATAAAAATATAAAAATATATATATATATATACGGAAATTTTCCTATGAAGATGTCTTGATAGAATTATATAAGGACATTGAATGTGAACCACTCGTTTTACATACTTTGACTTGATATGTATGCACTTGTCAAATCACTTTTATAAATGAGTAACTCACATTCAATATCCTAATAAAGTTATATAAAGATACTCTGATAGGAACGGGACCGTATATATATATATATATCTTTTTATATTTGAATACTAGTCTTTTACTTCAAAATGTTAAATGTTAATAGAATGCTGATTTTGGGAAATATATCAAACTACAAGGGTTATTTTGATAAAGTACCGAGTCAACTGCTAGATGACTGTTAAGAGTTAAAGCGACAAGTACTCTTGGTGGTTCCTCCAAACAAAGGGCTCTTGAGATTTAGCTCCAATATAATATACGATGGAAATGAAATATTGTAAATATAAAAAAGGAAAAACATTTACATATGAAACCATAGATAATTTACTACATGAGACCTGGAGCCACTCTGTAACAAACAAAATGGAAAAGTTGGATACATTTGGACATTCTCTTTTCATTTTCATTCATGTGAAGAAACCGGAGTACATATGACATCACGCACAAAAAAAAGGTATAAACAAATGAATTTTCTGTATAACAGAAGTAATTTGTTTCTAACCACTAAGATGAACAAACAATCAATGATGACTTGAAAGTACAGGCGATGAACAAACTCCTCATGCTTCTACAATTTTGTGGAAAGGATGTCAATGGGAGATCAGCTTTCGAGGAACAAACCTGATTTTTCTGGCTCAACGTTCAAATCCGACATCCAAAATGAAACCGGCCACAACAAAGCAAGACCCTGAACAATAGAACGACTCTAATGATGCGTACAGTACATCCAAAAGTCACATAAGTAAAAAACCATAGCACCACTAGAAACCTGAATCCTAATTCCTATACTCTGTTGTGCATTTGTGTGTGTCACACACAGACGCTCACATGTGAGAAAGAGAGATAGAGAGTCTACAAGAAACGAGTCAAGAACAAGAAGGCAATACCAGAAAGGTAGTAGTTGACTGTAACAGGAAGTATTCAAGAAGTTAGAGGGCATCTTACCTGTAAAAGCATAATGTATGCACACACTTTAAATTAATAAAACCCCAACATCCTTAGCTCCGTGACATGGCTCGGATCAAGTTCAGGGACATTCTTATTATTTTCTCGATCTTCCACCACATATTCCTGACATATTATGAAATTACAAGAATCCGTCAAAAGAAGCCACATATTTAGAGCTTACTTATTCGAGTGTTAACAGATTAAAACAGTCAGTTTCAAAGTCCATAACAAGAATTCGTCAAATAAATTTCATCTCTAAAAAAATAACAGCTAGCAACCAGATGATTCAGATTCACAAATACTTTAATTGAACTTACACAGAGTTTGCACCCCAAAGCAAAGTAGAAATTATAATCTTTACATCTCAACAGAGAAAGCAACTGCTCAAAGAGGATGCTTATTCTTGAATGAGTTACAAGTACAAAGGTGCAAAACTAAAAACCATGTAAATGCTGAAGGTGATTGTGATAGATAATATTTTATATACAAGAATGGAGAGAGCTTCAGGGTACTTAATTGAAACATTCATCTTCCAATCCCACAACAGCACATTCAAATTTTAGTTGCAATAGAAATCATTTATCATTTTAGCCACAGATCATGCCAAATCAATCAAAGAGTAGTACAACCACACAAAAAAAAAAATGCCAAAAGCAAACACGTTCAGATATTTACAAAATCTAAACATTTCACAATTTTTCCTTTATTCTCCACAATAGCAGAACTAGATGAAAAGAAAGAAAATTAGAACTCTCAATCATCTATCCAAACTAGTGACTGGCGTTAGATGAATGGTGGACAAGCCTGGAGTAACTTTGTCGAAAATGGGCAAACAAGGTATCATATGAAGCGTTCTGATGGAGTAATCAAACTCACCTCCGCTTGGCAATGACTGACGTCATGTTTTGGCCAAATTACACTGCCTAGGCCTCTAAATTTACGTTTTATTTATTTATTTATTATTATTTTACAATAGTTTTCATCGCTTAGATAACTTTTATAGGAAGGTTGGAATTGTGCCCGTTTTTTCTTGAGTTTGTTTAAGAATAAAGATTTCAAATATGTTAAAAACTCCCATTTGTCATTTTTGGTAAATTATGGGTTTTATGCTAATTAGAGTCAGGTTTAGGGTAATTAAAGTGGTTTTTTCCCATTTACAGACTGAGAGACCTAATGTTGCATTCTAGGTTATTGCTCATGGGAGATAACTAAAAGTGTACCCATTCCCTACCTTCAATAAACAGCTATAATCTTCTTCGCACAAGAAGAAAGTGATGATGCCTGCACATTCATTAACCTTACCATAATGCTAAAACAAGTTAACAACTAAACCTAGACCTTAGCTACAGTTCGAACTACAGATAATAAATAGCTCATGCAATTGAAATTGTATTCGCTAACAATGTACATACAGAACGCAATGGCTAATATCTTGTTAAAGACTCTTCTGAAAAAAATTTCCAAACAAATAACCAAAGAAACACTTGCAAGTCGCAACATCTAAGCATTGAACATTATTGGTAAAATAGCCATGAAAGCAGCGAATGATCAACATCAGGCAAACATGGGAATGCATACATGTAACAGCTCTTGCAAACCTCAGATCTTTAGTGTATTAGGAATATACCCAATTTAAAGGAAAATTTGTATTAAGGTGTGGTGATCCAAACAAAGGCTGCAATGAAAAGACACCTAAAAGCTGAAATTTTAATGAGAAAAATATATAGAAAGCATCACTCACATCAGAAGGGTTTAAAACATGGGTCATATATCTTTCAAAATTTTCTTCTTTATTGCAAGTATTTCAACCATTTACCCCAAAAAAACTCATTTTTTAAACTTTAGCAATGATGCATATATGTCAAGGAATATCAATGGAGCATCAAAAATATTTTAAGTCAAAGCTCTCTATTTCAAGTTCTGCATCGATTAAAGTTGATAGAAACATATCAAGGAGTATCCAAGTTATATAAATATCCAATAATGGTGCAACTTCCTTATAGAACGTATCCATATTGATATTGCTAGACAAAAACATTAGAAACCTTTACAGCTTAAGCAGCAAGACATTTACATTTAACCTCAAAAGAAATAAGTGATCATTATTTTTTCACTCAAGCGTGGTGACTAATGAGTACAGTTTTTAATGAGAAATTTCCTGTTAAGCATCTTAGTTCCCAGACAATTTCATCAGCAATGTCACAAACCTTTGTTAATTCTTGTTTGGCAAGAACGTGATAGTGCCGTTCACTGATCCTCTGTCCGCATATTATGGCTATGAAAAAACCATAGAGCAAACCCACCAAAACAATAGCTAAAACTGCACAAATAAAACAAAAGATTATAGCATTACTCAATATGAAACTCAATATGAATCAATGGCTTGGGCAAGTCGCTTCAAGTACAGGAAAAAATCATACTGGAAAATAAAACTATTTGTTTTTTCATAACTGTTCAGATTTTATTTTTTTTTTCTATTCTTTCTTCCCTTTCTAGACATAATATATTAATACATATAACTTCTATCTATATTATCTTTTTCTCGTTGTGTAACCTTTCTTATTGTTCCTTAAGCACTTCAATATTTATGCATATGAATTCCACAAAAAATTGTAACATCCAAGTTAAATCAATTTGTATTATTGGAATGAAATAGCGGATATTCAGAACTTATTATTCTCTAGATGACTTCCAACGTTTTCTAGTTCTATGGAGGAAATAACAAAATAGAGAGTTTTTTCACCTTGTAGCATTTTCAGCATATGCACTCATCAAAATCGAGTCTTTCTTAATCAGGATTTAATGGAGATCATTATGGAGAGATGTTGGGCTAATATCCCATTAGCCTACATGTGACGCGGTTCAAATATTTTTGGCTTAGTATGTTTTGGAGATATGACCATGAAATAAGAAACAGGAGCAACATACTGTACTATTTTCCCCTCGTATACTAATAGGACAAATCTCAAGCCAGTGGAGGCTGGGTCAAAATATGTGTCTTATGGTCAAGTAAACTACTCTTAAATCATTGCATTTTGACGAACTTATAACCCAAGCCCAGAATGAAAGGAGAAAAGGAAAAGGAAAAGGAAAAAAAAAAAAGATTAATCGGATCACCAGTAATGAGTACATGTCTAGCGTACAAACACCGTGCAAATTTAGTATGCAACAGATATAGAAACGATTGACAAAAGACTATAAATGTGTCCATGTGAGAGAATCCACAAGTATATGTAAGTGAGGCATAAGTTGTTCACAAATATGCAGTTGTGTGCACATGACTTTCTGTGTGCTGTCTATGAGTGTTTCCTATGTATAGATGGAGGAGTGAGAACAGTCAAATACAATGCAATAAACTGACTTTTGCAAAAGATGTAGAAAAGATGGAGAAAAAGACCCTTTGTGTGCTCATGTATGTGCATCTACAAGTACATGTGAACGAGGCATGACTCGCATGAGATATTCACTACTATGCAGTTGCGTGCATGACTTTCTGTGCACTGTCTATGTGCATCTCTATGTTTGGATGGAGGAGAGAGAGAACGGTCAGTGATGAGGAGCGAGCATACCAGCCATGATATAAAATCCGTAAGGATGTTCTTCATAACCAAACATTTCTCTTAGTTCCTCCCCATAAAATTTGTACACTAGAACCCCCAACAATGCCACAATCTGTTGAAAACACGTGTTCAATTTCACATAAATTTTAACAAGGGAAGTTTCACATGATAAACAAAAGGATCTAACACAACATCAGATCAAATCAATTCCTTTTACAGAAGCAATCAGTGGCATAGAGAAAAATTCACGTATGTCAAAATGTAACTAAATCAATTTTGTTGCATCTTTAATGGGTGAAAATACACCATATCAATATAATTTCCATCATGACATCTAATGCAGCTGCACTGATCTTTCATTTTGATGTAATTTCAGCTCAAATACTGTGATTAGGTTACATTGAGTTTCCAAGAAAGTTACTCGGTCAAATCAAATACTGCCTCATTTTGTCAACATAATTATTTTTGACTTATTCAGTGCTTATTTCAAAATTATACAAAGAAAGTTTCCTTTTCAAAAGAAATTAATAAATAAATTAGCAATTTAAAAAGACTGAGAAGGTTGACTGTCTGGTATTTTAAATTAAAAGCCCATTTAAGTAAGCAGTCAAAAAAAATTTGTACTTGTTAAAGTATCCACCAAGAAACAAGCACTCGATGTTTTTCCAAAATCAGAACCAATCACTATTCTGGTTATAATACTATAGATAAGTATAAGCACCATAATAAATGTTCATAATCAATTTGTTTTCCAAATATAACAAGAAAAAGGGCATCACTTTTGTCAACATTCTGCAAGGAAAAAGATAAAATTAATGCCAACATTGTCTCGCTGAATCAATCTTCCTTTTCTTGACTGGGATTAATTTTTTTGCATGTTCTACAGATTAACTTTTCTATTACCTATCAGTAACAAAATCATTATTAGAAAAAAAAAAAAAAAAAAGCACTCCCTAGTAATACTTTCACTAGAACACTATCTAAGATGATTCACACACATTGATAGTTCAGGGTTTTATCAAAAACAATTAAAATAAAACCAAATTGCTCAATTAGATCGGATTTTCTTCCCTTTATAGCTAATTCTATGATTCTCCTGAACTTATCAGTATCAATCTCAAAGAACAAATCTCTCCATAAGTAGAAGTAAAAATTATATCACCCATGAAATGTTTCCTATTGCAGCTAAATAACTTCGATTTAACTTTACAGAACAAAATATAACAGCAAAATTCAATAAGAAATGAAGCTAATTACAGTATTTCAAGCAGTAACTTGACTATAGAGCAAAATGAATACAACATGTGATACATCAAGAAGTCATTTCATCATATTTAACAGTCAGGTAAAGAGTACTGATAGCTAGCGCAACCAAAGACAATTGATCCAACATTTAGAGTAACAAATAGAAGACAAAAATAGGGGAGAAATCATTCATTATCTTACCAGCTGAACAATTACAAAAATGAACGCATGGTCCCTAGCAACTAGGAACTGGAATTTCAATCTCAGCCACCAGCGATCAGGCGGGACATTAGCACGTAATATGAACTTTGCCCTGCATTCTGTACAGTGAGCAAAAGCAAAGCCTTCCTGAAATAACATGGGAATAAATAAAATCATATTAATCCTCCAAATCATGATTTTCAGTCCATTGTTATGGATAAGAGCAAGTCTATAAATGTGACTACTGAAGTAGTTAAATAGATAAAAATAATATTTGCTAAGCAATGGAGATAATGCTACATTGAAATACATCAATTTGATTCAGACACGAGGGATACCACTAAAGTAACAAGTACTCACCTTAGTTGACCTCCAGTTGTCGAGACATGACCTATGGACATACTTCTGAGTGCCTCTGCAATGACACGGGGCAATTAAGTCTTCTCCTGAAAAAAAAAAAAAAATTACTAATAAACATATCTCAAGACAAGTGCATCATATTAAATGTTTGTGCCTGGCAATAGTCATCTTGAATTTTTTTTTTAAAGAATCAATAATCCACCATCTGAAATGGTGACAGGAAAACATCAGAATCTAAAAAGATACCAAGCAATCTAGGTAGTAAAGACCTCCAACATCAAGACATATACGGCATTGTGGTTGGTCTGCATTCACCAGATGGGAAGTTTCATCATCATGAAGATTTTGTAAATCATCAGTGATGACAACACAATCCCTTGATTCCCTTCTAACAGCTGTGATTTCACATGAAGAAGAAGATGAAGACGGGGATGAAGATGACAATGAAGATTCTTCTGATCTTTGTAAGAGGTCAGACTGGGACAATATGGGTTCACTCTCTGAAATATCTTCGTTATGACTATCATTTGACACTAATTGCATTGCGAAAAATGTAGAACAAGAGATAAATTGTGAAAGTCAAAGCCAGAGCAATAGGTCCTATTGATCATTTCAACAAAAACTGAGGAACCTGCAAAATGTGAGAAGGGTTACATCAATCAGAAGGGAAATTTCAATAACCGAACGATTTACTAACGTGTAAACAATTATGCCAACATTGACTATCCAAAAACAAGCAATCCAAATTAATTTAAAGATTTTCCCCACAATAACTCAAAATTTTACAGCCAGACAAGCTTTACACTAAAACCAAATTATCAAAATGAAAGTTTCAAAGGAAAACATGGTTAGTGACAAGCAATGAATCGGCTATTATGGGACCAAACAATACTTAATTTGAGTCTAGAAAGGACTATTTAAGTTGTTTTCCATCAAAAGTATATCTATATTTAGTTACATAATTATATTTGCAATCATGCGAATGGAACCAATCAACCAAATACATAACTATCTTTTGTGATGTTTTTTCCCCTTAGGTCAGTCCAATTTTAGCACAAAAAAAAAATAAAAAAAAAAATAAAAAAAAATAAAGTAAAACAATCAACCAAATACAATGTTTTAAAATAAGTTTTTAGTATCAAGGTGTTTTCTTCCGACGAGGCGAGGCTTAAGCCTTAAGGTGGAACGAAGCGTAAGCCTCACAAAAGATAGATAAAGCACATAAAAATAAATATATAAAGCACATAAGATTTCATAAAACAACCAATAATCACATAATCACATTAATAATCATTAACAACCTATTTTATCATATAAATATCAAGTTACAAAGCTAAATGTAAGGTTTAGAACTTTACATACAATCAATAACACGACATAATTCATAAAATAATTAACATTCGATCATCATACTAACAACAAAGATGTTCAAATTAGTTTCTAGGCTCTAGCTATCCCCAACTCAAACAAAACCAAATTCATAACATCAATGCATCTTCATATTGGGTTGTGAAGATTGAATTAGTTTTATTGCACTACACTGACGCACTCGGGGTAAAAAAGAAGGAGAAATTGAGGCGTACGCCTTAATACGCCTTTGAGGCGCCGTTTAGAGGTGTACGCCTCATAAACAACCAGTGAGGCTTTTGCCTCAGTGCATTTTCTCAGAAGCGCACCACAGAACCTTTTTTTTTTTTTTTTTAAATAATCCAAATATAGGAAACGCATGTGAACATCGGATAAGTTCATAATAAGTGTCATACCAAGACTTGTGCTAATAATTTATTAAGCCTGTTGATGTTAGCTATACATGACTGTTGATGTTAGCTCTACATGATGTTAAGCTCATCTCCAATGACGGTGAAATTGGCATAAATGATCTGTTCAATCTCCCTACAAAGTACAATCATCTTTCAGTTCTAATATTTGTATCCAGAACCAGCCTGACCCCAGGTAAAACGCATAGGGTTGCTCAAAACACACTGAATTAGCCAAGTTTTCACCAACTCATTCCAGGGGGCCAAATTCAGGTCTGATATGACATTCTCTTAAAGTAAATACACAAATTCTATAGCAAGGGTAGGCCTCTACAGGTTGCATAATTAGGCATGACGAACTAGCTTTAATCGCAATTCACTTTCTTCTAAACAATACTAAAATAAGCACCCCTTTCTCAATACAAGGTCCGAAGAAATCAAGTACCATTAAACTGCGAATAGTGCTTTCAACTCTCGGAAATCTGAACATGGATTAGCTAGGTTATCACTATTCTCATTTAGCTCAGTCATCCTAATGACTACGTAAAAACCACTCCTCTCAACCAAAACTCAGTCATCCAAACCTCTATGAGAAGAGACGACACGGACACACAAACAGACACGCATTCAAAAGCCTTACTCAAACTGATACAACAAACTAAATTTCAAAATTCTAACTGATACACACAACACTGAATTTTAGAATTCAGTTACACTCTATGCATAAAAAAAATTCAAATCCTAAAACAAAAATAGACATCAAAAGCATATCGCAATTCTCAAATCTCAAAATTTCGAATATGCGCTAAATCAAAGAACGAAACACGAAATGCCAGAAATCCGACCAATTGCTCACCGGAAACTGAAGGAGAAACCTCCGAGACCAAACATCTGCACTGATTCGAGCGTGAATTCACGGCGTATTCTTGAAGATTGAATCTGGTTCTAGCTAGATTTCTTATCGATTTTTTTTTTTTTTTTTTTTTATCAAGTGAGAAAAGAAAACAGAGAGTTTCTTGACTTTATATAAAATGATCTTAGAAATTATTTAATGGTAATTTTATCGTTAATTAAATTATTAAACAAAACAAAAAGAAAATTTAAAGACATCGTTGACAAAAGGATCGATCTATTTACGATACATAATCTGTTTCTATTGTTAGAAACAAATCAATAAAAAGAGTGATTGAGAATCTGAGATGAATTAACTTTTTCCATGTAATTTTCTAGAAACACATGATAACATTATCCTTATTTTATTAATGGTAGTTTTATCTTTAATTAAATTATTAAATAAAACAAAACAAATTTAATGAATTGCACACAAATCTTAACTCATCTCACACATTGCCTCTTGCCATAGCGGTGGGACTTTCCTTTGGAAACCCCCACCACCCAATATCTCAAGATCAAGGCCAAGTGTGTGCATGGCTTTAGCACAATTTTCCCACTAATGGTGTGAGTATTATTCTACTTATGAGATTGTCAGTCCGGACTGAGCTTGTAGAGCCATATCTTATCGGTTTTGGGAGTTATTGTAATTCAAAAAAAAAAAAAAAATCTTAACTCATCCTTTTTTTAATTTTTTATATTTTTACATTTCATAAACCTTAAATCATATAATTCTTTTTTTTTTTATCCTTTTTTTTTTTTTATTATTTTTTTTTTAATCTTTGAAGATTTGTTTGATTCTGAAGTGACTAAGAATGTTATTATACAATCAGAAACAAACGTTAACCGTAAGTTATTAATCAAATTTAAATTTACAATCAAATTTATTTTTATTTTTATTAATCAAAAACAGACGCTTGAGGTTTAAATGTGTAAAGTGTATTAGAGCTCATTAAAATGTAGGGACAATGTGTAAACACCTTGGTATGATCTTTAACTCACCATCACCCATCCCATTCACTTTACAACAAAAATCACCCATGACTGTTAAAAGAAGTCTTAATTGATATTTAGGGAAAATTAGCTTGAAGGTGAGGGTGAATTTGGTGCTCTGTCAAGGTTCTTAATGTATGATTCCATTCTTGAGGTCCATTTGCATATATTTTAGCGTTTTTCAAAAATTGAATCATATGAGAGTATATTTTGAAAAAAAAAAAAAATTGTGCGTAAACTTCTGCCGCATATGTTTGAATGAATGAGCCTAAGTTCTGAGCGGTAAAATGAGCGAAATCTTGTAAAGCCTAGAGTCGAGGTGCATTACATCTATGACTCTTGGGTTCGATGTTTTTTAAGTTGAGTTCGCTTTGAATGTGGAATTGAGTTTGTTGTGATGTAGCATCTTGAGTAACATAATTATAGCCTATATTAAGTGGTTTTAGCATGCATGTGTCTACATTTTGGCACGCTCAACGTTGCATCTCATTATATAGCTGGCTCTGCAAAAATATGTTTGTGGGTGTCATATCTGTAAACCCTCATGAGACTTCACTCGTCCGCTAGGGTCGCCTAGGGGTTTAAAAGTTACGGCACATGCTAAATGTCATCATGTCACCCACGAAAGTGGTGTTGTTTTTATTTTTGTTATTGTTTTAGCTTTAGTCTTAGGTTAGTTTTTGTTTTTGTTTGTTTCGGTTTTGCTCGAGGATGAGTAAAAGATAGGTTTAAGGGTAATTACGGGTCACACGAGTCTACATCAATTACTTGCATTTCCTAATGTTTTGCACTCATTTCTCAAGTAAAACTGAGTATTTTATATTTAACGGCTAAATAAGCTTGTGTAGGTTATTAAGGCTTTCCAAGGGTGTTTGTGTAAAGTTAGAATATTTTGGGGCTGAAAAGAAGATTTGGAGAAGTTTTGAAGGCCATGCATGGTACATGCGTTGAAGTGTACCACGCATCAACCACGCAAACATTCTAGAGAAGTGTCGCAGTTCGTGTGTTCTTCTGAACTGAGACAATTGTATAGCAAAAAGTCTCCAAAGATGTGTCGCAGTACGTGCGTTGAAGCATACCATGCAAATTGTACAATGCAAGTTTTCCAATGAGTTGTTGCGGTACGTTGTGTTGAACTGTACCGGGTCCAAACAACGAATTAGACCTGCCAACTCAACATTTCTATGTGATTCGTGCCCTAATTTTGCACACCTATAAATCCATTGTCTTTTCTTGTGCCCACGACCTCTACCACAACTTTTGAGCTCTAAACCACATAAGATTTCACCTTTAAACACTTCCCTTCACAAAATCATCAAATCCATTCACTAAAACACAAATCATTTCCCACCCCAACCTAAACCCACCATTAAACACTCATCTTGGAGCAAATGAGGCTAAGGAGAGAAGAAGCCAAGCAAGTCAAGTAAAACAAGAGAAGAGGAGATTTCTACATTTAGTTTAATTGTCTACACCTCTCTCTCTCTCTCTCTCTCTCTCTCTCTCTCTCTCTCTCTCTCTCTCTCTTTTATTATAGTATTTGACATGACTATAGCATATTTTATATCATATTTGGCTTGTATTTGTAACATGAACTAAATATCTTGAGCTAAGGCCAAGAGGAAACCAAACCCATGATTGTCTAAATAAAAGACCACCAATTTTATCTATATGAGCTTGTATTGTATGAAATTTTCATATACTTAATGTTTTTGAGTGCCTATCTATCATTTGATTGTTCTTTTGGTTGTGGTGTGATGGACCGAGAGGTGAAGCACTCAATGTGCTCGATGAAATGCTCGATACAAGTCTAGTAAGGTAGAAATACTCGAGGCTAGCTTGTAGGATTCATATATGTGTAACACTATGCTTAATGATTTCATGCATATTTCCACAGTCATTGAGAGATAAGTTATGGGTATGTGTGGATGTAATATTTGTTGTTCAAGAGAGAATATAGGTTAATTAAGGGTCACACGAGTCTACAACAATTACTTGTATAATTGGAATTAGTTGGTGGGTCTAGAACTAAGATAAGATTTGTTATGTGGATTCTAAGCCTTAGTTATTTTCTCATACAAGTTACATTCATATTTTCTTGTGTTTGTGTGCTTTAAATTACATTGTTTGCAATAGATAGCAAAATTAGTTTAGTTGTAGTGTTTAAATTGAAAATCACCATTTTATCATTGTCCAAATAGTAATTAACTTATTCAATTTCGGTAATCAACACTCAATCCTTATGGGAATGAATCTATATCTACATTATACTACACTTTGTGGCCTCGTACAATTGCGAGTAGCCATTTTTGTGTGGTAAAGAATCTAGTGGATTGGTAGACGGAGGCGAAATTAGAGAGGTTGACGGAGGAGGATGCTGAGTTTCAGATGCGAAGCTAGTGAGTCACTGTTGGAGAAGGAGCGAGTTGACTCAGTTCAATTATTTTTTTTAAAAATATTTATTAGTTTAAAATAAATCTGGAAAGAAAAAATAATTTTGTAAAAAAGTAGTTGAAAGAGAAAAAAATAAATAAATAAAAGAGAATAATATATTATATGATGTCTATTTTAGTCTTTTTGATTCATAATCTGATCAAGTTTATTAGATACATTTTCCTTGCTTTTTTATTAAGTTGATTATTTTTAAAGTTAATTTACCAAACACTTATCTAGTTTTATTTTAATCGGATTATTTCATGAGTTAGCTATAAGTGATTATTTCTTAAGCTACAAACATAGCCTAAATCTAGTTAAACCAAGACTATATTTGAGATTGTTTTGCTTAAGAAAAAAATCTACTTATGGCTTCATTTAAGAAATAATCAATTTAAGAAAAAGTTGATAAATGTTTGGTAAACTAAATTTTAAAATTGCTTAACTTTTAAAAGGATGGAAAATGTATTGAACAAAATTACTAAAATAGACATTATTAATAATATAAATATAAAACATATAAAAAGAAATAACCAAATGGACATTTATTGTTAAAATATAATGTATATATATTGTTAAAGTATTGCCAATAAAAGAGAATTTAATTATTTATTATTATTATTTCCAGCTTTTTTGTTCTTTTTTTTTTCTTTCAGTTTTTTCTAATATATATATATATATATATATATATCCATTTTTTCATTGTTATTTAATAAAGGACCGAGTCAACTCATAAAAAAAAAAAAAAAAAAACCCGACCGAGTCAACTCAACCCTAGTCTCCCTCAACACAACTTAGTCAACTCAGTCATCTTCTCCATCAAGCATTAACAACTCTGGCATCAACAACTCCGGCATCGAATTCGTGAGATTTTGTCGCCGATTCGCTGCATCGTGGAGGAGAAAAACCAGCCTTGGCGACGGAATCACGATTGGATTTGTGATTTCAATTGCGAAACGGAATCCTCCACTGCCGGAGGAACACTAACTTACATCGACGACTTCGACTTCGCCGATGGTAGAACCAGCATCTCTGGCACGACAGAATTGACGACTTCGACTTCGACTTCGCCGATGGTAGCTGGGCGACAAATTCACGATTTCAATCGTGAACGAAGGAGGCAGTTTGCCATCGACTTCAACAACTTCGACGACTTCGACTTCCTCTGACGGAGACGGCTATTGCTAGGGAGGCGAGACGACGTCGTCTTCGGTGATGGACATGGAAGGATCTCCTTCGGCCTCCAACTCCGGTGGTGGCCACCACCATTGTTCAATTTTTGTTATATATATATATTAGTTCTTTATTATATTATTATTAAATGTAAGGGTAATACTGTCTATTAATAAAATAGTGAGGGTATTTTGGACATTGTATAAGCAATAAGCTAGCTTCTGCTTCAAAAAGCAACCCCCAACCAACTTCTCAAAAGTTGCTTATTGGAGGAGCAAATTGTAAACTAAGTGCTTTTGGGAAGTTTACCAAACACCCATTGCTCAAAACTTGAGAAATAAGTGATAATTTCTCAAGCAAAAGCAATCTCAAACATAGTCTAAGTCATTTTGCATCATTAAATCCTTGTAAAATACAAGACTATCAACTAATGAGGTAGTAATAAATAAGATTTAAACAAGAGGGAATGACACTAAATCTCCCTAAGGTTTGCTTTCTTGCACCCATAAACAATTTTATCATAAATTGACACTCACACCCCATCCCGTTAATCAAACTTAACCGTTGACAATGTTTGACAGTCAAAAGACTAAACTACCCCTACCCCTAAATTATTATTATTTTTAAATAAAACATTTTTAAAAAATGGATATCCACCATCCATCTCAAACATGGATGGTGGAGATCAAAATAACATTTTAAAAAATTGAAAATTGAATTGAATTAAAAATTTTAAAATTAAAAAACGGAAATAAAAAACAAAACAAAAATTGAAAAATTGAAAAACAATTTTTTTTTTTTAAATGGATCTCAACTATCTTTCTTTGAGATAGATGGTGGAGATTAAATAGTTTTTTTTTTTTAAAAAAAAAGGAAAAAACAAACAAACAAAAAGGAGAGAGGTGGAGATCCAATCTCTTCAAGATAGATGGATGGTATTGGATCTCCATAGTAATCCATGGAGATCTCTTTCTCACATCTCTGCTCTCATTAGTCGTTATCGTCTGTACCCTTTTGCCGCCGTAAAAAAATCAAGTCTTTCACTGCTAGTTGCTTTCGGTGATAGTCTGATAAAGTGCTTTCCTAGTCCCACTGTCCGTGTACTTTCTTTTGTGTTTCCTTGAAAATACTACTTATGAAAGTAGCTAAATTAATATTACTTGTGAATGGTGAAAGATACATAAATTGCTTGGTAATTTGCTAGCAAAGTAGTAGATCAAAGCTTTGTGTTATATGACTAAAACATCAACTATGCCCTCGAAATTGTAATTCTAACTAACGTGGCTTCTTCTTCTTCTTCTTCTTCATTGATTTCTGGTTCCAACCCTCTAGATTAGTATGATGTTTTCCTCGACTTTTTCAATTTTGCTTCTACTATGATAAAGAATGATTGGGACCAAGATGGGGATCCATGGAGATGTGGAGATCCATTCTCTAGATTGGATCTCCACCATTCATCAATCTTCTGGACATCTAAAGAAAAAAGTCATTCTGCTTGGCTACTACCCTCCAATCTCCACCTACATTTTGGTCATTCTACTTGGCTACTATTCTCCAATCTCCACCTCCATTTTTGACATTCTACTTGGTTATTGCCCTCCCACATATCACTATATCTAGTAATTTTTAGTGTAGACACCCTATATTGTAAGCCTTGCGGCAACTATTGAAATTAGTGGTGGCAATGTGGGCCGGCACGGCTTACATGTGCTGGGTCGAATGAGCCGATTTTTGAAAATGGGCTCAGCCTAGCATGGCACAGCAAGTTTCCATGCTAGGCCGGCTCGTTTTCAGAAATGGGGGGCTCGACACGTGCCACATGTGCCGGGCCAGGCCCGCAAGCAGGCCACTTTTTTTTTAATTTAAATATTTTAATTCAATTTAGTACATATAATATTGTCTAAACAATTTAAATTATGTTATTTTAATTGTAATTTTACTATCTTATTTATTATTTTAGTGTAATTAAAAAAATAGATAGATTTATTATTTTATTTAATAAAAATAATTCAGAGAATAATAAAGATAAAACATTAAAGAAAATAAAAAATACATGATGAAATTATGAAAATATGAAGTGAAGAATGATTTATTTATTTCGGATTTTCAGTATTACATGTTTGCCTCATTAAAAACCTTACCAAGAAATACACAATGAGATAAAAACTTGGTAAGAGAAAAAGAGTGCAATCGTATTACAAGTCAATTTACATGTATAGCCTAGATTTGGTTACTACCGAAACTCTCTTCGACATATAAATTACTAAAATTTTGAATAAATTGTTAATCTACTGTTTCATTTTGCAACCTCTTTCGAGTACGCTCTCAATCCCGAATGCATGCCAATACCTCCACCATCTTTAGAGTCAAAGAACTTCTTCTTTCTTTAACAATTCTTTCAATCGTGTTGAATACCTGTTCTGAGGAAACAGTGGAGACAGGGATAACTTATACGTTACGTGCTAGGTGTGACAGGACCAGATATTTATAGTTGTAGGTCTTCCACCATACCTACAAATCAAATCCCTTCTCTATTTCAAATCTGTCGTCGAATTGAGCTTCAAGGTAGGTTTTCAGTTCGGCACTGGAATTTTCACTAGCTCGTGAAGAAGAAGAACTTAATGAGCCTACGTTTTTTCAGCGTTTTAGAATGTTCCAACTTGTCTAATTCGGGAGTGTGTCTGGTTTTGCTGATGGTTGTGCATCAACGCCGCAATACATGCGCTCATAACTACTAAAAACTTCGAACAACTTGGTTTGAATGTCAGTAACATTTGCAGGATAATCTATGCTCAAATAATTACCAAGATAATCTAGCAATGTTTCTAAACCAAATAATTTAACTATATGATCTATTATAAGACCTAAAGTATAAAGGAAAGGAATTGTAGACCAGTATTTTTTAAACTTGGTTTCCATGACAACAACTGTAGGGCCTAAGATATCATCTTCCCTATAATTGTTAACAATTCAGATAATTCAATAATATGATGGATTGCTAGGGAAGATGTGGGGTAATAGGACCTCAGAAAGAGTTACAGTGGAATTGTAAAAAGTCTTTAAAAATTCAACAAAGATCTTTATCACATGCCAATCATCTGAGGTCAGTGTTGGACGGCCAAGTTCGAACATTTTCATGTTATAAAAACCTGAAATAGGTGTATAATAATCTAAACAATTTTGTAGTATTAAGTAAGTAGAGTTCCACCTTACCGGCATATCTGTTAGGAATCTTCGGGGTCGTAGACCGTAGGTTTTACAGTATCTACAGAATTCATTCAATCTTGGTTTAGAACTACCGATTCAAGCAAGGGCATCGCTGATGCGATCTATACGATCACTTACTACCTTCATACCAGACTATACAACTAAATTGATGATATGACATGTACACCATTGATGGAAGAAATAACCCCCATGTTGCGAGATTTTTTTTTTCAAAAAACAATGGAATGGAGCTAGTATTTGTAGATACATTATCTAATGTGATAGAAATGATGTGATCAGTTATTTCAAAAGTTTCTAAAACAGACTTAATGACATTAAAAATATTTGATGCGGTATGTGCAAAATCCATAGGATGAAAACCAAGAATTTTTTTTTTGTAAATTCCAATCAGAGTCTAAATAATGTCCCGTGACAGTTAAAGAGTCCTGTTTGGAACATGCATTCCAAATATCGGAAGTTAATGCAATAGAGACAGTTAGATGCTGTAATTCAGCCTTCAACTTATCTCGTTAGGTTTGAAAACATTTTATCAAATCGCTCATAGTAGTGTTTCTAGAAATAGTTTTTAATTAGGGGTTGTATGCAGTTTGAATAAATTCTTCATAAAAAACATTATCACCGAAATTAATCGGTTGATCAGTACATGCAATGTAACGTGCCATGGACTCTCTAGCAAACACGGGGTCGTAACCCCATGTTGTAATGGACCCGTCTAGGTGCTGTTGTAGTTGTGTCTGGGTTGTAGTGTCTACTTGTCCGTGTGCAGGCATGCATTTCTCCATATGTCTTTGCAAATGACTAGTCCCCACCCCCCCCAGAAGTCACATAGTGCTTAAGACAAAACTTACATTGAGCTATGTCCATGACTTTACCGTTTGGCATAGTCTTTTGTACTACGTCAAAACACTGACATATGTTTGATGTGTGCTTTTTAGGTTTGGGAGCACGTGATGTCGGTGTTGTGCCGGAAGCAGAAGGTTCCGCTGTCGTTTCCGTCGGCCCAGAAAGGTCAAAATAATCATCCTCCATGTTAAGACCGTCCAGAAATTGAGGATGATTATGATTCATTTCCTACAATACAAATATTAACTCATTAGTCATTAAAAACTAAGCATTTAATCATAAATATTTTACTTATTAGTTATTAATAATCATTTTATCATAAATATACTCATAAATATACTAAGCATAAATATATTAAAATTAATTACTAAACATAAAATCATAAATATCATTAAAATATTCAAATATATTACTAAACATAAAATCATAAATATACTAAGCATAAAAATATTTAAATTAATTACTAAGCATTTAATCATAAATATTCAAAACTTAAAAATATTTAAATTCATTACTAAGCATTTAATCATAAATATAGTAATATACTAAGCATAAAATATTTAAATTCATTACTAAGCAATAAGCATTAAATCAAAAATATACTAGGCATAAATATATTAAAATTAATTACTAAACATAAAATCATAAATATCATAAAAATATTTAAATATATTACTAAACATAAAATCATCAATTTACTAACTAAACAAAATATACTAAGATTACTAAGCATAAATTAAAATACACAAATATTAAAATTAATCACTAGACATAAATTCATGAAATGATAAATTTACTAAAATCTAAGATTCTAAGATTAAATATTAAAATTTATAACAATTATTAAAAATATTAACTCATAAATACACTAAGCATAAAGCCATAAATATAAAATATACATCAAACATAAGAATAAATATCAAAATTAATAACTAAGCATAAATATGTTAAGTATAAATATAAAATTTAAAAACTAAAATATAAAATTAATAACATTTAAAGGAAAAACATACCTTTGAGCTTTGGTGGAGAGATTAGAGAATAATATTAGTAATATAGATTATAGTATTAGAAATTTAGAATAATAGATTAGTAGAATAGTAGTGTAGAGAATAGAGAGAGAGAGAGAGAGAGAGAGAGAGAGAGAGAGAGAGAGAGAGAGAGAGAGAGAGAGAGAGAGAGTAGTGAAATATGAATGGGTGGGGGTATTTATAGAAAAAATTAAAATGTGGGTAAAAATATAAAATAGAAGAAATGAGAGGGCAAATTGCAATTTATTGTTTTTTCAAAAATCTGACCGTTTCCTGACGTCAGCAACGGTCAATTTTTTGAAAAAAAAAAACAATAAAAAATTAACCGCCCAACGATCGGCTAGATGGGTCGAGCCCGGCAGACTGGTGGGCCTGGATTCTTCGACACGGCCCATGCTAGGCTAGGGGCCGTGTCTGGCCTGGCTTGGCTTGCTGAAAATATATCTATAATAAGCCTAATTAATCTAGGGAGAGGAGAGGAGAGGGGGGGGGGGGGGGGTGAATAGATTAAACACAAATTAATTACCAAATATTCGCGATTTTGACAATATTAAAGAAACAACCCATAACTAGTCAAAACAACTATCAATAGAAAGATGCGGAAAATAAATAACACGAATTTTTATGTGGAATCCCACACAGGAAAAACCACAAGATGCTATGTCCGTCACACAAGAACCTCGAATCCACTATTTGCAAATACGATTATAATCTAGGTTGACCACATCACATCTAAGATTACTAATTCGTCTTTACTACCTGCAAGCCTTTAATAGTGACTCTAGTCCCTTGCTTGCAAACTAACAAAAGGTAAATACGAGACTTGACTCTAAAGAGAAGAGATAAAACAACCTAAGGTGAATATATGCAATATTCAAGATGCTAAACTGCAAGGTTAGACATTTAAGCTTATCTAGGCATAGATGAACATGTTAGACATTCCTAGATATCATTTTGCTAGATGACATGCATAGAACATAGCTAAATAAGCAAACAAAGTCCTATATGCAATATCTGCCACAATCAACACACAAACCACAATAAAGAATTTATCTTGATACTATTCAAGTCACAAAGGTGTAATCTTGAACTTAATCAAGTAATAAAAAGGCTATTATGTAAAGTAAGAACATACAAGAAGATGCAAATGATGTTCTAGCTATAAGTCATGTGAGCAAAGAAAAGAAACCAAAAGAATCATACCTAACCCATGCTAGATGATGTATGAATCATGAAAGATGAAGGGTATTGGTGTTTTGGATGATTAAAAATCAAGTCTTGGTGATTTGTGTTTGAAGACACTCTTTTGATTCTTGAAAGGTGTAATTTTTGCTCTAAAAAACGACCCAAGGCTGTCAAAGTGTATATATATATATATATAAGATCCAAGTAAAGTGAGGTCGTTTTGAAAAAAAAATGGTTCAACTTCTCATCAGTTGCGCTGGTCGTCATGCGCACAACCTCTGGAGATACTTGCGCTGGTGAGCTGCGCATGACGTCCAGCGCAAGACCAGCCCACAACCTCTGCCAAGATTACGCTGGTGTGTGGTGACGTCCAGCGCACAGCCTCTGCCAAGGTTACGCTGGTGTGTGTGTTGGTCTGGCGCATGACGACAGGTGCAAAGCACACACTGCACTTAAACACAATCAAGCATAGAAAAATTTGTGCAAGTGTGAAAAGTGACAACATACACTTAAAAATGCAATAATCACACAAGAATGCTAAAGAGTGTGTGTGTGCAACTAGATCTCTTCAATTAGGAGTCAAAACAAGTAATCTACCTTCCTTAAAGTTCTTGATACCCACAATGAAGTCCTTTGACATTTGATGAGAATTTCTTCAATCCTAAGCTACCCTTACATATTTGAACCCCATTGTGGTTTTGTCAATGAAATTAAGTTAATCAAAAAGAGGCACTTACACCTGCAGTGTTGGGCACAACCCGCCATTCTGAGCAGGCAGGCCGTGCTGTGCCCTCCAGGCCCGGCACATTTTGACACCTCTAATTGAAATATTATGATGTGGTTAATTAATAAGAACATGGAATACTTGATCATAATTGATTCCCTATCACTCCCGGACTGGTCTTGACTCGTCAATGTCTGTCCCTCTTAGTCACACCAGGGATGAATAAAATATAACCTCCCCCCAAAACGGATCGCCTCGGAGCCCCAATTACCGACGGGGTCAAGAATTGCATCTCAACCATGGTACTACCGCACCAGCTACGTACCCGAATCGAACCTTTGCAGGGCACCAGTACTCCACGGTCAATTGGTGTCACGAAAGTCTCCACCTGATTTTCAGGATAACATTATTATTAAGCCTTGTTATTATCATGATGTCCATAGAAAAAAAAAAACAAAAAAACAAGATAGTAAAAACGAGATTTTCTCCTTACAACCCGATTTTTTTTCTTTTCACACACATTTTCTAAAGACATTCCACCTAAAAACTTAAAATCTAAAGACATTTAATATTCTTTCAAAATTATCCTTTTTAGTTTTTGAAGCTCATTTTTTGAAAACATTTCATCCCAAATAACCTAATTTTTAAAAAACAATTCTGTAGATAGATATTTCATTTTGCTTTAAAATTATCTTTTTTTTTTTTTTTCATTGACTAGTGAAATTCCGAACTTTTATTTTATTTTTGTTTCATTTAACTGATTCAAAAAATTTAAGAGTCGGACACTTTTTTTTTTTTTCTGAAAAATAGATTGTTTGGGTGTTGACTATTTTAATCTTATTATGGCACTGCCTTATGACATTTGATACTAATTATTCTCTGGACTCTAAAGTTGTTTTAGATTACTTTGGTAGAGAGCTTTAAACAAGCTACTAATCCTCTAGAATACAAAATAATTGTTTTTGCTGGTGAACCCACTTTGCTGCTCTTCTTAATTAATAAAAGATTTATTTTATTGTATTTTTCTACAAAAATCAATACTTTTTCAAAATAATATGTGTTTGTTTTTTGTTATAAATTTTTAGGGTTTGTGAAATGCAAAAACAAAGAGTAAAAAAAAAAGAGTAATGTTTCTAACAAAGTTGTTTTAGAATTTAGTAATTTTAACTAGGATAAAATTATCATATAATAGAAATTATTAAAATGGAGTTTAGAAAGATATTTAGTGGATTGTTAATAGTATCACAATAAAAAATAAAAATAAAAATAAAAATAAAAATAAAAATAAAAAGATATTTGGCAGCAATGTTGAATGAATTTTTTTTTTTTTTTAGTTGTTTACTTTAGAGCAAATTATAGCCAACCTGTTAGAGGTTTGCTATTTAGCAATCAGAACATGATTATCATTAATTAACAATGATATCCCATACTTAGTCATGTTAGGAAGTATGCCCTAAATCAAGGGTTTTTCTGCAACAAATCATTTGATATAAATAAAAGTCTTTTGTTTATAAATAAAGTATGTAGCATGTATCAATCGTTTATTATAAATGTCAAAAGCAAAATATTCTAAGGTTCCAAGACTAAAAGAAATATAAAGAATTATTCACATAAAAAAGTTTATGTATTATAGACATAATTCTTTATTTTGTTTTCAATTTGGAAGTGTTGACTCTAGAATCACTAAAGTGAAAGACTTTAAACATAAGACCTAGTACATATGATGTATTGATTGGATAATGTGAATTTTATATTTTCATTTTATTGTTAATGAAATAAAACATTCACAATAGAGCAATTAAAATATCTATATTAATTCTTCGATAAATAATGTACCATATATATTATGAGTTGTAACATTTGAGCTATCAATGGATACAACCACAGAATAACAGTTTAATTATAATAGTTTGGTGTTATTGATTCATAGGTCATAGCGGACATATATTTATAGATATAGACATAACGCCTTTATAATTAAATAAGAGTAAATATCACTGTATGAGCCTTACGAGGGCTTGGATAAAAAATCTTGGTACCGAGTATTCAATAAGGAGTTATTGAATCAAGATTTATGATAAATCAAATTATCCATTTAGATGTAAAGACCGTCCTAAGGAATAAAATAATTAATAATGCAATAGTCAAAAGACATTTTAATTATTGATATTTTTTCATAAGGATACATACACACAATTGCTTAGGGTAAAAGTAGTTAATATATTTTATTTTAATTCAAGAGTGCAATTTTAGTTTTTTAGTGGACTAAACTGAAATTAATATATTTGGGCTCAATTAATTAAGAGTTAATTGATATTTGGGCTAAATATATTAGAACTTGTAATTAAAATAACTCGTGGATCCCCAAACTTCACAATTTAAATTGAATCATCTAAAATGAACCAATTGGGTTCAAATATTGGGTTCAAAAAGAAGACCCAAGGATCCGAAATTGGATCCTTGGTTGAAGAAGATTTCGGCCAAGCTTAAATTGTAGGGTTGTTGAATCCTATATGTACACAAAGTAACACATGCCACTTTGTGTGTATAGGAAGCAATCCCTTACCCAAAAGAAATTGCCATCTTGTTTCTTTTATTTAGTTTCCATTAAGAGTGGAAAACAAATTATAAAAAAAAAAAAAAAAGGATTTTGTAAGAAAAAAAAAAGACTTCTAATACGATTAGACTTACTAAATCACAATAGGATTGTAATTCTCGTGTCCTGTTATGAAACTAATTATTCTTTTCTAAATCTATATGTAAGGACCTTTATTTTATAATCGGCTTATTTCATAACAAACTACATTGGGAATGATTTTGTAATGGGTAGCTTAGGTTCTCAATTGCAAGCTTCCAAGCATCTCCGTGTCTTCAAGAGCAAGAGCAAAATGTATATCACTCGACTTTGCCTCTTGAAGAGAATTAGTTGCACACACACACACACACATACACACACACACACACACACACACACACACACACTTCTTTATGCATGCTTTGCTCATCTTGCATTTGTGTTTCAATTCTTATATGTGTGCTTTCTTTACACTTCTTACACGTGCACTTTATTGTTAGATCTAAATGTGGTGCTATGTAATGTAATTCGTTTCCCAATGATTGATCGAAACGACCGCGCATGCATGATGGTGTGTTTGTTTTAGCGTGATGAGTGACCACTTGAGATGGTCCTAATTCGCGGGTCCCTCTCGTGCAATCACTCGTGAAGTCATCTCGATTTTTTTCATGGTCCCGGTGCACAGGTCCCTACCCGTGCAGTCACCTGGGTAGTCTTCTCGGGTGTTTTTACAGGTCCTAGTGCACAAGTGTTACGCGGGTCCTTACTCGTACAGTTCTCTATTTTTGCCTTACGTTTCCAAAATGACGTAGTTTCACTTAGGGCACTTATTTAAACCTCTCTTTCTCATCTTCTTTAAGATGACCACGAAGTTAAAACCTTAGAGAGATAGATTGAGTGGCTCTAGAGAGAAAAAGCTTCAAGCTTCCTTTATTAACTCTCCAAACCCAAAACCCATATGCATCTTACATCATCAATCATCATTTGAGCATGAGTCTTTTTGTCTTCATGACTAGGTGAGTTACAACTGCATTAAATCTCATTTATTGTTGTTCGTACTCTAGATTAAGTATGTATTACTTGATTAAATACCTTGACTCTCTTTATTGCATATGTTCATGAGTCTTGATAACATGATTGAGTTTGTTTGTGATAGCTTGCATGATCATGTCGTTTTACCTAAATAGATAAGCCTTGAATGTTTTTGTAAGATTGTTTTATGACTAGGTTGATAGATTCATGTTTATTTATATAGTCAAGCTCTCTTGTTCATGTGTGTTTGTTTGACAATTAGGTTGTAAGATTTACTTTACACATCTAATTGAGTCCTCATGTATAGGCATGTAGGCATCGTTTAATAACTAGATTGCATTATAACATCTAGTTAAGCATTTTTCGTGTGGTCTTACATATCATTGCATTTTCAATATTGCTACATATTCACTTAGACTATTAATTCTTTTCAATGAGTCAAAGTCTTGTGGCTACATTTGGTAGTTACACAAGCAAGTGAAGTATTGCAACCAAATGGTTGGTTGGCAAGCATTGTCAAGTACCGCTATAAAAGGCCGACAGGGTAGACTAGGATGTGCTCACGCCAAAAGTAGTGAACCAGGGGATATCATTAGAGATTGAACCAAAAATGGTAAGTGGTAGTGTTCATAGCCTGAGGTTATCGAGAGTGAGAGTCCGTGTATCGTTTCAGGGTGTAACCGCCTTATCATATAACGGATTGTTATGGCTTAAGTGGCTAACATGACTAGTTCCGTGGTTTTTCTTTGTTGAAGGTTTCCACGTAAAAATCAAGTGTTCTTTATATTTAAGCACTTTACTTAATTTTTGTTATTTGTATGTTTGAGTTTTTATTAAGTATTGACTAATCGAAAAAATTGGTAGTAATCGATTAACAACTTATTCACTCACTTTTTGTTGTATTAGACACACCATATATATATATATATATTTAACCTCAACATAGCGAGGGGAAAATTATTGAAAGAAAAGAAAAGAAAAGAACACAAAAGGGTGAGGGAGATATAAAAACCTTACCCCTTGAAGGAATACATCAAGAAAACAGTAACAAGGGAAACCCTATAAATCAGTGAACAAAAAGGATTGAATCTCAACAAGAGGGTGATCCCAAAAAATGAACTCTGAAGATTGCAAACCCAAATTAGCCAAACAGTTTGCAACCCGATTACCTTCATGAAAAGTGTGAGAAAACTTAACCTGCATGTTACGTAGCCTGAACTTACAATCCATCCAACGAGAATAAAGCTCCCAGTAAGGAAGAAAATCATCATTTTGAAAACAATTAATAGCTAAAAGAGAATCACTCTAAATCCAAACATTATTCCAACCCTTCTTTGAAGTAGTTTCTATAGCAAGGATAATAGCCATCAATTCAGAAAAGAAAGTTGTTTGACAACCCAAAGGCATAACTAAACAACCATGAAAAACTCTGTGAAACATGCAAATAACGCCACCACAAGTAGATTGACCAGGATTACTTTTAAACAAACCATATGTGTTGATTTTGAACCATCTATAAGAAGGAACATACCAAATGAGAGGAAGAATTTTCGGAGCTCTAACTAAAGAAGATTTGATTCCCAAACTATTAAAAACCGACATATCTGAATTCGGGAACACATAACCAGGGCATAATTTGCACAAGAAAGCAATATTTGCCTTACACTGAGGAAGAGAAAGATGGATAGAAAGAAACATATCATAAAATCTGACCTTATTTCTTGTCTTCCAATTATGATAAGTAACATAAAAGCAAGAAACAAGCCATATATTGAAAATTTGTTGCTGAAAAGGCTTGTTAATATTTGCATACCAAAAATCTTCTGTATTACCGAATGTAGGAAAATTAATGTTGAAAGAATTTGCTAGCCATTGCCATAAATGTTGAGCAAAGTTGCACTCAAAGAATAAATGAGGAATACTTTCATCACAACAGAAGGAGGAACAAAGCTAGCAGGTAGAAACCAAACAAATACCTCTTTGACGAAGTTGATCATCAATTGGCAATTTGCCTAAAATTAATCTTCACACCAATATCGAAAACTTTGGAGGAATGAAAGAAGACCATATTAACTTACTCCAAGATTGATAAGACATTTTCATACGAAAAAAATTATAGCAATCCCTCAAAGATAAAGCCCCCGTAGTACAATGTTTCGAAACCAATTTATCAGGAATCTCATGAGAAGGCAAGTAGATGTCCTGAATAAGCTTCAAAATGTGGGGAGATTTTGAAAGGAAAAAACTTGGAATACACCATATTCTATTAACAATAATATTCTCTGTCCTCGAATTAAAAGACAACTCATTAGCATCAAAATTAGTCATGTAAATAATAGGATTGTCAAGCCAACAGGAAAGCAAAAAATTAACAGATCTACCATCCCCAATAATCCAACGACAATCTGAGAGAAGTTGAGGAAAAACATAGTGAAGGCCAAACCAAATAGAAGAACACTTGTACTTGGTAGCAACCTTATAAGTAGAAACGGTGAATATATTCTTGAAATAGGAAGACCAAGGAGTATCTATGGATATCATATTCCAAGCACACTTGTAAAGGGCTACAGTGTTCAAATAATCAAAATTACGAGCACTTAAACTACCTTCCTCTTTTGGACAGCAAACTTGATCCGAAAAAACAGTCATAAGCTTTTTTATATTGCAACTACCAATCCAAATGAAGTTCCTAGTCCATTTCTTCAACAAACAAATGAGAGAAGATGACCATTTATAAACAGAAAAATTGTGCAACAACATAGATTGAACAACTGATTTAACAAGTTGAACACGACCCGCCATGGAAAGGAGCTTACCATACCAACCTTCAAGCTTAGATCGAACCTTGTCAGCTAAAGATTGTAAATGACTTTTACGTGGCCTACCATTAAGGATTGGAACTCCAAAGTAAGTGAAATGAACTTTTCCTCTACTGAAACCCAAAAGCGATTGAATATTAGACTCCCTAAGAAGAGCATGCTTACCAAGATAAAAGAAGCACTTATCTTTATTAATGTACTGTCTAGAAACAGTGCCATAAGAATCAATAAGAGCCTTGAGATTATTTAAGGATCTAGCATTTGCTTTATAAAATACAAAAATACTATCAGCGTAAAGCACATGTGAATGGGGAACCCAACCTCTCGGGGAAGAAATGGGTTTAATTTTCCAATAGTATGAAGATGAGAAATGCCTCTACTAAGAGCTTTTTCAGCCAAGCAAAAAAGGAGAGGCGATATAAGATCACCCTGTCAAACACCACAAGAACAAGAGAAAAAACCTTTAGGAGTACTATCAATCAAAATAGATAGACGAGTTGACTCCAAAAGAACCTGAACCCAATAAAAGAAAATCTCATGAAACCCAAAAGATCGCAAAACATTAGTAAGGAAGCTCTTGTTCAAAGTATCAAAGGCTTTCATAACATCCACTTTCAAGCCACTGTGGCCACCAAAGGCCTTCGTATTTAAGAAATTAAAATTCTCAGAAACCAGACCAATATAATCACTAATGTTTCTACCCTTTAGAAAACTTACATGTTGAGGAGATATGATTCTAAAAGCAATAATTCCCAATCTATCAGCCATGATTTTTGGAATTATTTTAAAAATAAAATTGGTAATTGTTATGGGACGAAATTGAGAAACATGATCTGCCCTTGACATTTTAGGAATTAGAGTCACAAAACTGCAATTGATATTAGGAAACAGCCAATCAGTCTTGAAAAATTGCTGAACAAAGTGAATGACATTCATCCCAATAAAATCCCAAAACTTTTGATAGAAAAGCCCAGGGAAGTCATCTAGACCAGGGGCACTAGTAAGATCCATAACAAATGCAACATCCTTAATTTCATTAGCTAAAGGCATGGAAATAAGATCATCATTCTCGTCACTCAGGACCAACTTGGGAATAACATAACACGTCTCTTCAATACCAGAAAGTTGATGAAGAGAATTATAAAGATTACTATAAAAATCTACAACATGATTAGCAATGGTCACATGGTCTGTAGAGAGAGAGTCTTTAATCATCAAACAATTTAGATTACATTTCGCAGCTTTCACCTTCATATAAGATTGGAAAATTTTAGTACAACGATCCCCTTCCGTGAGCCATTTGACACGAGTTTTATCTCTCCAAAAACAATGTTGAAAGTGAACTGCTTCAGAAACCTTCTCCTTAGCTGCTGCTTCCTTACTATAATTCTCCTCGTTCATACCATGAATGGAAATGTAACATTGAATTTTTGATAACTCCTCACAAGCACCAACAATTCGATCATGAACATTCCCAAAAACATTTTTATTCCAAACCAGAATTATCCTTTTAAGGACTTGCAGCTTCTCAACAAAAATAAGCATAGGGCATCCATATACAACTATAGAGGTCCATGAATTAACCACAAGCTCTCTGAAATCTTTATGATGAATCTACATGGTTTGAAACCGAAAAGGTTTAGCACCAGAAATAATGGGTTTCAGGCTATTGAACAGTAAAGCACAATGATTAGAAACTGTCATTGGCAAAGCAATACAAGAAGTAACTGACCAATTATGAAGCCAACTAGCAGTGTTAAGAACTATGTCTAACCGGAGCTCAGCATACTTATTTTCATTATACATAGGTGGTTTAAAAAAAGAATAAAGAAGAGAGAGGGACATAAATGACACAACAAGTTTGTCATTCTCATTGACGTTGACACAAACTTGAAAATAAGTTTTAAATTTTCAAATTATATTTGAACTTTTTTTTTTTTTTTTAAAGTCTTGTTGGTGGATTTACACATTGGTTCAAAGAAAAAGAGCCCACACTCTTAGGAGATTCAATCTGGTGCAAAGTGCGGAAGATTTGTAGAGACTAAACTATAAAGACAATCTCTAAATTAATTCAATTTGTATTATGTTTACAATACGATCCGACGATGTTTTGATTTTTTTTTTTTAAGTTATGCAAATACATTTATTTTCAAAATAGATTTTTTCCTACATGTCATAATCGGTTTTTTTCTCCATTCTCCCATATGACGTTAACTTCTATTAGCTAAAAGCACAAAATGACTCATTTACCCTTACATATGTAATTAAAATCACTCTTTTATCCTTAAGATATTCACAAATAATAATTAAAATATTAAAAATAAATAAAAATGCAAAATAAAATAAAAATCAACACATCCAACAAAAACACCCATGATCCACTTGAAACCCAAAAAACAATAATAATAATAAAAAAACAAAAAAAATCACCCAAAACCCAACACAAACACCCATCTCTCACTAGAAACACAACAAAAAAATAAAAATAAAATAAAAACACACAAAGCAAAAAATAACACAAGAACACAACCCAAAAAATTGGAAAAAAAAAATTCAACACACCCAACATAAACACAAATGATTCACCACAAACCTAACATAAAAATAAGATAAAAAACACAACCTTTTCAAACCGATCTAACCATTCCATCAGCTCCGCTGCATCAGATTCACAAAAAAAAATCAAGAAACTAATGGAGGGAGAGAGAGAGAGAGAGAGGATCTAGTCACCGACCGGGAGATCGCTGGAGATGGCATCGTTTGAGGGAGAACATGATGAGAAGAAAGAGAATGGAAAAAGAGAGAAAAATAAATAAAAGAAAATCTTTATTTTTTTAATATAGTTTTTTTTTTTAATTTTAATATTTGTTAAATAATTTTACAATTTTGTTTTTAATTTTAATATTTGTCAAGTAATTTTTAGTTTAAGTTTGTTTATGAATTTACCTATGTACACTTAGTCTTTAATGGAATTCCTAATACTTAGGGTATTTTGGGGCTTTTTTTAACGTTATGGGAGAGTGGAGAAAAAATAAAATTATAGTAGGGGTTCAGAAGAATTCTAAAACTAGAAGAGAGAATTTGGAGAATAGTGCATTTTATAGTGATAATTTATTAATTTATGATTTATTTATTTGATTTACCTTTCAGCAAAAAAAGAAAAAGAAAAAAGTCATCGAAAATGTTAGACTTTCGTTTTTAACTACATATGAAAGTTTAACTTTTAATAACCATATTTATTATAAATTATCCAAATATCCTTTTATAAAAACCTTCCCAAATTGTCACTCCTCCCTTTTCTCTTCCCTCTCTTCTTTCTCTCTTCTCTCATCTCTGTCACATCTCCCACCTTCACCAAAGATGGTGCCACCCAGCACAAGCACCACCGATGGTGCGTTGTTTGGGCAGCGCGTACTTAGGCATGGCAATAGTGCCACAAGTGCAAGCCCTTTCCGATGGTGCTATTCAGTTGCAAAAGAAAGAGAGAAAAAAAAACTAAACCTAGTGACGAAAAAAATTATAGAAACACCATTTTGGAGGGTTGTTTTGGTAATTTCCTCTTAAAAAAAGGTAAAAAAATTTTAAAAAAAAATAATAAAAAACATAGGTGTAGAGCGAATTTTTCAATTCATCTATAAAATGTTGTAAGATTCAAAGTTTTATCCTAGATTTTACATTTTTTTTTCAATATTTCATTTTTTTTTTCTATGTAAGATTTCACAATTATTTTTGTAAAAATATAAAGAAAAAAAAAAGATACAAGGGAATATCGTAATTTGTGGTTATGGACTAAAAGAAAATTTATAATGCAATTATTAAGAGTTAAAACTTAGGGCTTACTTGGGAAAGCTTTTAGGAGGCTTGAAAGCTTTTAGGAGGCTTGAAAGCTCTTCTAGGATCTGAAAGTGGCTTTAACATATGTTTGGATAAAATATAAAAGAGCTTCTTGAATTTAGAAGCTCTTTTAGTGGAAGCACTATCTACCCAGCTTCCTTAGGAAGAGCTTAAAGCTTGTTTGGGAAAGCTTTTGAGAGGCTCAAAAGCTCTTTTGAGGGCTAAAAGCTACTTCTGGAACTGTTTGGATAAAATAGGAAAATGGCTTTTTGAGCTTAAAAACTCTTCTATTGGAAGCACTAACTTAGGTGCTTCTCTAGATAGGGCTTCTAAAAAACATGTGAAGCCATTTGTACAGTTAAATGCATTTTTTATATTACCAAATTTACTATTTTCTTTCATATATAACAAACAGAAATTCAGACTCCTATCTTTTTCATATTTTCATCACATCGATGTTCTTCCCCAATTTCTCATATGAACTGTAATCTCTCTAATCTCCCAAATAGCAAATATGTCATTAAATCCACCCTTTGCAATGTGTTTCTAGAAAGATTCAAACAAGTTTTCACTGAAAATTACTCATTCTTGCTCTCAAAAATCCAATTTCGGAAGGATTCAAAGCTCTAATTTCTTCACCTCGGATAATCTACAGATCAAGCTATAATTTTGTAAGCTATACTTTTTTTCTTTTTATTTAATGATAGGGGATTTTATGGAATGAGGTGATATTAGTTGATGTTTGCGTGTTTGTGTGTTTTTACTATTTGTCTGCTGCTTTCTGGGTAGCTGCATAGTGTTGCCCTGTTCTTTGTCTTTGTTTTTCGTGGGTGTGGGTGTTATTTTTCACCTGGTGCTTTTTTCTGTTGTTGGGACTTTGCTCTGTTTTTTCTGTGCTTGCCCTTTGTTGGCATTTAATATATATATATATATCACTGTTAAAAAGAAACAAAATGTAAAGGCAATAATGATTATAACGTAAAGGCAATAATGATTATCAAAAACTTTGTAGTTAGGATAACACTTCAAGAAATCTGACACTTCTAATCTTTTTTCCTTACTCATATAAACAAGGCTTAAGAAAATGCATTATTCTTATAACTTCTTGTAAGTGAAAACAAAAATGGAAAGTGGCAACATGTGAATGAATAATTGAACATACATAGTGTTAATATTGTCACTGTTTTTTTTTTTTTTTAAAGGATAATATTGTCACTGCTGGATCAATTTAACTTTATATATATACCCACATATGGGCAGTGGTATTAAATCAATTTAACCTAAGTATTATATTTAGTGACCAGTCAACCAAAAAACTTAATTCTATATGATGGTGGCTCAATGATGAGAAGAGAAATTAACAATGTTAGTCAATAATATAATGGTGGCAAAACGGGCTAGGCCTTGGCGGGCCATCCGGCCTGGCATGTTTTGGTCGTGTGCCTGGGCCGGCTTAACATGCCAGGCCCAAGCCTGTTAAGTCGGCGTGCCATTTTGGGCCCAAGAGGTGCGGCCTACAGGCGAGCCAGGCCTTGGCTGGCCGTCCGGCCTGACCTGTTTTGGTCGTGTGCCCGGGCCGGCTTAACATGCCAAGCCCAAGCCTGTTAAGCCGGCGTGCCATTCTAGGCCCAGGTGGTGCGACCTACAAGCCGACCAATTTTTTTTGAAAATTTGATTTTTGGCGGGCCCAAACAGGCCCGTCGACATATGGGCTGGCCTATTTGGCCCTACCAAAAATCAAAATTTGAAATTTTTTTTTAAATTTGAATTAAGGGGTGGCTTTTGTAATTAACCAAGTGACCGTTAGAGGGGGAAAGAGGGGGGGGGGGTATAAGTGTCTCACTTTTGATTGGCTTATTTTGGTGACAAAACCACTATGAGGTTCATATATGTAAGGGTAGCTTAGAGTTGAAGAAATCCTCATCAAATGTCATAGACCTCATTGCGGACATCAAGATCTTCATGGAAGGTAGTTTACTAGACTTAATTCTCAATTGAAGAGATTTAGAATTCACACACACACACATATCTTATCCATCTTCATGATTTGCATATCCTTGTGTGTTTCTTGATTGATTCTTATGTGACGTGCACTCACTTCACACTTGCACATATTGCATATTAGTCTAAGTGTGAACTGCTCTTTGAAAAGAGAAAATCTCTCTTTACCGCCCCTGGTGCAAATGCATGGGCAATGGTCTACTCAGCGCCCAAGTTCAGAGCATGTACGCTTGGAGTACCACCGTCTAGGCACACTGCCTCGGCAGCGGTCCTCCACAGTGCTCAACAACAGAGCCTTCACTCTTGTTGTACCGCTGCCCAGATAGGTGCCTCGGCAGCAGTCCTCTACGATGATCAACATCAATGTGTTCACTTTTGTTGTACCGTTGCCTAGACACTTACACGTGCAGCGGTACGAGCAGTGGTCTATGACAATCTTAGACTTCAAGTTACCAAATTGACCTCACTTCGTTTTGGTTCTCTATATATATGTTGTTTTCTCTTTATAGAACAACTAGAGCTGATAACTTGTGTTTTGAAAAGCAAAAAGAGTGACTTGCAACATAAAAGAGAAAGAATTGATTTTTATCATTCAAAACATAAAAACCCATTTTCCATTCTTGGCTCATTCATCATCTAGCATCTTCTAGGTATGATTTCTTATGGGTTTTCATGTTTTCTCACATGACTTGTAGTTAGAACATTATATTCATGTTTCACATGTTCTTGTTCTTCAAGATTGCTCTTTTATAACTTGACTAGTTTCAAGATTGCATCTTTATTGTGTTTGTGAGTTGTTTGTGATAGCTATAGCATATAGCTAAGTTGTATACATGCCATATAGCTTCATGATATCTAGGAATGCTTAACATGTCTATCCATGCCTAGATAAGCTTAAATGTTTGACCTTACATTTTTGCATCTTGAATATTGTACATATTCACTTTAGGTTGTTAATCTCTTCTTTTAGAGAGTCAAGTCTTGTATTTACCTTTTCGTAGTTTGCAAGTATAGGACTAGGTTCACTTTTGAAGGCCTGTGAGTAGTAGTGTGAATTACTAACCTTGTAGGGTTTGACGTGGTCAATCTAGGTTGTAATCGTATTACAATTAGTGGATTAAGGTTCGTGTGTGACGCACATAACAGCCCGTGGTTTTTTCCGTGAGGGTTTCCTCGTAAATATCTTGTGTCTTTTATATTTCCGCACTTTGATATATGTTATTGACTAGATAGAGGCGTTTTCAGAATATTGATTAATCACGAAAATTGGGTAAAATCCGATAAAATCTAATCACCCCTCTCTCTAGATTATTAGGACACGTTTTATATTTATTTTTAGGGGGGAGGGGGGGTGTGGTAAAAAAAATCCAAAACTTTTAAAAATTATATTTTTTAAATCTTTTACAATTTTTTCCAATTATACCCTAACCTTACATTTATAAATACTCCCATCACCCTCACTTCATTCTCTACATTTTCTCTACTTCCCTACTCTCTTATTCTCTCTATTCTCTATAATCTCCAACATCTCTCACTCACTCTTTCAACTATTTTTTAATTTATTTTTTTATTTAATATATTATATACTTTTATACTAATATACTATACACTATACATTATTTATTATATAATATATACCTCTCACTCTCTAGTCTTTATATATTCTAAGGTTCTTACTTTAAGGTATTGTCTTGTTTATTTATTTATTTATTTATTATTTATTATTTATAATTTACTTTCATTTGTTATTTAATTATTAACTATTATTAATATGTTTATAACTAATGTTATTATTTGTTATGTTGTTAGGTATCCAATTGATTAATTAATCCAACACTCTCAACTCTCAAGCCTCCGATTTAAGGCTAGTATGTCTACTTCTCTACTTTTGTTATTAATAATTTTTTATATAGTAATTATTATTATTTAGTATTTAGTGATTAATATGTGTGTAGTTAATATTGTTGTTAGTAATATGTTAATGTTATGTTATTTTTGTGAGTTTAACAACAAAATAATAATTTTAAAAAACTAATTCCTAATTTTTTCATAAATTTTGAAATTATTATTATATTAGAAAGATAAATTTTTTTTTGTAGAGTTTAAGAAGAAAATAATAATTTAGAAAAATTAATTCTGAATTTTTTTAAATTTTTTTTGAAATTAATAATATATTAGAATGATTTTTTTTTTTGTAGAGTTGAAGAAATAAGAAGAAAATAATAATTTTGAAAAATTAATTCCGAATTTTTTAAAATTTTTTGAAATTAATAATATATTAGAATGATTATGTTTTTTTTTAGAGTTTAACAACAAAATAATAATTAAAAAAAATTCCTAATTTTTTCGTAATTTTCGAAATTATTATTATATTAGAAAGATAATGTTTTTTTTTTGTAGAGTTTACAAATAAAATAATAATTTAGAAAAATCAATTCTGAATTTTTCTTTTAAAATTTTGAAATTAATAATATATGAGAATGATTATGTTTGTGTTTTTTTGTAGAGTTGAAGAAATAAGAAGAAAATAATAATTTCGAAAAATTAATTCTGAATTTTTAAATTTTTTTTTTGAAATTAATAATATATTAGAATGATTATGTTTATTTTTTAGAGTTTAACAACAAAATTATAATTAAAAAAAAAAACTAATTCCTTATTTTTTCATAATTTTTGAAATTATTATTATATTAGAAAGATAATGTTTTTTTTTTTTTTAGAGTTTAAGAAGAAAATAATAATTTAGAAAAATTAATTCTGAATTTTTTTTTTAATTTTGATATTATTAATATATTAGAATGATTACGTTTTTTTTAGAGAGTTGAACAACAAAATAATAATTAAAAAATTGGCATATAGTTAGCCTTTTCAAATTCATGTACAGACATATAGTTAGCATTTTCAAAATTGGCATCATAATATCAAATATTAAGTTTTATTAAGTTTGCGCACATATAGTTGCATACTGAGTACTTTGTCCATAAATTTCTTAAAGTTACGAGTCTTATCGTTGAAGTGAACATCCAGAGATTATTCCATCTCAAAGACAAAATACAGGGTTTAACATCATCTCATCATGTCTCGAAACCAAAGATGCTGTTAAAACCTGTGTTTTTTCATTGAAATAGAAAATTTTTTGGACGTTCGTATACAATCTGAATTTTGATGATTATGATTATAAACTTGGTATCGACGAGTCATTTTGAGAATTTAGTAAACAGATTACTCAGTATTTGTCAATGCAAAGATATTCAATATTTTTCTCTCTGAGTCTCTGTTATGTTTTATAGTAGAACGCAATGTGCAACAGAACGCAATATGCGCAAACTTAGTATGTTTATTTTAGAAAAATTAATTCCGAATGATTATGTTATTTTTAGAGTTTAACAACAAAATAATAATTAAAAAAATTACTACGTTTAACTGTGTAAATGTTTAATTTGTTATTTGTATGTTTAATTTGTTATTTGTATAAATGTATAATTGTATCTGTGACATTAATCATTTATTTAATTATAATCTTAGGAAAATGAATCCTGGAGACTTGAACTTGAACCCGGGTGACTATTTTCCGGATGAGGATATCAACCGATTATTCAGTGAGTTCCCATATACCTATCCTACTAGTACTACGGGTGTGGGACCTTCTTCCTCGACACTAAAATCAAGCAAGAAGAGGAAGAAGAAATCGACGGTGTGGGATTGCTTTGACACTGAAATGGACAAGATGCCAGATGGTTCTGAAGTTGAGCGTGCCTGCTGTAAGTATTGTCAATATGTACTTACCAGTTCAAATAAGGGAACTAGTCATCTCATGAGACATAGACTAAAATGCATGGCTTCCCATGGGCAAGTCGATACAACTCGACAAACCCAACTACAGTGGAACCCAGATGATTCTGTGAGTACATGACAGTATGACCTCGACCGGGTCAGAGAGCAGACGGTGTTGTACTGCTCTGCAACTGACCAACCCATAGGTTTTCAAGATAACCTCCATTTTCAATATTTTATTAATAATGCTTTTAACCCCCAATATGTCCCTGTTTCTAGAAACACAACTAAGAGTGATTTGATTCATACTTTTAAAAAACGTAGGACTGAATTGATTTTTGAATTGCAAAACATTTCTTTTTCAATTGCATTAACGTCCGACATTTGGAGCAGACATTCAAAACAAGATTATTTATGTGTCATTGGACACTATGTAGACACTCAATGGATTTTACAAAAAAAACTCCTTGATTCACACATTGCACAAAATATTTTTGATGTTATTATGTCCGTTATAGAAGATTATGGCATTCATAACCGCATCATTTCAATTACTTTGGATAATGTATCTGCTAACTCCAAAGCTATAGAATATTTCATTAATTCTAACATCCCTAATATTGCGGGAAATTTTTTTCACACCCGTTGTACATGTCACATTATAAACTTGATTGTAAAATCAGGTTTAAAGGAGGTGGAAAGTCAAATCGACAATATTAGGGCGGCTTTGGGTTGGATTATGGCATCTAACCTTAGAATTGCTGAGTTTGCCAGATTTTGTAAATCAAAGAACCTAAAACCCCGTAAGTTCCAAACAGATATGCCGGTAAGGTGAAACTCAATATATTTAATGTTGAAATCTATTTTACCATATGCTGAATTGATTACTAGATTTTTTAACTTGAACACTGCCAACGACACTAAACATGAAAAACTCACGGATGGTGATTGGTATGTGGCCACCATTTTTGTTGAATTTTTAACTGTTTTTAATGATGCTACTGTAGAAATTTTCGGGTTTATTACCCCACATCTCCTATTGCACTTCATAAACTTTATGACATGGCTGATTTAACAATATAGTGAAATGTGATGCTAGCTTCCGCTGTTGCTGCTATGCAAGAAAAATATGTAAAATATAAGGGGAAAATTCCTCTTTTTTATGCATTTGGTGTTGTTGTAGATCCTAGGTTCAGATTTAATGCTTTAGAAGTTTTTTCCACTACTTTAGGTCAGGCTCTAAGATTAAGTGAAACGGATGTTACTGAACATCTTAGTACACTGAAATCCTAAATGTTCGAGGTTTTTTCTATCTATGAGAACAAGTATAGCGACAGAACAGTGGAACTAGTGCCTCCTCAGCAACAATCCCAACAACAATTGAAGCTCATGCGGATTTTTTTGAACAAGGCCACGACTTCTCGCGATTCAGGAAGTTCGAGTTCGAGTCAAAGTCAAAGTCAAGGTCAACGACAACACGTGAAGCTAAACAGATATCTGAGTACGAAGTATTCCATCACGGAGAACGATGATTTCATAACCAACGATCTTCTGAAATGGTGGCGGAACAAGAGAAACAGCTTCCCCATTTTATCGAGATTAGCACGTGACGTCCTTGCTATCCCGGTTTCAACAGTTTCATCAGAGCAGGTGTTCAGCACGGCCGGACGAATACTAGAAGAAAGAAGAAGTTCATTGGCCCCTGATGCGGTGGAAGTTTTGACATGCCTTAAGGATTGGCAAAATGTAAGTTTGAGACGACAACATCAACTAGACAATGAAAAACTCATGAATAACTTCTCCAGCATGACTATCGAAGAGAGTTCCGGTAGCAACCAGCCAAGCGAGCTGATGTAATTGTAAATACATAATTTTTTTTTTTCCGATTGCACTCTTTTTCCCTTACCAAGTTTTTTTCCCATTGGGTTTTTCTTGGTAAGGTTTTTAATGAGGCAATCATGATTTGTAATTTATACTTTTCACCATAAATTTAATACGAAATTACAAAATATTATTCATCGAAAACTAATTAAATATTGTATGAAATGAAAAATGTTATATTTTATATTAAAATTATTACATTAATAATTACAAAAAATTATTACAATGTATAAAAATTAATATTGTATAAAATAAAATGTTTTTTTTTTTAAATTTCAAAACCCTTTAAGGCCTTAACAGGCTGGCCCACCACCGGCCCGACAGGCCACGTGCCTAGGCAGGCCGGGCCTAACTTTCCCCTAAATAGGCCGGCCCGGTACAGCCTGTCTCCCTAACAGGCTGTGCCTGGCACAACCTGTCTCCCTAACAGGCCATGCCTGGCACAACCCATTAAGCCAAACGGGCCCAGGCCTAATGGGTCTGGCTGGTCTGTTTTGCCAACACTACAATTATAGATGGCAACAACTTGCTTATGTAGATTATATTTAGATCAGTTTTCTCTGAGCATTGAAACTTTATTTTTCACTATGGCTATTTTTACATGATTCTACATATTTTAAGAAAATTTGTATGATATTTAGAACTAGACTAGCAAGCAAGCAAGCCAAACACAAACATTCTGACAATAAGTTTGCTTTAAAAATGGCAAGTAAATACCTCAAACCGTTTCAAATGTGGTGCTTTCTGTCCTAGCAAAATCATAACCTTCATATTTATTAAACAAGATGCACAATCAAGATGAAAGAAAAAAAAATCAACACGTGGAAACTATAACAAAATTGAAAAAGAAGTTAGCTAAATATTCCAAGAGATAGATCAAACTAGAAAACTAAAACATAAAAAATGAGATAAAGTGTCATTTCATGACTAAAATCAATAAAGTTTTAACATAAATTTCTCCAAAGCACACCCAATCAAAGAAAATGCTTCTTTATTTTAGTAAGGCAAATAAGTTTACTTTAAGTTTATTACTAGTGTACATCACATGATAAATAAATATGTCTTTTGTGTGTAATTTTGTAATTCTAATTAGCTTAAAAAGTTTTAAATTTTAAAGTGGATAGAAGTGAGGGAGCATAAGGAAAAGGAAAAGCAGTATGAGATCCACGAACACATGAGATTTGTGTTGATTTGGCTATAAAACAAGTTAGAGCCGGTAATAAAAATGGAACACATCTAAGCAAGCAAGATTGGAAAAACTTTATTGAAAACTTTAATAAGATTACGGATGAAACATATGATCGAAAACAACTAAAAAATCATTGGGACAATGTGAAAAAAGAGTGGCAACTTTGGGATTTATTGGTAAGAGAAGAAATCAGACTCGGTTAGGACATGGAGAGAAACTATTGATGTTTCAAACAAATGGTAGGAAGCAAAATTACAAGTAGGTATTTATAAAAAAATTATTTATTATTATAATTTATATTTTAACTTCTTAAATTAAACTAACTTCAAACTAATAATAGAAATATCCAGAAGCTTCAAAATTTCATGTGAAAGGTTTAGAGCATGTATTCAAGTTAAATGAATTGTTTCGAGATGTTACTGCAACTGGAGCTAGGGCTTGGTCACCCACTTCTGGTTTAATAACTCCTTTATATACACAAGCTTTCATGACTGAGGATAATGCTAGTTTAGATTTTGAAGAAGCTATTTATGAGGATGAAGTACAATGTAGCAACCATAAACAAAAAACACTTGAACCAAATAGAGAGAAATTCAAGAAAGGAAAAAAAAAACAATTCTACATCCTCGAAGTTATCCAAGCAACTTGAGGATCTTTGTGATAGTATTAAGAATAATAATTCTTACATACGAACTGATCCAACTGGTTGTAGTGTTTAAGAAGTTCTTGATAAGTTAGCTACTCTGCCGAACTGTGAACCTATGAGTCCTCTTTTCAAATTGGGTATTAGTTTGTTCACAAAGAAGGCAAATAGGGAGATTTTTGTGGCTCTAAGGGAACTTGATTATGAAGACAATTAAAGGTGAAAGAAAAAAAAGCTTTTGTAGAAATGTCATACTTTGAAAAGAACTAATAACATATGATAAATTTTTGTAATGTGTATATCATCAATGGTTGTCTCTTTATAAGACACCTGACACTTTTTGTATATGTATATATATATATATATACACACAACATGTTGATGTATGTTTATGACCTAGTGATATTTACTTTGTTTATGGTTTTTTTTTTTTTAGTGATATTTACTTTGTTTTCAATGAATTATACTATTGTGTGATAACTTTGAAATCATAAATATTCAAAATTGCGAGTTGGTAATAGATGCATTTAATCTTCTTTGCATGTTACTTGTCTCACGAATTAGATTTTTTACTATATAACTCCCAATTTTATGTATATTGGCATAGTTTGTAAGATATGAATAAAAGTTAGTGTTGGTTTGATGATTTTAGTTTGTTCAGTAAACTAATAAATTTTGTTCAGTAAACTAATGAATTTTGTTATCTGTAGTGTTACCTAATGTTGAATTAGGTGTCCGAGAGTGTGTTTTATAACAATAAAGCATGTATGAAAGATACTATTTGCATATGGGATTTCAGCTATATTGACCTATACTGGATCTTTTTTTTAAAGATCTTGATCAGTCAAAACCAACCCAGTTGACACAATGTTAGTACCACTCAAATTGGTTTTTAATTGGTGTTGTTTGATATAGTAAAGAATGGATATTGATTCAGAGGAAGAAATTGAAGAACAATTTGTTAAACAAGCCATTAGAGATGAGATTGAGTTTAATGTAGTTGTTCTCACTGTCGCTAGAGCAACAGTATATCAGCACAATAATTTCTTAATTAAAGAATCATGTAGAAATTTACTCCCGTACTAGATGGATGTTTATAATAGAGATATTGAATGGAAACGATCAACGTTGTCAGGAGCAGTTTCGAATGAAGAAATATGTTTTTGTCAAATTACGTGATAGATTAAAAAGTTACAGATTAACATCCATTAAAGGAGTTAGGCTTGAGGAGACAGTAAGTATGTTTTTGATGACTTTGGAACATGGTGTTGGAAATAGAATTATTCAAGAACAATTTTAGCATTCAGGTGAAGCTATGAGTAGACAATATGGAATTGTCCTTGAGAAAATATTACTTTGAATATGATTGATTTATGAGCGAAGTTGAAATTGCAGATAAATGCTATTTGGTTGATGCAGGATATCCAACTATAAAGGGTTATTTAACTCCGTATAAAGGAGAAATATATCATCTCCCAGTCTTTCGTACTAGTAGTCAATCAATAAGATCTCGAGAAACATTTAATTATGTGCATTCATCATTACGAAATGTCATTGAGCATTAATTTGGCATGTGGAAAGCACAACAGAAAAATTTACAACGCATACATAATTATAAGTTTGATAAGCAAGTAACTATTGTTACTGCTTCAATGGCTTTGCATAATTTCATAAGAAGAGAGGCCATTGTAGATGTTGAATTTGAATCATATGCTGAAGATGAAGATTATGTGCCTAAGGATAAAGAATCATATATGAATTTAACAATAGATAAAAGTGAGATAGGGGTTGTTCGAGATAGAATTGCCGGAGAACTCATGTTTGTATTATTTTTTTATTAACGTTATATGTGGGGTTTTATTTAAAATTGTTGTACTTAATATGTAGTAAACTAATATACATGGATGTATTAATAATTTTAAGTGAATTTTTATTACTTTATTTCTTTTAGTAGAATTGTTTCTTGAAATATAATAGGAAAAATGGAATAATAAAATTTTTATATTATTCCTTAAGAAGTAAACTTTTATTGTATATATATTTTGTTTACTCAACTAACATATAAATGTAAAAAAAAAATTTTGTAAAAAAAGAAGATACTAATTTTAAATTATAATTAGAATAGATTTTTTAAAATGTTCCAACCAAAATATCAAATATGTTCAAAAAAACTCTTTTAGAAGTGTAAAAAAGTAATATAATAATCAGAAGATATTTTAAAATATTTCACCTAAATAGTCTCAAAAACTCTTCTATTAACTCAGGCTTTAGTTAAAAAATAAAATAAAAATTAGACTTTTACTTCTCTTCAAAAAGTTAAAGTTAATCCATAGGAGCCCCTACTAAGAGGTTAAAATAAAAATTTATATAATTTATGTAATTATTTTTTTGACAATTTTTTACTTTCGTGTCATGTATCTCATGATATATGAAACTATAGAAACCGTTGTGTGCTCAGTTGAACTATCGCTGTCTTGGTTTTCCAACGATGGATGGAGTGGCGATGCAAGACCAGTCCCAGCAGCAGCAGCAGCAGCAGCAGCAGCAGCAACCGCCGCCTCCGCCGCCGCCGGCGGAGAGGCTGAACCAGGCGGTGGTCCATCAGCTGAATCTAGAGTCCTTGAATACCCGGGCCACCAGCCTCTTCAAGGCCATTTCTCGCATCCTTGAAGACTTCGACGCCTATGGCCGCACCAATACTACCCCCAAATGGTATTTCATATTTGCCTTCTAAAGCTCAATAATTCGTGAACACGACATGAACATGGAGCCATTTTAGCTTGTTAGGTTTGAGTGTTGAGGGTTAAAGATTAAGGATTAAGGGTTAAGGGTTCTGACACCATGAATTAAATACAGTTATGGGTGTTGACATGATTAATTAAACAACGATCGAGTTGATACAAACACGATAGAGGGTTGAATATCAAGGGTTTCTGACACAATTAAACAGGGTTCAGGTTGACATGAACATGATAAGGGGTGGTTGAGGTTTAAGGGATCTAACATGATTAATTTAACAGGGTTCAATTTGATACAAACATGATTAGAGGGTTGAAGGTTAAGGGTTTCTGACACAATTAAACAGGGTTTAGGTTGACACGAACATGATAGGGGGTTGAGGGTTAAGGGGCTAACACGATTAATTGAACAAGGTTCAAGTTGAGGGGTTTGAGGGTTGACATGAACACGAGTACTATGGACAATTTTTACACAACCCACGAACATTACACAATTTGAAGCAAATTAGCGGGTTAGGGTTGTGGATTTTGAAACGGTTAATTACATAGATGCAAGCATGACATGACGGCACAAATTGTGAACATTTTATTGGATTTGATTATATGGCTGCTAGTTTTGGGAAATTTGGAGATGAGAAAAGTTCAAAGATGGGAAATTGTTAGTTTAAGTGCTGGTTTTTTGCTTTTGAGTTGATTGGGGTTGTGTGTGTTTCAGGCAGGATATTTTGGGGCAGTATTCTATGGTGAATCTTGAGCTTTTCAACATTATGGATGAGATAAAGAAGGTTTCTAAGGCTTTTGTGGTTCATCCGAAGAATGTCAATGCGGAGAATGCTACAAGTATGGTTATCTTTCTTTGTATCAGGGCATATAATCCATATTGATTGTATAATGTTTTGCCTTCCATTTGTAGTTTTTTTCGTTGTTATAATGTATGCAAAATATATGTAGTTTTATGGTTTAACACTCTTCGCAGACTTGATTTCCATATATACTAGAATTTCTTGAATATTCGTTTGATTGATTATAATCTGTCAAATGTAACTTGAGTGAAAGGACCAGGAAGGTGATTTACTTCTCTGTTATGGTGAAGTGAGCTGTACTCATTGCACTATTGTTAAAGGGTAAATTAAAATTTCTCTGAACCAAAAATATAATATGAAATATCAGTTTTTTTACTATTGTAATGTGTTGTTGGAAAAGTTTTTATTTAGTGGTGGGAGGCTGACAACAGCAGTTTTAGACTTAGGAGATGCTGTCTATTCCAATTAGGTCAATGTTCTACATCATTGTTCCCCCACCGGCGAATCCTCCCTAAGCCAAATATAGAATAATATGAAATGTGGAACTAAGTCTGCTGTTCATGTTATGGATTTTCTGTGAAGTTGTCATAATTTCTAAGTAGGAGGTCAAATTTTAATGGCAAGCTAATGGGACGTTTGGTGGTAGCAGTATTACCTGTTATGTTGTCCTCAAAGTTACTGCCGGAGATGGAACTGGATGACAACTCCATGAGAGAACAGTTACTTCAGGGGATGCAACACCTGCCAATACTCCAACAGATTGAGAAATTGAAGGTGATCTAGAGTTCATTGAGACTACTGTATGTAATTTTCTTGCTTGGTATAAGCTTTTCAAATTTTACAGACTAGAATTGACATGATTGGAGCGGCTTGTGAAAGTGCTGAAAAAGTGCTAGCTGATACCCGCAAAGCCTATTGTTTCGGTACCCGTCAAGGGCCAGCAATTCTGCCAACTTTAGACAAGGGTCAGGCTATGAAAATTCAAGAACAAGAGAATTTACTGCGGGCTGCTGTTAATAATGGTGAAGGTAATACTCTTTACAACCCAGTATTCTTACAAACCCACTCTCACCAGGCTCTTTCTGCCCCACTTGGCCTGCATTTTATTGTAATCAATGTTATTTGTGTCATTTGCATTGAGAGCGTACAAATTTGCTTCAGTCTAGGTCTGCATTCTATCATGTATAATCAATTTTATTCATCTTTTGATACAAAATCTTACTGGTCTAGATCATTTATCCCAGTAGAAATACCTGTGATACTTTGGTTTGTTTTGGTCAAATAAGAAACATAGAAATTACAGCAGCACCCATATGGACTATGGCACAGAAATTTTATGAAAAATGTTTTCGAGTTGCATTTCACCCATACAATGCATAAATTTCTTCATGTTGGTTGCCTTAGTGCCTTACCACAAAGAAGTTCCTTCTCATCAAGTTTGGCTGCATGCACATTACAGTAAAAACATTAGTAAGTGAAAAAGTAAAACGAGAAGACTATAAAGCTGTCTCACTTTATGTTCTGTGTTATTAGGAACTATGTTTCTTGACTGATCCAGTAATACTGGTCATCCCATAATGATAATTTTTGTAATATTCTTTATCTATTTCTCTGATCTACATCAATTAATGTTCTGAATTTGTAGTCACTTGATGCACTAGCTCATTTTAAGTGTGCTAATTTTACATTGTGCCTTATTGAGCTTGTAATTTGTAGGGACAGCCACCAATTTAATGTTGAATCATAATTTGAGGTTCATCTGTTTGTTCTTGCTTCCATGATAGAAGTGCCAGTTGAATTGAATTTTGGGACAGCTTTCCTGTGTCAAAATCATGTCTTTTATACGAAGTTTTTGCTATAGCATTTAAGTTGTGCAATAAGAGCTTGTGTACCTGATAAGTGCATGTGTATCAATAATTCATTTATACATGATGTATGCAGGTCTACGGATTCCTGTAGACCAGAGGCAGATCACATCTGCACTTCCAATGCATCTGGTTGATTTACTGACTGTAGGTGATGGAGTGCATACATTTTCAGATACTTCTGGTAATACTTAATTTTCTGTTTTACAAACATGAATTCCCTTTATTAATATCAGATTGTGTACCAAGTGTATTAAAGTGTTTATCAAAACTAACAGGCATGTACATGAAGAATACACCACCGTTGTCATCAAACAACCTTGCTAGTCAGGGGAATCTGTTGCAGGTCAAATGTTTGTCTTTTATTTAAAGATTCATTGCCAAAGTTCTGTATATTTTATGTCTGGTGAGTGCTCGGTGCATGTGTGAAAATGGGAAGTGAAGAGAGGCACTGTGCTAAAAGTCATTTGCTTGCAGTTGCTGTCCTATGTTTCTGTCTTCTTGCAAATCCTTTTCTGTCAGTTAAATAATTTTTTCTAGGGAAAAGAGTCATATCTTTCTGCTGCCTCACTCTTTTTCCACCTTTTCTTTGCTTCCAATATTTAGTTTCAAAAAAAGGAGGAAAGCAGTAGTAAACCTATTTATTTATCTTTGCTACTTAATTCTGACTAGTTTTCTCATAGCTTTAAATATGGATGCTCTATATATTACAAAATTACCTTTTCAAGGATGATAGAGACAATCTTTTACTTGACTGAATGGTTCTTTTTATAATCTTTTGGTGGCTATTGGTGTAACTCTTGCAAAATTCATGTACGTTTTTTTTTTCCTACCAAAGTTGCAGGGGAGAGTTGGATTATCTTACTTATAACATTACTCTTCACAGGTTTTCCCCTTTAGGCTGAGCCTACATGTAACTTGATATCGCATGGTTATGGCTGAATTTTAACTTTTGGCTTTCCTGGAACCAGCCTGATATCCTTTTTATTGTTAGCTCAGTCCAGGTTGTTTTTGTTTGGTATTTCAGACTGTCCCTAGCTGATTGCAGAAGCTTTCTTTCCAACTATGTTTATATCTTTTATGTTTTAGATCCGGAGATCAAGTATGTCATTGTTATCTGGTTTCATTCTGTTTTTTTTTTTTTGAAACGTTAATTGGTTTCATTCTATCATGTACTTTTAGGTCAACTGCTGGGTCACATCTTTTGTGAAACATTCTTGAGATTTAATAATTTGTTTTTTCTACTATAAAAAAAGTGTGTTTACCTATTATTTCCATCCAATCGGCACTTATGAAAATAATTTGGCTGTTTTATGTGATCTTTCTGTATATCTAGGTCCTAGTTGCAAGCTTCTTCATGCCATATCCTTTATGATTCTACTTCAGTGCTTGTACACTACTAAACCTGGGAGAGTGATTTCTTTGGTAATCATTTTATTAGATTTGAACTCTGAAACTATAGCTGTGCGGTAGGTTTGGATGGAGATCGTCCTACCAACTTCCTCATGTTGGTTTTCCGTTGAATCCTCGTGCAATCTGATTTGAAGCCCAAGCCTCTTGTGATGCTTGCTTGACATTCTTGTTGTGACTTGATCTCCCATACTTCTTAGTTCTTAATGAGAACCCTTACGAGCTGTTTAAATTATTTCTCTCATCTTGTGAATAATAATGAGTTATAAGTGGCATAACTGTTATCTCTTACTGTAATTCTCAAACAGGGTTCTGGAGCACAACTTATGGGGAGATCTGCTGCATCACCCTCTGGTGCTACGGGTGCTAATTCATTTGATAACACAACTGCATCTCCATTGCAATATGCCAACTCACCTAGGTCTGGCACGAACATGATGAATACTCCATCCCCTCAGCAACAAACCCAGCAACAGCAGCAGCAGCAGCAGCAGGTGCAAAGGCAGAAAATCATGCAATTACCTCAGCATCAACAGCAACTTCTTGCTCAGCAACAGTTCAGGCAGTCTTCAATGCAAGGACTGGGACAGGTGTAGTTTGCTGACAGTTCAGTTTAATAATAATGAGTGATTAGTAGTAGTTAACCTTATATTTCTTAGACTGGCTCATGTATCCATTAATTTTTTTTAAAGCTTCCCATGCATCTAAAATGGAAAATATATATGGCATATTTCATATTTGACATGCAATATACATGTGTGTTAATGCCTGAATTTTAATTTTAATTTTATTAATTTTGTAAAGGGAAAGGAGGTTTTATGGTGGAAAGTGAAAACACAGAAACTTGTGAATTTCAGATATTTTGATATGGATTTTATTCTGTGATCAATGCTTGGTTTGTACTCTAATGATTTGATGTCCTGGTTTTTTTATAGGGTTAATGAGTCACATCTTTGACATTGTACAATTATATTTCCCAACATTTTTTTCTTTCTGAAAGTTGGTTAAATATTCTTTCTTGAGTGGTATAAACCTGTAACTTAGGTTGACTGTCTTTTATTATATTCACTTGTAGAATAATCTTTGGTTCAGCTGTTTGACATTTTACATTGAACTGCTATATTCTCGCCCAGAGCCAGTTGCCACAGCTGCATGATTTACAAGGCCAGGCACAACCGAAGTTTCAGCAGGTAATCTAGTATTTAGATTGTTTTATTTTATTTTTTTTCCTTTTCTTTCTCTTATTATTTTGTATTGTGCATACATGTTTACAAGTAAACACATTAAACTCGGCTATTTCTTATTTATATCCTTTAGAATTCTATGAATTGAATTTTCTCAACACTTGGTTGGTCTTAGTCTATTCAATTCTAAGCAATGTATATTAAAGTGATGCTAATGTGAGTTGATTCTATGTGATGGGTAATTTGAGATGTTTCTTTGACTCTTATGTTACATATTTTTGTGCATGATTAAGCAATTATGCTGACGTTTTTCATGCTCCACCAGTTACACGGGCAACATCAGATGCAGTTTTCTCAGCCAATGGGACATCAGCAATTTCAGGGTAGACAGCTTGGCATTGGTCAAAGCCAACTTGGGCAAGGAAATCAGATGAATCGCCATATAAACCAGTTTTCTAGTGCTGCTAATAGTGCATTGTTTAATGCTGCCCAGGGGACATCAAATACCCAGATGGTAAGATTTATAGCTTTTATATCTGTCTTCACAACATGATAATATTAGCTTCTTGAAATTCTATGGTGTAATTGGATCAGCCATTTTAAATTTAGTTGCAGTTTTAATATTAAATGAAGGTACCAACCTGTTATTGGTCATAACATCATTTATATTTGATTTTATGTTGGTAATTCTATGGTTTTGAGGAGCAGCTATCTTAGGTTTTCTTGAAATTGCCACTCCTAAGATTGTGTGCATTTCATTCTTCTTGGGGATCTGTATATCAGTTTTATATGCTGCTTAGCAGTTAGCAGAATTCTAAAGTAATATTCAGTTATGCTAATTTTTTGTTTCAGGTTCCGTATTCAAGTTTTGCTCAAAACTGTAACTTGGTTGCATTTATGAGTTTAGGGCAAAGAGTTTTGGGTTTCGGAACCAAAGGGTTGAATAGTCTGTTCGTCTGTTTGGTGTTCGAGCATTAGAGATTTAGAAAAACCTAGAAGAATGAAATGCTATGTAGAAACCCTAGAACAGGAAGAAAGACAGTTTATGAATTGAGAAACCTTAAAAAGAGAATTAGCCAAAACAAGATTTGATCTTACAATGCTAAAAAGAGTGATGCTGTTGACATATCTCCTAATTCCTTTTAGCACTCCATTTTAAGCTTTTCCCTTAATGTCAGGGTTAACCTCAATGGAAATTTACTAAAAAAGACAAAAAATTCTAAACCCACACAGATAAAATTTAATAACTGTTTTTTCAGCAAATTATTTTACTAATTAATTCTTACTACATTTTAGTTACTCTCATGTAAGAATACAACTTCTGTTTCTTGCTCTGTCTCCCTCTCTTTGTCAGTCCAAAATCACCAAGTTGGGCCATTTCTCCAAAATACTGGAAAATGTAAGGAATAAGGACAACCATGAAGATTGTTGAAGTTCTTTTTCTCTTTATAAAGAGAATCAGAATTGGTGAAGTCCACCCATCCACAAATTTTACTGCTATTTTGGGCATCCAAAATCACCAAGTGGATTATTGTTCTTGATTTCAGCTTCCTTAACTTTGCAAAGAAGGCTAACCTGAAAGCTCCTTTGCCAATAATTGAGCCTCTTACTAAGAAGTTTGGTGAGGTTTATCCGTTTAAGAAAATATTAGAAAGATATGTTTGTACAACACAAGAAATTCTCTCTTTATCATTATTATTAATATTTGGTTTGGATGTATAAAGATTGGTAAGATAATTGAAGGATGATATTGGAATAAGATTTTTCAGTGGAATGTTAAAAGAAAAAGATGGTTTACATATAGAAAATCTCTAGCAAAAAATGTAAAAGAAAAAAAAAAAAATTTCTGAAAGAATTATATAATATAAGTGGTATATCATAGATGTATAAAGAAGTGAAGACTATATTAGTGTTTTAAAGGAAATAATAGGATCTAGAAGTGAGAGCATGTGGACGATCTGGATCAGTTTCTTGAAGTTTCAATAAGAAAATAATAATAGCAATAAATAATTTTAGACATCCAAAAAACACTTAGGTAGTTAGGTGAGTAGTATCCCTTTTAGAATTTATAATTTGATTTAATGTTGGGCTTGGTTTTGTATTTATTAGATCACACCCAAAAGATACTAGTCTAGTAGGTTGTGGGTCCAATTAACATATGTTCACTTTATCTTTCCTTTACCTTTTAGATGTGGGGATTTGTTCCCTTTTTTCTTCATTTAGCTCATAGAATAGATTTATTTGAAATTTATAATAATTTGCCCGTTTTAGAAGAGAAGAAACGAAGAATCTTTTAGAATAAGGGATCATTGAAACTGTAGTGAAAACAATAAAAGGAAAAGATATTAGGTGCTGAAGATTTGTAATAGGTTTTATTTTTGATGAAAAAAAAAAATATTAAACAAAAAGAAATTTACAAAGTAGGGGCAGCAGCTCGCAGCTTTCAAAAAAGCGCAAGGACCTCCAGAAATATAAGAGGCCTAGACAATAGAAGCCTACACAGAAGCCAAAGTAGAAACAAACCTCCCTCTCAAAGCTATAATTTTGAGGTAACTAAACTTTTGGAGTGTTATGTACTACTGAAACAAGAAGTCTAATAATATGCACCTGATTTTTTATTTTTTATTGGTAGGCTGTAGTATATGTATGCTCTTGTATTTCTATTTCAGAGTTCTGTTCACCTTGTACATTTGGTGGTCTGTTGGTTCACTTTTTGTACTTGTTTTCATTTATTCATGAATTAAATTTCTGTTTATTATCCAAAAAAAACAAAAAAAATAATGCTAGATTTTTTTTACCTAGAAATGAATATTAATTATTTTGGTCTTATTCTTATCCCATTCAATTTCATAATACCATATTTGTATTTAGTGAAATCCGTAAAAAATGACCACATATATTATATGAAATTTGTTTTAACCATATACAAAGTTTTAATAGTTAATAATCACATTATAAAATTTATTTTCGGTCCATAACCACAAATTACAGAAATAGCTCTCCAAATTTTTTTACAATATTTTTTCAGAACGTGATTCACGTTTCACTTTTTTTACATAAACAGAATATTACCAAAAACCCCTTCAAAACCCTTTTATTAACTTTTTTTACTTGAAAATTACTGAAACGTTTCAAGTTTTCATTTTTTTCTTTTTTTCTGCCACTCAACGCCAAGTCCCAATCAATCTCTTCTCTAGAGTTGGACTACCACAGCTTCCAGAAACATAAACCAAAACCAATCAATCAACATGTTTACTCTTCTTTTAGTTAGATTTTGGTAATCTTTTTTTCTGAAAACAATGAAGTTGCTGTTCTGAGGTTGGCCTCAAAGCAGCCCAGGCGAAAGGCCGGCCCAGACAGTGCGCCCAAGTGGCGCCATCAACGGGCAGCTCGCGACTCGCCCAGTGCCGCTGCCAACGAGAGGGTGGTTGAGAGAAGGGTTGAAGGAACAGAAGGGTGGTTTAGGGTTGAGAGGGGTGTATGTGTAATTTTAACACAAATGTAGTTACAAACAATTAATTTTTGTTTATGGTTAAAAACAAATTTCTAATGTTTCCTAAGGTTACTTTAGATTTTCTCCCTTGTATTTATTCAATTAGTAGTTTCATTACATGCTTTGTTCTAATATTGGAATTTTTTCCAGTCATTTTCCAGTGTTTTATGTTCCCTTTCATTGAAGTTATTTTCTTTGACTTGTGACATTATTGTTACCATTAGTTCTTATTGCTTCAAATTTCATTTGTCTCATTTTAGATTCCCAACATGTCAGCCACAATGCCATCCCAATCACTTCCGAGGATGCAGGTTAGTTGTGCTAGTTTTTGTGGTTTGCCTGATTTTTGGTGGTGCTTTTTTTGTTTTCTTCCCCTCTTCTTCGTTGGTCAATCAATGGTTGGTGGGTGGGAAGAAAAAAAAGGCATGATATAGTGACGCATTATCAGTCTCTCTTGCTGAGATCCTTTCAGTTTGGTTAAACGGTCTCCTGTAAATAAGGAAGCTGATAAGAGTATGGTAGCAATTGTATAGAGTGGGAAATGAATTTTCAGTTGGATGTTTTGCGTACTAATTCAACAAAATGTTTTTCTCTGAATTGATTGCGTTCATGCAAGCAGTGCTGAATTTTAGTAGAACTGGTCATGTTTCACTGGTAGAAATGGCCAACACAGATTATGTTTCGACAGTATCCTAGGGGTGAAAGTTGTGTATCCATCTGTTTGGACAATTTTGTACATGAAGCCAACCACTATTTACCTCTCTGTGCATAATCCTTTCTTAATTCTTGGTTACAAGATTAAAATTATCTATAATGGATGTTGGGCTGCAAACTTATTCTATTTCACATATTGGTTTATTTGTTTCAATAGAGGTGCTAATTTATCTTTATCCTTGACATGAGACTCCAGAAGTGATATGTGCATCTGCTGAGCTTGCTATTAATAATCTTTCTCTTAATGGGATCTTCAGGGTCATATGTCTATGCATATATATGGATACATATATGTATGCAGTTACGTAATAAATTCATTATATTGTATTTGTTTTTCCTCCCACATTTCATATCTTATCAGCCCTTACTCATGAATTGTCTCCTGTGATTTTGCAGTTTGGATTAACCGGTAACAATCCTCAACGGAGTCATGCTTCTCAAATTTTGAACGACCAAAGTACGGCATGTCTCCATAAATTTCTATGTTTTTTATTTTTATTTTTATTTTCCCTTCAACATTTTAGAAAAAGATGGGAAACCATATGCTTATGCCCATTAAGATTCCATTTATTGGATAAAACACAGTTGGACCTTTTGCTTGCAGTGTTTAATATGGGAGCATCCAATCCGAGTACTATGATTCCCATGCAACAGCAGCAGCAGCAGCAACAACAGCAACAGCAGCATGGTTCGCAAGGTGCATTCAGTAATATGGCTCCAAATGCTCAAACTCTGCAGTCTAATATGGCGGTGCTTCAGAATTCACAAAATCAGAATTTTGTGCAACAGAGACAACAACAAAATCAACAGTGATCATCAGGCTGTCCTGTAGTTTTGTTTACCGGAAATCTCATGTAAAGGACCGATACATTTACTTGGTTTAAATTTCGAGCCTGTAGTTTCTCACCAGTTAATTAGAGTGTTTAGATGCATCTGAGATTCAGAGTGCTTTTGAAGAAGCGCTTTTGAGCGTGAAATTATAGATTTTGAATTATTAGACTTACTGCAATGTAACAATGTTGTAGTGACATCTGGGATTCAGCATAGTTGTAAGTTAAAAATTCCCTCCATAAATTGATAACATTTGTGAAAATAAGGAAGTGAAGCTCATCGATATGAAGAAAACTATCTTTCAATTCATCATCACAAGGAATTTGTGAATTTGGGTTGAAGAAACTTGTACAAATGCATGTCCTAGCTATCAATTGGTAACAGTTGAGAGATTGAATTACAAAGAGCCGTGGGTCAGAAAAAAATACTCTGCAGTGTTGAGAGTTTTTAATCTTTATGAATCTTGATGGATCTTTGATCAAGGATCTGGGTAGACCAAGAAAAGCAACAGCAGCATCTTAGTAGAACCCAATCTAACCTGAGTTTTGATTTCATGAAGAAACAAAAGTTTGTAAGTAACCATTAGAATTTGATAAAGAAATAATTTACTCGGATATATTTTTACTATTTCATATTAAATCATCACTTTCAAACCCAAACAATGTGTATTTGTTTTCAGATTCCCATAACTTTGCCTTTGACTGGTGGTTGCATGGATTGAATTAAATAAAAGGGGTAAAATACATCCTGATACCCTAAAGTTTGGCATATTTTCATATAGAGAGTAAGTTTTACATTTATTTACTTATATATCCCTTACTTTTTAAAATTGACTTTGATTGACAAATAAAAAGACAAAATTGCTTATATTTATTAAAATTCAAAAATAAATATCTAAGTAGATAAATTTATACTTTTACTCTAGTTGTATTTAAGTCAAACTTCAGGTGTTGTTAGTGTATTTACACCTAAACCCAAATATATACATAGAAAAGCTAACAGTCAAATGGAGTGAGTTTGCTGGGTTGAAGAAACACCAACTGCTGAAATTACTCCTGAGGAATAGGATACCAATATCACACAATGAAGCAACATAAACAAAAAATTTAACTGTTTTAGAAAGCACTTTTAACTCTTTTTGAATGAAAAGCATATTGAAACAAGTAAATTTGAGAAATTAAAGAATTCAATAACCGTAACCTTTCAGATTTTACCCATTTAGAATTTGATCTAATGTTTCAAATGCTGTATATGCAAAACCAAAACATGGAAGAAATATATAATGAGAGATAAAGAGAGAAGAGATTATAACTTACAAGTCTTTAAGGCAGGAAGCAGCAGTTTGATCATGATCATCAGCTTCGTGATCTACAGTGAGTTTTCCATCCAAGGAAAAAGCTGATGGTGGTAGTTGATCATGGGGAAGCAATAGTGGGAGTTTTTCGGCTGATGGGTGGGCAGAAGAAGGCGGCGAGAAGGGCGGAGATGGGGAGGCAGAGTGCGAAAAGAAGTAGTTGTGGTTACCCGGTCCTACGCTTATAGGCAGAGGTGATGGAGGTGTTGGTGGTGATGAGGTTGGAGAATAATTAAAATCGTTTTTATATGAAGATCCAATATGCTCGGTGATTTCTTCTTCCATGGAATTTTTTTTTTGATGTTATTGGGAGATGGGGATTGTGAGTTTTTGTTAATGTTAAATGTTCCTGGGAAGGAGGGAGGGAGCCAGGGAAGCCAGGGAAGAGTTGTGATTTTGAATTATAGGTAAAACCTAACGGTCATAGCAGAACGCCAACCTACCAGCTTCAGCTTCACCCCAAATTGCTACTTCAATCTATTAGAATTTATAACAAAGGTACATCTTTACGGGACCGTACTAGGCCGCTAGCCGCGATGTATTGTCCGGTTTGATCTACCGGGTCTCTTATGGTTTTGTCTTTAAAAATGTCATCGTGGTGTGGTGTTAAGGTTAGCCTTATTTATTTATTTCACGTACTAGTCTTGACTTTAACTGATATAAGAGGAAATCTCCTACAAATATAAAAAAAACGATAAAAAAAGATTGGCTTAGTGGTAAGTCCTTCACACTTACATCCGATAGATGGTGGGTTTAAGCTATGACTCTTACCTCCATCTCGATATAGGCAAACACGTGATAAGTTGTGCTGTTGAAAAGACAACAATAGTCTTGTATAAGTCCTACAAATGACTACTCGATTTCACTGCTGACTTGTTCATCATAAGAAAAAAAAAAAAAAACTCCTCTATTTCCACAAAACATGACTTTTATAAGAAATTAAGCCAAAAAAACATTAATTATTCATCTTTTCGATCTTACTTTTCTAAGAAGCCATGGAAACACAATTTGATTTTCTAAAAATATTAGTTAATAATAATGGATCATATATAGGTAAGAAGAAACATATATGGTTTTACTTAACATTAATTCAAGATATTAAACAACTAACTACGTAGTAAATAAGTAAATCTAAGTAAAAGTAGACATTCTGGAATTGTTATTGGTCTCGGTTCACTAAAAAATATGTTTTAAAAAGCGTTCAATATTGAATTTATTATTCAGGAGCACTCATTCAGCCCCCGTAATATCTCATATTCGAATAGTGTCCGGTACAAGTGATAATATCAAAAAAATGTCAGACTAACATGAATTTTCCCTACAAAAATTGTAAGTGTCATTGCTATTAGAATCAATTCAAATTACTTCTATGATTGTTTCAAGTTTCAACATGTAACAATGCACGGGTTTTATAGAAACACAAGCTGAAAAGTAGGGGTGTGCATAATCCAATAGATCCGATCCAATCTATTGGATTAGATCGGATTTGAGGATATGATTGGATCGAATTAGATCATAAATTTTAAAATCCATTGAATCAGATCGAATATTGGATTTCCAAATTAAAATCCGTTGGATCCGCTAAATTATAAGGCTTAATTTATATTGGGCCAATTTATTTTGTCCTATACAAACGATCATTGAGAAAATTTTGGGTGTTTTTGTATTTTGTTATGATAAATAATAATATTTTTTTTTATTTCAAACTTTGAATGATTTTATTTGGGTGCGGATATTGTCACCCATAAATATGATAATCACACCCATATTTATAAATACACCTATATCTAAAATTTAAAATTAAATCATTACTATAAGCACCCATCTTAATGCCAACTGTATCTTTATTTAAATGAATGTATTCATTTTAATACAATTTATTTATAAATCCTCTTAAATTATGAACACACCCAATTTCACAAACGATATGTACTGTTATCTTTTTTTTTTTTATAAAAAAAATTACTTCTCATTTTTTGTTTATTGATAGAGTTCGTAACATTATATATATATAAAGGGTACGGATATTGACACATATAAATATGTTAAGCATACCTATATTTATAAGTACACCTATGTCTAAAATTTAAAATTAAATCATTACTATAAACATCCATCTTAATGCCAATAATACCCTTATTTAAATGAATATATTTATTTTAATACATTTTATTTATAAACCCTCTTCAATTATTTACACACCCAATTTCACAACTGATAAATTCTTAAGTTCTCTAGTTCGAAAACACAAATAAAAACAAAATTAATATTTTGATATAATGCAAGATTTGATGCTGTAAATGTATGAGAGCTAAGAAAGCAAACCAAAAAAAAAAAAAAAAAAAAAAAAACAGAGTTCTTTTAAGTTTTTAGATAAAAAAAAAAAAAAATCAAAAATCATATTTATTGTTTTTATTTTCACTGATGTTTTTTTTATTTATTTATTTTTTTATTTATTTTTTTTTTTCTCTCTTGCGGCTGTTGTTTTCTTCTTGTTTTTTGTTTCTTGGTGCCTCTGTTCTGTTTCGGTTGTTCTAGTTTTGTTGCCTGGGTTGTTGCTTGTCTGCTGCTGCTGCGGCTTCAGGCTTGCTAGGGGTTGTTTTGTTTTCTTTGTTTTTCTCTCTTGCTTGCCTAAGGCCTGGTGCTTGTCTGCTGCTGCCATATTTTGGCTTGTTTTAATAAACTCACAACCGTTCATTATGATATTCAACAAGAAAAGCTCGATATATGACCTAGTGTTAAATATTTCTAAATTAGAGTTTATCATAATTTTTTTTTTTTTTTAATAAAGAGATATGGGTGTAATTAATGGGTGTACATAGTATTTGGTTTATTTTTAATTAAACTAATTTGTCCTTATTTATAAAATTCTATTGAGATATTTTTGTAATTAAATTTTTTTTATTAAAATATGGGTATGCTTATCATATTTATAGGTGTCAATATCGGCACCCATATATATACATATATATGTACTTTTGTATGACCAGAGTCCTTTACAATTCTTTTTCTATTACTTTATTATATGATAATAAGAGATTTTGATACTTGACATAAAATTAGAGTTTAGGTTATTTATTTATTTATTTATTTTTTAATAAAGAGATATAGATGAAGATATGAGTGTAATTAATGGGTATATATAGTATTTGGTTTATTTTTAATTAAACTAATTTGTCTTTATTGGTAAATTTCTATTTAGATATTTTTGTAATTAAAATTTTCATTAAAATATAGATGTGCTTATCATATTTATGAGTGATAATATTGGCACCCATTTTATTTATGTTTATGTCTAAAACTTATATTTAAAGTTTATAATTTATAAGACCTTTTAAACTTCAAAGTGTACAATTATATATTGCTTTTATGTTAACGAGTAATGTTAGACTTCCTAATTTTTTTTCCCAAATGGTGTTGGCACGTGAGGTGTCAACATCTTGTAAATCATAAGATTATGTGGTGAGTACAAAATGTTGACACCTCATGTGCCAACACCATTTGAGAAGGAATTTGGGAAATTTTTTGGGAAGCCTATCATTACTTATATACAGAACTTCTTTGGCGCATACCCCCTAACATAAAGTTATATATAAACCTATTTATTAACCTTTTGATCAAAATCCAAAGAATGTTATGTAAGTGGTGGGCCAGGAGAGAACACATAAAAGTGCCCGACATAACATAATAAATAAATAAATAATCACTTGGGTTCAAAAATTTTTTGTTACTATTTGGGCCCGTTTTTGTACAGAACTTCTTTGGCGCATACCTCATAACATAAAGTTATATATAAACCTATTTATTAACCTTTTGATCAAAATCCAAAGAATGTTATGTAAGTGGTGGGCTAGGAGAGAACACATAAAAGTGCCCGACATAACATAATAAATAAATAAATAATCACTTGGGTTCAAAAATTTTTTGTTACTATTTGGGCCCGTTTTTGTAAGAATATCACTACTTTACTAATTCAAGTTAAAAAGATACCTATTTAGATGACCAGAAAAAAATACCCTCATTTTGTCGGTTTGTTTCTTTTTAAACGTGGAGAGAAAAAAGTTGAGAGAGAGAGAGAGAACAATGGAGAGAGAAAGCATCAGTGCAAGAAATCCGGTTATAAATCTCACGACGAACTCACCGGCGGTGGCGCTACAGTCTTGAAATCGATGAGAACCTGCTATTGATAGTGGTAAGTTTAAGTTTCTCACGAGTTTTTGTTCTTGATAATTTTATGTGTATTAGATGTTGGGTGTTGTTTAGACATGTAGATTAGGTTTGATTTGATTTGTTGTTGATTAAGTTTGTTTGATTTGGTCAGGCTAGGGTTTAAAAAATTGTGTTGAACAAGATGAATATCTGGGTTTCCAAGCCTTTTCAACCTTCATCTGAGCTTTTTCAAATGTAATCCGAGCTTTATTTTTAGGAATATGAATAGGTTTCTGAAATTTGAATCTCCGAGCCTTTTAAAACACTGTTCGAGACTTTTAAATAGTAATTTGAGCTTTTTGTAAGGAATATGAATAGGTTTTGAAATTTGAATCTCTGAACCTTTTAACACTGGCTCTGAGTATTTTAAAACACTCTCCGAGACTTTTAAATAGTAATCCGAGTTTTTTTTATAAGGAATATGAATTGGTTTGTCAATTTTGAATCTCCGAACTTTTTATCATTGTCTCCGAGCTTTTTCATACACTGTCTAAACCTTTTTAACAGTAATCCGAGATTTTTAATGAAGTTGTAGGTTTGTGAAATTATAATCTCTGAGCCTTTTCATATACTCTCCGAGTCTTTTCAAATACTGTCTGAGTCTTTTGTAATACTGTCCGAGCCTTTTCATATACTCTCCGAGACTTTTCGTATACTTTCCGAGCCTTTTCATGAATTTATATGTTTTTTTAAAAAAAAATATGCAGATGAGGAATCAGTTCAAAGATTCGCTTAAAACTCTAGAGGAAGAATGGTACTCTGAAAAAATAACTCGGCATGACCATTTTGATGACCTTACAGATATCGACAATGCACTTAACAGGGCACTTGAATATCTTGCAGTCGAAGAACGACGTCGGTATACTAAGTCGTGTTTTGGACATTTCCTTCGAATGCATCGTGAGATGAAGTTTTCAGCTAGCATTGTCCATCGGTTGCTTATTCGCGAGTTGCATCACGATGGGCCGGAATATAAGATGAGATTTTTGTTAAGAAAGCATTCGGTCCGGTTCTCAAAAATTGAGTTTTGTCTGATCACCAGATTGAAGTTTAGAGAACTTTCCGACACTTCGACCTATGATCTGGTAGAGAATGTCATACACCAGCGGTACTTTGAGGGTTGAGATGAGGTCGAGTATGCAGAACTGAAAGCCATTCTACGGATTGGTGTTTTTACTGAGCAGTACGATGCGGTAAAGCTCTGCTTATTATAAATGCTTAACTGGATACTGATAGAGTTGGACGAGAGAGAGAAAAAGTTTCGGTATGGCAGTTTCACCTAGTCGAGGACTTGGACGCTTTTGATGCGTTCTCGTGGAATGCACACATGTATAGGTAGTCTATTTTTGGTTTCAAGCATGCGTTAGATGGTCAACGAGAGCGGTTCGAACAACGACAGTGACGAAAGGGCGTTGACAAACACATCGTGGAGACGTACAACATATACGGTCTAACGCACGCACTATTAGTGAGAATTTTGAATTTGAATTTGTACATTAATTGTAATTTTTTTCATATGACTCATGTATTGGATTCTTATTGTACTTATCTGTTACGCAGATATTTGCTTTCGAGGTTATTCCCGAGCTTGGAACACTCAAAGTGGGACCTATAGGGAAATTGAGCTATCCCCCCGTATTCTGAAATGAGAGTTGAGTCAGCGACTGATGGGGGACAAGCTGAAAAACATTTTCATCGAAGAGGTAAGTATCATTTTTGTTAATATTCATAGTTATTAGTATGTACACAATTACAATGGTCTTACTACAATTTCAGATGTTTGTAAGGGTTAAATTGGTGCTAACGGCAGTTGAGAGGGCTGAACAGTACTTTGAGGGCATTTTCGAGGGAGGCAGTCTGTATGATGCCGATATCGCTGATATACTTGTTCACATCTCGGATCCTGAACGACATACGACTGTCGGAGGGTTCTGATCTGGAGGGTGGCAGTGGGAGTCATGTTACCCAGACAGCCTTGGACTGGAGGTGATTTGTTTGGAGGCGTTGGAGGACATGCAGAGGTACGTAAAATTCTTTGTAACACATTATTTAATTTCAAATGAGTGAATGGTTATAGTACTGACAATTTCGAAATCCTTTCAGGATCGTCGGTATACTGAACTGATGGATGTGGTTCGAGACTTACGGAAGGCAGTGCAAAAGAGTGATGAGAAACGAGATCAACAATATCAGGAGTTGCTGGATTTAATTCGGGGGCTTTAGGGTCAACATCGCAGTCTCGTAGTGAAGGTACACGGTTCGATGACCCACCGTTTGATGACAAAGACCGTGACTATAGTCCTAGAGGCAGGATAAGTAGTCATTAGGATGGTGTAGACCCAGAGGCCGGATGTCAGCTGTAACCTACTACACAGACAATATCTGACAGCATGAGAGCAGGTTACTGGTGGTACATGGACATCACCTATGGACATAGAGCAGGTACCTCATCAGGTTTTACCAAACTAGCCTGTTCATCTTCAAGACCTATGACAGAGTGCCTCCTCACAGCTCACCCCTACAGTCAATCCTAGTGTAGCGCACCCCTCAATTCATTCCACAGGGACAAAGTTCCTGAGTTACGGCTCACCCCTAGGGTCTATCCCAGCGGAGCTCACTCCTGCAGGTGATCCACGGGGACTGAGTTCCTCCTTATAGCGTATCGCTGCAGAAGATCTATGGAGACGAAGTTCCTCCTTACAACGCACCCTTGCAGACGATCCACGAGGATGGAGTTCCTCCTTACAACGCACCCATCCGGTGGATCGCAGTGCTTTGGACTGGATTCCCCCACCCTTTCAGTGTCAGAAGTGGGTTTGCATGCGAGGTTGGTAGTAACGAAGCCTATACACTGACCCTGTTGGCCGAAGAGGCTAAGGATGATGTCACAGCCAGCACATGTATGAACGCCCTACACATTAATAGATCCTGACCACCTTGCGGCGTACCAAGCCTACAAGAGGAATGTGATGGGGGAATTGTAAGTATAATCGTAGATATTACAATCTTTTTATAGTATTTTGAAACACCTACGTAAAATTACTTGGTTATCTAACTTCTTCAACACTTATGATGATGTGATGTAGATCCACACAAGCCAATTGGTGTCCCTTGGTTCCACCAGTTTCAAACCAACTTCATGGAGCTGGAGGATACGCTATGTTCCTTACTTGAACTGTCTGTATAAGTTTGTTTCGAAAATGGTAGAATCCTAATAATACAAATTGTTGAAATTGTCAGCACATTGATGCGTACTTGCATATTCCTTGGAAACGTCAGCGAGCATACCCCATTGTCTACGGTGCGAGGATCGACATACTGGATTCACAGTTCTATATAAGTGTTTATATTGTACGGTTTTTGCTTGTGCATTGATGTGTTTCATATATCTTTTACCTAACGTTTTTGTGAATTTTCTATGTACACACATTGTTATGTCATCACTATAAGAGAATGATGGGAAGTGGGGCCTATAAACCTGATGAGAATTAGGTATTGGTCTTTGTTGAAGCACCAGCGATCCGCTGATGACCTTTCGGTGATACGTGGATTGCTACCGACAGGAAACAAATCATGGCACGATGTTGATGTGGTGAGTGTTTTTTTTTTTTTACATGGTTTCAATTTGTATAATAAATAAATTTCACATTAATAACACTTTGCTGAAACACCTATAGGTTCTGATTCCCTGCAACTTTGGACATACGCATTGGGTCCTGACCAGCGTCGACCTCACAACAGGGAATATCTACCTAATGGACTCGTTCAGACAGCATGTACCATTTTGCCACAGGAATGAGCAGCTTGCGTGCTTAAGGTATTTTTTACCCTTGATGCTGCATGTGGTGGACTTTCACGGTCACAGACGGAGGGATGATATGCCGTACGTATTAAAGAATATGGCCTTTCCGATGAGCATTGTGTCTAGAGACTGTGTGCCCCAACAGGATATCGGGTATAATTGTTTCAAGATCTTATTCTATCCCAATTGGTTTTAATAAAATAAACCATTCTAATGGTTGTTCATGTGGTGAATTGTAGGGGTAACTGTAATGCCCATACTTTGAGATTGATAGAGTACCTAGCGGCGAACAAGGATATGTTCGACTGGTTAAAAAATGATATGGGCACCATCCGAGAGAAGATGGCCGTGGATGTTTTTTGTAACTCGAAGGATTGCTCTTCGAGTTAGTGATTTAGTTGATGTACATAACATTTGAGTAATGAAATGATAATTTTTTTTTAAGTGTGCCTGTAGTGAAAGTTTAACACACATTTCATACATTGAAATTCATAAACAACCTAACGAATTCTGAACACTATAACAAAGGATCCAGTATGACATTAAAAAAAGAACTAAATTCGAATAAATTTTGGAACAAAAAATATATCGGAATAGTTTAACATAAAAGCATAAGAACCAATGGTCTCATAACACAACTGTATCAAGCATAGTTCCCAAAGTCTGAACGATGTTGGAAGACATCAAGTTGGAGACATGTTCCTAAAGGTGTTTCTTAGCATATTGCCTTCCCACATTAACAAACACAAGCTTTTCTGGTGGCAATTCTTCTTCCTCTTATACTACTTTGTTATATTTGATCGCCTTTCTCAACGGCTTCATTCATTCCACGGTAAAGTTTTTCTCAGGGCACGTTTGTTTGTTGTGTCCAATTAAATAACAGATGTTGCACTTGCGACGGTATTCCTCGAGAACAATTATGTTAGGACCTTCATTAACCATAGGCGGGTTGGAACACCTCCTGATATTATGTCCTGATTGTCCACATCTTTTACAAGATTGTGTGGTTGTCCTCTCCGAAGACGAGGCATGTCGACCCTCCATCGAGCGACCTGATTGTCTTTTAGACTTTGGATTTAAAACCACCCACGTTGCGATGTCGGATGTCACTACCCATGAAGAATGATGGCCAACATACATAATAGGAACCGAGTATGCATCAATAAGTGTCTTCTTCTTGTAGTAGTCCGCACACAGAGATATGAAATTCAAGTTTTGCTTCCTGCAGCAATGAAAACAGTGAGATTCATGTTTGGGTAATATAAAGTGTTAACTGTAACATCTCATGTACCTTGCCACTGCGAGTGCGTGAGAACCTAGGAAATGGTCTATTTAGAATTTGTTGCATGTGCAAGTCTTCAGGGCTAAGTTAACCGTCCACCGGTTTCCCTTCAGTTTGACTGAGAATATGTTCCAGTCAACTGAATTTACGGTCATATAACCGCAGTTCTTGACACGTTTCAGGATCACAAGATGTGTTACGTCGGTCAATTGATGACGTATGGACCATGCAGCTGCATAACGATCGTGAAACCATTTTTGTAGCATATTCCTAATGAACTCTGCCAGTGTCATCATTGGTAGTTGCCGTGCGAATTTTAGGCATGAGTTTATGCACTCTGTAATATTTGTGGTCATCACCCTGTACCTTCTTTGGGGACAGTGTACATGAGACAACTTGTGTGGATCGGTAGCAATGGCATAATCGAATATAGCCTTGTGCAACCTACGTAACTCCTTCATGTGCCGATTATAATTGAATTCACTGTACGTCTTAGCTGCTGAATCCATTATGGCGGCAACATCCGTTCTGTGGATTCTTCATATTTTCACCAAAATGCTAGTAACATATGGTATGAGTTGCATAAGGGGACACTTTACAAATCCCTGCTTCAATGCTTGTATGATGATCGGAAATGAAAACCAGATCATCTATATGACCAAAGGCACCCTTCAAGCATTCCAAAATCCACTCATATGAAATGTTGTTTTCTAAGTCACCGTACCCAAAAACAATTAGATACACCTGTTTGTTTCCATCTTTTGCAGTTGCAACAAACATTATACTCCTGAATCTTCCCTTCAAATGGGTACCATCAACTGCAATCACAAGAAGTAGACATCTCCAGAAACCTCTAATTGAGGACCCTAACGACATGAAAAAGTAGAGGAATGTACAATCGTCTAAGCACTGTAAGTCAGTGATTGTGCCAGGATTTTGTTGTTCTAAAACGTATGTGAAAGATGGCAGTAGTTGGAAAGTTTCTTCATACGTTCCATAGGTCAATGACAATGCATATTGTAGGACATCATATGCCTTACTGTATATGACTTGGATGCCATACATTGTTTTCATATCGGCGATTATGTCCTTCGGACGCATGAGACAACCATCATATTGTTGAAGTCTAGGTGTAACGACTTTTCCGATTATGACTACAATGGCTTATCGGTGGCGACAGTGAATCTCCTCTAACTGACAACTGTGTTGGTTAACAAAACTTCTAACTTGGAAGAGAGTTCCTTCATCTCTTCTCACCGCTCATCGATGTACAGTCTTCAATGATGTAAACCAGATGTAACGTTGTCTTATTGGACCTTTTCACCTTCCATTCAAAGTTCTCCCGCATTGAAAAATGACCAACTAGCCTTTTTAAATCCTTTTTACTCAGAAAAAAGTGACCTTTATAAATCATGCGTGTAGGTTCTTACGCTGACAAGGTGTTGCTTCTACAATACCAAATGAGTATGAATCTGCTTCAGGAATAACCCACGTTGTCGCATTATCAGAATCAGATGTAGTTACATTATGCCGGACCTTGAAAGTCCCAGGCATATCTGGTGCCGTGCAACTAGCGCCTTGTACACGTCTTCTGTGCGTTTGAATTTGTGCAGGCTTTTCATCCATATTTTCTAGATCATCTACATGTTCATTATTTGCCTCATTATCCACTTTATGGTTTGGGTCATTGTTTTGCTCATTGTACAGCTCAATTCAACAACCAAACACATTGCCGAATTGAGGTTTAACTACATCTGCATGGTCGACCGCTACCGGTGTGGCACCACACATGTTTTCCCTACCTTCGGTGGCACTCCTTTGGGTGAAGACTTTGTTGCTACCGCTAAAGGATCCAAATTGTTGGATATTTTCAGGAGGAGGAATATCATTCCCTATCACATCTCTAGCTGTCCTCTCAATTAGACCGACACATACTTTAGGGATCACCCGATCTTCCCCTAGCATAAACTGAACATCATCATAATTTCTTATAAATGATCGACATGTACTGCCAGGAACGATTAATATTGATGACATATGAACATTGAATTTGTTTACATCATACTTCACAATGGTATGCATGATCGCCACCAATTCTTCGTAAGTCATATTCTTTGACACATACATTCCCTGGTTATCGAATCCAACAAATCTCTGACTTCCGTTTGGTAACTGCTCCCATTGACCGTTGTTAGATATCACTATTCTAACCTGATTTGATGTTATCAAATTAATCATCACAAACTATTAATAAAAATCCAGAACTACAAAATATTTTCACATATTATATTTACAAAGGCTCGGGTGAGGATATTGAAAAGGCTCGGAGAAGACTTGAAAAGGCTCGAAGAATATTTGAAAAGGCTCAGATACTGATTCATTGAAAAGTCTCGGAGAAGAATTGAAATGGCTCGAAACATACTTGAAAAGGCTCGGAGAAAAGTTTAAAAGGCTCGGGGAGAAGTTAAAAACGCTCGGACAGAGCTTACAAAGTCTCGGAGATCTGAAATTCTCACAATGACTTAAGGTTTACAAAAGACTCGGAGAACAAATTAAAATGAACAAATGAAAATGTGAATAAATTAAAAGAAGTATTTGCAAGAAATATTACCTTGTTTATAAGTTGAAGAAGAGAGGGGAGGCAATGCAACCTTGAACTTTTATTTGTAGAGAGAGAGGGTTATTGAGTTAACACTACTGTCAATTTTGTTGGAAGTGTGGAGAGAGAAAAGTACAAACAGAATAACATAAATGATTATCTAAGGTCAATTTTGGTAGTTCACCATAATAGGTGTCTTTTAAACTTAACTTATTAAAATAGTGACTTTGTCACCAAATCAGTTCAAAAATGTGACATTTTCCACCAATTCCACATAATCACTCACTATCCTTATATAGCAATGCAACTCACCACTCTTTACTTTGTTTTATCTCATTTAATATTTTTAACTAAAAATAATCACCAAAAAAATATGTAATAACTCAGAATAAAGACTCGATTCATTTTTTGTTGGGGTTCAAAAATTAAATAGCACTTTTTGGGGGATGCTTGTGCAAATAGCACCACATTAATAAGTCTTGTTTTAATAGCACCACATCAATAAGTCTTGTTTTAATAGCACCAAAATAGGTGGTGAGACCAAATTGCCCCCACTTACTCTTTTCCTTTGTATTTTTTTCTCTCGAAAATTTGAGACTTATTTGCAATTTCGAGACTTATTAGGTCAAATTCGAGACTTATTTTGAAAATTCAAGACTTATTCTTGAGTTTTCGAGACTTATTGATACGTTTCGAGACTTAATTCAAGTTTGTTCGAGACTTATTCTGTTCGACCTCTATCAATGGTGATAGTGACGAGCTGACGACGGCGTCGATTGACTTCGGAGATAGTTGGATCTGGAAGATCGGACTACGTTGAGTTCGTTGGCGCCATCGGTTTCGTCGGATTCACAACGGATCGTCATAGATCTGACGATGAAGGTTCGGAGACGATTCGGGTTTGACTTCGTTTCTCTCTCCATACAGCTCAAAACTGAAAATGGATACTTCCATTGCAATGGGTGGCGCACGATGGACGTTTTACAGGTGGTTTTGTCTTTCAACTCGCCGGTCAGCGGTGGCACCTCCATTGAAGCTCCATCAATGGAGGTTTTGGAAAAAATAAGAAGAAAGAAGGTGAAGGACACATAAGAGAAAAGAAAAGAAGCTGGGGGGTATTTTTGTCCAAATTCCATTTTTGGTGCTATTAAAACAAGAGTTATTAAAGTGTAATAGTTATACAAGTCAAAATTTTAAAAATGCTATATATCCCTATTTCCTCTTTTTGTTGTTGCAAACTTAGTGACAGTATATACATACAAACATTTTTTTCTCATTCAACTCACCATCTATTTAAGCCCTCTCCCTGTTCACATCATCACAAAGCCTACACAAACTCACAGAGAGATTTCGAAGTTTAATTAGCTTTCAAAGATTTTTTTTAAAATTTTTAAATTTCTTGAGAGAATGGAGCTAGGTTATGAAACTGTTCGAGTTGTCGAAGTTGTCAACATTATCTCACTGCCTGAAGAATGGATGGTCGTCCATGAAGTCCATGAAGACGGTAGTCAAGGTACACTAGAGGTGAATAAAATCTTCTTTTTTTTTTTTTTTAATAAAAGTTTTAGATCATTTATATACCAGAGTCTTGATAAAGGTTTTAGCAAGGTGTATATTATTTCACAAACCTATAAAGTATAGAAATTCGAGAGTCGAATTTTTCTATTCAATACCAAGAAGCCCACTCATCGGTTCTTTAGTGTTGGAGATTCGGTGTGGAAGAACTTGGTTCGAGGGAATCACGAAGATTCTATAGTGAAAGAAATCGGTTTGAGCGAATCACAAAAATTATACAAGGGTAACTATTTCTTTCCATATCATAGTTAAATATTAAAATCACTATAATCACAACGATCTGACTAAACGATTTTTGGTTTTTAAGAAAAAATTTAAAAAACCGGGCCTACCACCCTTCCGCTATGCGGATACCAACACGAAAAGCCATCGATTTTTGACGGTAGGGTTGCAAACGTAGGTACACATAATCCCCTCTTGAAAATTGGACTTCTTGCCTATGTTTATCTACCGGCAACATCATTCTACCCTGAGCAACACCTAAATTTCACCTCAAGTCACGGAGAATTTCATCTCGTGACAACAAGTTTTCCTCCACTGCTTGTATCTTAGTTGTACCCGGAATGTAGGATATCAAAGTCGGCGAGGGAACCCCATACACGACCTCAAAAGGGGACATCTTTGTGGACAAATGCACAGTGGTATTATATCCATACTTAACCCAAGAAAGCCAATCCATCCACTTCTTAGGTTGGTCACTCGTGAAACATCTGAGATATTGCTCTAATGTCCTATTGACCACTTCCGTTTGCCTGTCGGACTGCGGATGGTAAGCTGAGCTATACTTAAGTTGGCTACCCTGCAACTTGAAAAGAGAATGCAAAAATGAACTGAGAAATACCTTGTCACGATCACTTACTATGGATGCGAGTATATCGTGTAAACGAACAATATTCGAAATGAAGGTCTTAGCCACTGTGATCGTTGTGAACAGATGCTTTAAGTGTGCGAAGTGAGCATATTTAGATAGGCGGTCGACCACCACCATTATCACAACATAACCTTGTGACATGGATAATCCTTGGATGAAATCCATGGAGATGTCCGTCTAAACACATTTCGGAATTGGCAAGGGTTGGAGGAGACCCGCCGGACTTAAGTTATCGTACTTACATCACTAACAAATATCACAATTGCGAACATACTCTTTTACTGACGAGCGTAAACCAAGCCACACAAAGCTGTCAGTGATGCGGCTTAGTGTTTTTTGGAAGCTAAAATGGCCACTGGTAGGTGTAGCATGACCTTCAGCCAACACAACAGGTAATAAAGAAGAAGTTGGATTCAGCTGCACTCTTCCATTCACCATCCAAACGCCATCACGTTGCACATATTGTGAGGAAGACGACTCGACCAACTTCTCATAAAAGACATCCTGAGACACCTCCTACTGCAGTAATTTCCACCAATCAGCTATAGGTAGGGACACAACCAAAAACTGAAATGAAGACACGAGTGAGAGTGCATCAGCTCCCTGATTTTCCTTGCAAAGTTTGTACTAAATGGTGTAATTGTATCCTAGGATTTTCGGCACCCATCTTGTTTGTGTGCGAGTCGTAATATGTTGTTCCAGTAGATATTTGAGGTTGCGATAATCCGTTTGAATGAAGAACGATTTGCCCAAAAGGTATGGTTACCATTTCCGTATTGCTTTTACAATTGCTAACATCTCTTTCTCATATGTGGACAGAGACAATGCCGCCCCTTTCAAGGCTTCGCTATAGAACACAATGGGCTTATTATTTTGGGACAAAATTGCCCCAATCCAACTCCGTTAGCGTCACATTCAATTAAAAATTGCTGTGAGAAATTCAGGAGACGTAATACGGGTGGACTTTTAAGAGATGTCTTTAATTGGTTGAATGCTCGCTCTGCCTCTGGCTGCCATTTGAAGCTGTCCTTAGTGAGTAATCGTGTCAAAGGAACCGCAATCAAACCTAACCATTTTATAAACTTGCGATAATAACCTGCGAGCCTAAGGAACCCTCGTACACCTTTAATGGTTGTAAGGATCGGCCACTCTTGAACCACCAGAATTTTGGTATGGTCCATAGCAACCCCTGCTAAAGAAATCAGGTGACCAAGATACTCTACCTGTAACACACCAAATTTGCACTTTGAATGTTTAACGAACAGCTGATTTTCTGACAAAATCATCAAAACCTGTTGTAGGTGACACAAGTGGTCACTTTAAGTCTTGCTGTACACCAAGATATTGTCAAAAAACACAAGTATAAATTTACATAAATAGGGCCGAAATATGTCATACATGAGGCATTGGAAGGTGGCTGGGGCGTTTGTCAAACCAAATGGCATCATTAATAATTCGTAATGGCCATCGTGAGTGCGAAACGCTATCTTGTGAATGTCTGAACTGTAAACCCAAATTTGGTGGTACTCGGAACGGTCTAACTTAGAGAAGTATTGTGCACCATGGAGTTAGTCTAAAAGTTTGTCTATCACTGGAATTGGGAATTTATCTTTGACCGTGATAGTGTTCAAAGCGCGATAGTCTACACAAAAAAGCCAAGTTCCGTCTGATTTTTTGACGAGTACAACCGGTGAAGAAAAAGGGTTGTGGCTCGGTAGTATAATGCCTGACGACAAAAACTCATGGACCAGCTTCTCTATCTCTGATTTTTGATAGTGCTAGTATCTATAGGGTCGTACACATACTGGAAGTTGGCTCGGCAAGAGAGGTATTTGGTGGTCATGGATGCGGACTGGTGGCAGCGTTTTGGGTTCTTCAAAAATGTTGGAATATCTTGCCAATAATTCACCTAAGTCGTCTGGAATTGTAGTGAGTGGTTGCGGTTGTAAAGGATTGATTGCACTGAGTGGAGCCACCTGTGGAGGAGAAAAAATGTGTAGAAAAAACCCCATACCTGATATGCGATGTAGTTCCTTGTCACTTAAGGGCACCAATTTTGTTCGGGTCATCCCTTGTAACAATTGTCGCCTACCCTCTTGATCGAAAGTCATGGTGAGTTTCTTGAAATCGGTCTCTATTGGTCGCAACGTTTCCAACCACTGTACCCCCAGAATCGCCTGGCATGCTGCAACTGGTAACACATAAAAATCTGCTTGTAACGTGTACTTTTGGATGTCAAGCGACAGCTGCATGCACCTACCTGTGCACTCGATGGTTTCTTTGTTTCCAATTATAACTTGGAACACCCTGTCACGTGTCACTTGCAACCCCAATTTGGAGACGACCATTTGGTAGATAAAATTGTGTGTACTCCCCCCCCCCCCCCCCCATCAATGAGCACCGTCAACTCCTTGGTGCTAACTTTGCCAAGCACTTGGAATGTTTGTGGGTGTGTCATTCAGGCCATTACATGAAACGAGATTTCGGGAATAGCTTCATTGAGGGAATTTTCTATTTCCATGTCTATATCTGCGATTTCTTCACCCGCTAACACATCTTCTATCATGAACAGTTGGGGACGGGAGCAGCGATGGCCTGATGTGTACCTGTCATCACAATAAAAACATAAACCTTTTTCTCGTCTGTCACGCGCCTCCTGATTGGAGATGCGGTGAATAGGTGCAGGTAAGTTTCCTACAGCTCGTGGTGGTGGAGGATCGAGGAGTCCAGCTGCTATGTTCGATTGTGGTTTGAATTGGGACAGTGTTGTGGTTGCTCGATACGTTGAGCCTCAGTTATGCTAAAGGTAATTCCGCTCTTCAATGAGGTGCGCCACACTTATTGTTTTCGATAGTGTTCTTGGCTGTTTGACGTGTACATCCAGTCGGATTTCGTCCTTTAGTCCAACAATAAAACTTCCTACCAAGAAATTTTTCGATAAGTCGTCTACTCTATGGGACAGTTTCTCAAACGATTCTTGATAGGCTATGATGGATGTGGTTTGCTTAAGGCGTGACAATGCTTCCTATGGATCTTTGTAGTTACTCGGTCCAAATCTTTTAAGGAGGGTTGTGGTAAACTCATTCCAATTCAAGGGTCCCCGGTTTTTGGTGTACCACCGGTACCATTGCAACACCACTTTCTCTAGATGAAACGACGCTAATTGTACCTGTTGTTGGGAAGCGATGCTTTTGAATTCGAAGTACTATTCGCCTTTGAAGATCCACCCCGTCGGATCACCGTCTCCATGTGTTAGAAAGTTAAGTTTCAAGCTTGTATTGTGCTGGTCATAATGGGAGTGTTTCAGTGTTGCAAAGCTGTTGTGGGATGCTTCTCCGGTTTCAAACTGGTTGATCTCCCTCTCAGTGTGGGTGCGGAACTGTCAAGTGACAGGTTGGCTGCGTTGAGGAGATTGTTGAGGTTGAGAGGATTGTAAAAGCAAGGCCTGCATGTCAGAGAAAAACTGGTTATACCGGTTGTCGTTGCTGGTGATGAGTTGCTCAAATCGGGATTCATGGTTGGCGATGATCTCTTCGAACTTGATTTCGTGTGCGGTAAGAATATTGTGAATTTCATTGTGGAAGTCGGTATTGGATTTAGCGCGGGTCTCCATGGATGATGCTTTGATACCAATTTGATACAAATTAATTTAGTGGATCTGTAGAATAAGAGAATTGAGGATGAAGAAGGGGACTTAGAAGAGAGTTTCAGGAGGAGAAGAGGTAATTGAGATATAAATAATCGATATCCCTTTTATTCAAGCCACTGACCTTTATAGGTCTTACAATAAGAATAAACAAACAATTAAAGGTAACAATAACAAAGGTAAACGTGTGGTGCTGAAGAAGAGGAGATTCTGTGGAGATAATCAAGGCCCACTTCACCCACAACTAACTTATTTGAAAAACAAACAGATAACAACTCTAAATAATAAGACTTGGTCCTGTACGTGTGTCATTCCTCGGATGCATGCCATGCCCCACATACCCCACGCACACCATGCCATTCGAATCTTTTTTTTTTCACTTTTTTTTATTACTAATTCATTAAAAACCGCTATAAAAAGTTTCAAGTCTAATTCACTAAATTTTTCTCCATTAATTTTAAGTTATTTCCTATCTATTTAATAACTTCAATTCTGTATGCATGCTAACATGCTCTCCGGCGTGTGCATAATTTTTGTGAGTTAAGTTGTTAAATATCGCTACTAGAACTATCTAATGAATTGAAATGGTTATTTTATTATTATTATCATTTTTTGCTTTTCCGTTTTAGTAAATGTTTACATCTCTGATTTTTATTTTTAAGTCTCTAAGAACCGTTATAAGAACTAGCGAGTTTAATTCATTGAAAAGCGAAGTTGTTTCCTTTTTTACTCTGATCTATTTAATAACCTCTCATTTGCATGTTGCTATATGCTCTTCAGCTTGGCAACATGCATTATTATTATTTTATTTAAAATTAGTAAGAACCGCTGCAAGAACTATTGAGTTAAAAGACTTGAAAACACTATTAAAAGATGCGTTATATCCTTATTTTTTATTGTTACTGTTGTAGTATTATCGATATACAAGGACAAGACTCATATTTTATTCAATCGATGCTGTGTTCCGATATGAGTATAAATTGTTTGATTTTGATGATCATTAATAAATTAAATATCCGCATCATATATATATATATATATATATATATATGAAAATTTTCAAGTCAGTGAATCTGATATAACTCCATCAGTGCGTTGGATGTGGACCATTAGATTTACATGCTTTGACTCAAAGTGTATGCACTTGTCAAAACTTCTCCATAATCTATGGTCCACATACAACGCACTGATGAAGTTATATCAGGATGCACTGAGGAGAAAAGAATTGAATATATATATATATATATAGTTTATGTCTGCTCAATAATTTTCAGAGAGCTAGACAGTACTGCATACAGTGCAGAAGTCATGGACACACTGCAAAGCAGTATACATTATGTGAAGCAAGTTTAAACATTATGAACCTTAAAAGTGGATTATGATGATGGAGCTAATGGGAAGATATAAGGATGGAGGTTACTTCCCTACATTGTAGGATACATAAAAGAATAAAATTAAAAATAGGGGTATTTTTGTCCATCATTACACTTTGGTGTCATTTAAACTCAAATGATTAAGTTGGTGATAGTTTCAAAAATACATTTCGAGTGCTATAAATTTAACGCTAATTGACACTGAGGCCCCCCTGAACTATGCCCGAATTTACACTTTGCCCTCTATAATTTTTTTTTCGCCATTAAACCCCTTAAGCTTTCATAAATTGGCAATATGTGACGGAATTGTAATGTCGTCCATTTTTCTGTCATGACAAATTACAGTAAGTTACCCTTATTATATACATAATTGCATCAAACCGGAAAAATATAATAATATGACATAAATACCCTTCTAACCAAATTTTTAAAATAAAAATTTAAAGGTTAAATAATAATAAAATTCTAAACTTTTTGACAAAGAAAATTAAATAAATAGAGAAATGAAAAAGTTAAATTCATTTAACAATTATTTAAATTATCTTTTTTATTTAAATATCCCTAAATATAAAACCCATATGCATGTTTAAATTATTTAAGGGGAATTATCATTTAAATTATCTTTTTTATTTAAATATCCATAAATATCACTTGTTCATTTACAATAATAAGGGTATTAATAATGTCAAAAACAAAAATAAAAAAATCAAATAATAATAATAATAATGATAATAATAATAATATCATTGTTATTAATGTATTATTATTATATTATTATTATTATTATTATTATTATTATTATTATTATTATTATTATTATTATTATTATTATTCAATTTTTTTTGACATTATTAATACCCTTGTTATTGTAAATGAACAAGTGATATTTAGGGATATTTAAATAAAAAAGATAATTTAAATGATAATTTACCTTAAATAATTGAAACATTCATCTGAGTTTTACATTTAGGGATATTTAAATAAAAAAGATTTAAATAATTGTTAAATAAATTAGTTTTTTCATTTCTCTATTTATTTAATTTTATTTATCAAAAATTTCAGAATTTTATTATTATTTAACCATTATTTCAATTTATTTTTAAAAAAAAAAAAATTGGTTAGAGGGGTATTTATGTCATATTATAATATGTTTCCGGTTTGATGTAATTATGTTTATAATAAGGGGACTTAGTGTAATTTTCCATAACAAAGTAATAGACGGCGTTACAATTCCGTCATCTATTACCAATTTATGAAAGTTCAGGGGTTTAATGGCGAAAAAAAGTATAGGGAGTAATGAACAAATTCAAGCATAGTTTAGGGGGGCATAGTGCCAATTAGCCTAAATTTAAAAGACCCTTCTAAAAAGGCATAATTGAATTAGAGAAGTCAATTTTAATTTTGCTAAAAAACTCATAAATTTCCTGTAATATGTCATAGTCGAAGCTGTACTGTTAAAAATAATAATATCTATGGATATGATGGATCTGTAAAAGCACAAAACTAGCTTTACAATTTACCTACATCTGCAGGAGTGCCATTTATTTGCCTTAGAAATTGCTAATCACATGTACTGATTGATTGTAAGTTCTCGACAACAAGTAATGAAGAGTAATACGTTGTTCATATACATTCAGAAACTAGTTTCATAAATACTAACATATTCCATTGACAATAATGGATAATATAAAAAATCATCTACTATTAATTAATTGTATCATCCCAAATAATGAACATAATAACAATATTAATATAAATAAATAGCCAACAAAATTAGCTACGTATTTTTTATTTTAAATTTGTGATTTTAATATGTATCTATTCGTTCCTAATTCAATAACTTGTGGCAGTGCTAAATCATGTGCTTTCCACCCATTATATTATCGAAGCAAATAAATGGATGAATATTAAAGTCAATATAAGTCAAAATTAATTTCAAGTTGAAAATAAATGAAAGTCCATTAGAAAAAGCAAATCAATGAGCCCATGCAAAAATGCACACCGTGAAAAATGCAAAATCCACAAATTTGCAAGCTATATGTTACTGCAACAGATTAAATAAAATACAAAGGAAAAAAGAACCCTTCCACAAATGGATCAAATCAAGGAAACATAAAGTGTTGTATGAATAGTTTACAAGCAACATACTTTATTATCAAACAAAATAAAGCAAAATATTTAAACAGACGACCCTCCATCCCAAAGCTGACATCAAAATAGGAATCATTAACCGCAATGTCAAATAGGAATTATGCATGCTGGTTCTAGCAACCAGCATGCATATTACTTCCTCCTTCCCCGCAAACTCTTTCAATATCTCTTTCTCATGTATCAATACATACCTCTTTCTCGTGTATCCGTTCCACGGTTGTGTTAACATCACCATCGCAATAATACCTTTTCCAGTCCAACTCTATTTCTCGTAACATTGGTGTGTTGACCGCTATTGAAGAGAAAATCCTCATTGCAGGGCATTTCTCTATCAACAGTGTTTTCAAGGATGGAAGTTCAACATTATTTTTCAAGTCATCAATTCTTATGATCTCTTCCAATACTCTGCAGTCGAGTATGTCTAGGTGTTGCAGCTGCACAAAGCTTCCAAGAGTAGAAGACGAAAATACATATTTCAAATTGATTCCCCAAAGACGAATGGTATTCAAGTTGCGGAATTTAACCTGCAAATAAAGTTGATAGCAAGAAGTTGTTGATTAAAGAAGTAATCTCAAATAAAGCTCTTCTTGTATTGCTGTAAAACAACAGAGGCTACAAACTTACAAAACAGAGTTCAAAGCTTTTAAGAAAAACAAAAACAAATCCCCAATTATAAAGAGAGCGAGAGAGAGAGAGAGAGAGAGAGAGAGAGAGAAAATCTAATAAAGATTAAAGACAGGTGTTGGTGTGACAAGTGAATTTGTAGTCCATAAATGATAAATTAGAATTACATACCTTTCCGTCAAAAAATGGCATGACACTGTCTTTCATCTCCCTTTCTTCATCACATGTTGACCCAACTTCCTCTTCATAGCTGAAACTTCCCAGTTTCGGTAAATTCCTTAGAAGCAAGGAGTCTATATTATATCGATGATTTAGACAGAGACAGAGTTCCTCTCAAAATTGATTATGTCTCATAAGGTATTTGAAAATTTTCTTAATCCAAATGTGACGTGGAAGGACCAGTGCAATCTTTATTTCTCAGCATTCTGTAACAAAGCACAACATATCGAAGGTAAAAAGAAGTAAAAAAATGTTTATTAATAATATTACATTAACTTTCACAAATAATCTTTATTTTTAGATAACTTAATCATTTTGTTAGTTACATTATCACATATTGTATTATAAATTTATTGCTCGAAAAGACAAAAGATTCATTATACCGTGGAACATCACATAGCATCATGAAGATATTGCTAAAATATAATTTCTAAGAAATTTTAAAGTTATCACTACATTTAAGTTGTTTATGAACATAGATTATATGTGTTGTAAGGAGTATTAGAAAAATAAATCTGTGGATAAGAAAGAATGGACTAAAACATAATTTTTCTGAGGCGAAAATTAATTAGGAACACAACAATATATATTAAATCCATGGATAAGAGAGAATGGACTAACAAGTAACAAATATAAACATTTCATAACTCAGACAAAAAGTCCAAGGACTATTTTTTATAACCCAGGACTTTAACTATTCCTGAGCCAGATTGCTGGTGCTACAGTTTACCAGCAAAAAAGGTAATAAGGAAGAGAAGAAATAAAACTTAGTTAATGAATACATACCATTTCTTCATGTATCTGTTGTATTGTTGTATTAAGGTCTCCCTCCAAATTATACTTACTTGAGCCCCACTCTATTTTCTGTAGCATTGGTGTGCTTGATATTCCTGAAGAGAAAAACTTCATCTTGGGACATCTTGTCACTTTTAAATTTGTTAAAGATGGGAAGTTGAGAGTGTAATTTCCAGAGTAGAAGCTTGTGAGATTTGATAAATCTGTCAGTTCCAACTCCTCTAACTTGTTGAAAATAATCTCGTCTTCTTTTACATCACCATTTGCTACAATTTCTGTTATCTCATTGCAGTTTTTTATCCACATAAGCTTAAGTTGTACCAGACTTTTGGCTACAGTTGCTGTTACTAAGCTTCTCAACCCATTGCAATCTGATATTTCCATATGTCCCAGATTTTGAAAAGATGCAAAAGTTGGCATCAGAGTAATCAAACTGTTGCACTCGACTACATTTAGAGTCTCAAGATTACGAAGAACTAGGTCCGATCTGGAGTCTTGTTTCCACATTTGCTCCAGATCATCAAGTTTCTCGAGACTTAAATCCTTTATTTGTGCAAGGGTCTCTGCATGTTTCTCAACCTCTTCACATGAAAATATCTCTTTGTATGAAGTATCTCTCAGTTGGAGGCAATTCAGATTTTGAAACCTCTGAAGAATGTCAAGTGGGAAAACTGTTGATTCATCATCGAAGACCTCAAGAGTTTTAACTTTGGAAAACTTATGTTCTGGGAATTTCTGCAAAATCATTCTTATTTCATTTGCAGTTAATGTCAGTTCGTCACTAGAGAAGACCTGCCAATCAATCAAATAAAAACTCAGTTCCTCCGACAAAAAAAAAAAAACTTTATAAAAATCATTCCTTGCTATAGTGGGACAAACAACTAATGGGGTAAAAGCTTATTAACAAAAATGAGGGAAGCGAGAGAGGAAGTAAAGTTAGGCAATCAATACATACCTTTTTCTCATGTATCCGTTCAATGGTTGTGTTAATATCACCATCGCAATAATACCTTTTCCAGTCCAGCACTATTTCTCGTAACATCGGTGTGTTGGCCGCTATTGAAGAGAAAATCCTCATCTTGGGACATCTTGTCACTTCTAAAATTTCTATAGATGGAAAATTGAAGTTGTAATTTCCAGAGCAGAACCTTCTTAGTCTTGATAAAAACATCAATTTCAAACTCTTCAAGTTCTTGAAATTAATCTCGTCTTCTATTCCAGCTCCGTCTCCTGTTACTACTTCTGTCATCATATTGCAATCTTCAATCGTCATTTCTTTGAGTTGCATCAAATTTTTAGCCGTTGAGGATGATATTAAGTTTATTAATCTGCAGCCATGTACTTTTAAAACCGTTAGATTTTGGAAAGATGTTGAAGGTGGTAACAGAGTAACCAAACTGCCACACGATTGTACAACCAGATTTTCAGGACTTTGAAGAATTGTGTCTAGTTTGGAGTCTTGTTTCCATATCTGCTTGAGATTTCCAAGTCCAGTAACATGTAAACTTTTTATTTGTGAATATTCTTCTACCTCTTCACATGAAAATATCCATTCATATGAACTATTTCCCAGTGATAGCCTTTCTAGATTGTGAGATCTCGGAAGGCTATTAGGTGACAAAACCGTTGATTCATCGTTCTGGATTTCAAGATATTTAAGTTTGGGAAAGAGGATTTCTGGAAACAGTCCCTGCCAAACCATTTTGATTTTTCTTCCATCTAATCTCAATTCCTCCAAGTTGGGTAAGACCTGATCATCCAACAAATGAAGATGAAAATGGGTTAGGTAGGCAAACCTAATATATTTTAGTGCTATATAAATGTCTAGTGCGATTGTATTAATTCAAAATCAAGTTCAAAAAAGATACAGACATGCTTGAAATCACTAGAATTATGATAACGTTTAAAATGCAATCTATATTTTGCAGTTGTATTAATTTGTCCCATTTATGTAATATATAAGAGTGGAGTTAACATTTATTTGTCTCATCATACTTCTTATTTGTCATTTATAGAATTTATTTATGCATCAGATTGATATTGACTCACAAGTTAAAATTATAATGTAAGTACCGATAAAGTAATTAATTTATTTTCTTTTCTTATATATATATATATATATACACTCAGTTAAGAGATTTTTAGTATATAATCTTTTATGATGATTTTTCGGTCTAATTTTAGATAAAAATAGCTAGCTCTCGAATTATTTACTTATTTAAATATTTAGACAGAAAGTTCAACAATTTAAAAAGAAATATAACAAGTCTCGTACCTTTTCTTGCGCTACAATATCCGATTGATCCTCCAAAATAATTTCTTGGATGTTAAATAATTCTAAAGCATCAATCTTGTCACAACCGATAACAATCAACTTTTTCAACATGGGCCACTTTGTGGTATATGTACCGGAATAGAAACATTTAAACTCTAGAAGATTGTGCAAACTCAAAGAGGTTAGCTTTGGAAACACAAACGTCCTATCACCTGCTTCTTCTGCTTCTTCTTCCTTTGCAACGAACTCCTTTATTCCACATTCTTCCACATATATATCTTTAAGCTGCCAAAGATTTCTGACAACACAAGCTGGGAATAGATTTTTTAGATTCTGACATTTTTTTACCGACACTTTGCACAACTTTTGACAATTTTGAATATTTTGTAAATCTTCAAGTTGGTTGTGCCATATCATTTCCAAATTATCCATGTCTGAAATTTTGATTTCCTCTAAGCTAGAGAATGTAACCTGTAGTATACTTTGTCAATGAGATATATACTGAAATTCTTTTCAATTCTACTTGAAATCATTAATTGGAAAGTCTCATGAATACAAAAATAAATTAAACGAAGAGAATTTTAATACCTTATCACTGAAAATGAATGACTTAATTGCAGGGCATTTCTTTATCTTCAATGTTTTCAAGGATGAAAGTTCAACATTATTTTTCAAGTCATCAATTCTTATGATCTCTTCCAATACTCTACAGTTGTATATGTCTAGGCTTTGCAGCTGCACAAAGCTTCCAAGAGTAGAAGACGAAAATACATATTTCAAATTGATTTCCCAAAGAGAAATGGTCTTCAAGTTGGGGAATTTAACCTGCAAAGAAAGTTGATAGCAAGAAGTTGTTGATTAAAGAAGTAATCTCAAATAAAGCTCTTCTTGTATTGCTGTAAAACAACAGAGGCTACAAACTTATAAAACAGAGTTCAAAGCTTTTAAGAAAAACAAAAATCCCAAAAAATCTAATAAATGATAAATTAGAAATTTAGAATTATGGTTAAATTAGACAAAAAAATCTAAAAAATGATAAAAATCCCCAATTTTGGTGTCTGTGAGAAATGTGAATTTGTAGTCCATAAATGATAAATTAGAATTACATACCTTTCCGTCAAAAAGTGGCATGACACTGTCTTTCATCTGCCTTTCTTCATCACATGTGGACCCCACTTCCTCTTCATAGCTGAAACTTCTCAGCTTTGGTAAATAGCTTAGATCCAGGGAGTCTAATTTCTCCAAAACGATCTCTTCATTTTCAATACTGCCGACGATGGAGAAAATCTCTTCCATATTCTCACAAGTAACCACTATTATTTGTTCAAGTTGTGAAAGGTGTCTTGCAATGGAGGAAGAGAAGATGTTCTTCAATTTTACACAACCTACTACTGTTATGGTTTTCAATTGACAGAAAGAGTTGGGGGTGAGGATGAATTGACCGTGACATATCTTCTCCAAACTCCTCAAATGATCAAGACCCAATGTCTGTAGGTGGGGAAAAGCAACACAGGGTTCCGATTGTTTTGGAAAGTCCACAATATATACAACCTCCGGGTTTCCTTCAACATCAAAATGCTTCAACTTTGGAAAACAATCTCTGTTTAATTCATAAAGGACATTCTTGACACCCTGCTTTCCAATTAATTGCAACTCTTCAATTTCCTTCAGTTGCTTAATAATTCCATCTTCCACACTAATGTTGGCATCGTCGTATTTGAGTACCAATTTTCTTGAAGCGTTGTCACCACTATATCGTCTCCATCCCTCTAGTACCCCTATGCATATTTTGTACCTTTGGAGCTTTTGGAAGACCTCCATGCCATTTGGTACAAGTTTAGCATCTGGAATATATATTTGTAAAGCTGTCAATTGAGACAAATGCTCTAACTCCCCAAGGCTACCATTACTTCTTTCACCATCAACTCCTTCGACTCCTTGCCATTGATCAAACCCAGCAGGCATATACAATTCTTCTAATTGAGTTAGCCTTGATATGGTATTTGGTGGAATAACCTCTAAATCATAACATTTGCTCAAATCTAACACCTTTAGTCGAGTCAATTCACCTATTTCCTCAGGCAACCGCTCCATATCAGAACTAAGGACAAGAATCTCAAGATTCTTCATGTTTCCAATTTCAGCTATATCTCCCAAGTGGCACCCGTCAAGATACAATGTTTGAAGCTTTTTTAAGAGATGAAATGATGCTGGCAATGGCGATAGAACAATGTCTATCAAATGTAGAACTCCAAGATTCGGCATTCCTTTGAAAAAATTATCAAGGATTTTAGGAAATCGAGGCTTAGGTTTTATGTACAAAAATTTCAGTTGGGGACAATTCAACTCCCCGGGAAGCCTAGCAATATCGTGTAAGATTATAGAAGTACAATTTTTCAATGTATTTTTTTTTGCCAAATCCCATAGAATGCGATCATCATTCACCGTATGATTATTGTGATCATTGGTTGCAATTGCTCTACCTACATCACGAACAACGTCATGGATAGAGAACCGTTTGTTGCTAGGAATGCTAAGCAATAAAGAAGAGTTCTTGAGATCTTGAACCAGTTTATTTACTTTATCTTGTACTTCTTCCATTCTATGGACTCTTTCAAATAAATTCAAACCCATGCCATATCTCAACAACCCTTCAATGGAATCATTAGAGGTAAACCCCATTGTGCAACAAAGCAAAAATATCGACTTGAGTTCATCAGAATTTAATTGATTATAACTTAGCCGTATGCATGAATATGCCTCTGCTGTCACTGATCCCAAGTTTTCCAAGGAAGGTCGTTGTAGTTCTAGCAATGCAGTTCTCCATGCATGTTCTTGTTTGTCTTTTAATGCCTTTGCAATTGTAACAATAGCAATAGGCAAACCTCCACATCTTTTGGCCACTTCAGAGGCTAAAAGTTGCAAACCATGTTGCTCAATACAAGCACCTACCACCTTCTCAAATAGGTACCAAGCGTCTTTTTCATTTAAATGTTCAACAGCGAAATTTGTTGGAGAATTCATGTCCTTTTTCAATACATCAATACTTCTTGCACTCAACAATAACTTACATGCCCCACGATTGCCTCCGAAAGGAATTCCTACTTTCTTAAGATATTCGAGACCCCCCTCCCAGATATTATCCAAGATTAGAAGAATCTTCCTCCCTTTCTGCAATTGTTCATATAGTTTATTGGCTCTTCCGGAATCAGTCTCCTCCTGAAGTTTTAAACCCAATTTATCTGCAATGGCTCCTTGAATGTTCCTCACATCTGGTGTCTCAGATACTTCTACAAAAACTACCACATCAAATAGCTCGTCTTTCTCAGCTCGTTTGCCAACTACCCTTGCCAGCGTTGTCTTACCGGCTCCACCCATTCCATAGACTCCGACCATATCGACATCAGAATTACTCAGTGCTTTTAGTATATTCTCAACGATGGACCTTCTTGACTCAAAGTTCTCGTAATCAGGGAGAAACTGATCCCATGGCTCCTTTGGATGAGTGCGGTAGGAAACTTTACCTAATGAGTTCCCTTCTTTCTCGAGTTTAGAAACTTCCATCCCCTTGACGGCTGCTTTCTTGCTATGTTGATAGCATTTCTTCAAATCAGGACAAAGACTCTTGAAACATCGCATGTTTGCTCGATGATTATCTTCAATAATCTTTGTGTTCTCCGCATTGATCTTTTCCACACTATCCAGCCAAATCACAACTTTCTGCTCAATCTCTTCCCCGTTTCTCTTGGCTTCCTCAACGGAATGCTGCACCTGGGCCCGTGTACCTTCGAGCTTCTGATGTTGTTCCTCCAGATTCTGGAAGTTGGTCTTGTAGTTCCAGATGTAACCGAGTTGAGTTGTTATGGAATCAACCACGTGTTCCGCAGCTATTCCAGCAGCAACAGGAATAACAGTTTCGGCCATTTTCTAGAATCTCTTCTCTTTTTGCATTTTGAAGATAAAAAGAGATTATGAAAAATAAATGAACATTAGCAAAATGAGCAAATGTAGGGATCTAGCAGATCAAACTAAGAAAAATAAAATTATGCTAATAAAACAGACAACACAAAAAGGGTAACTACTAACTACAGGTAGCAGCAGATCATACAAACAGAACAGGAGTGATATATAGCATAGATTTTCTTGATTGAATGTAAACTTACTTGGATACTTTTCAAGCTTGAATTACTTGAATCACACCGGAGACAGAACAGGGGAGAATCCAAAAGTCTAGAGACAGCAAAGACAAAATCGAAAATAAAAAGAATATTATTAGCAACTTACTTGATGATCTGAGATCAAACAAATAAAATAAGAATAACAACTTGATGATCCTTAGATGAAAGAGAACACTAGACAGAGGAAAGAGAAAACCCAACAGTACTGGTACTGAAATATTGAAATTAATCAATTATGTTAAAGCAAAGGATAAGATTCTTTGAAAGCATTTTTAAATGTTTGTGGGACAAAGGTGCTTGACTGGCAGCTAATTAAATGAGATTATTTTAAGCTAATTTCATACAGCTAGCCGGTGTTGAAATTAAGCTAATTTCCAGTCGTTTAATATTTGTCTTATACTGTCTATTTGCACTTCAAATTATTAGTTTAAAAACAGTCATTTTCTTTTTTATTTAATCCAAAACAGAGCCCATTATACAGCACGTGAAACGAAAGCACACACAGCCAAGACAACTACGATTGGATTTTAAGGAAATGCCACTGCAAACTCCAAATCTCCAACAGTGACCAGATTAATTAGCTTAAAAGCTTTTCACCAAAAATTGGCTTTTTAGAAACAAAGAAAGCCATTTGAGGTCTCATCAACTCCCCCAAAAAACTCCTATGTATGAGGACAGAAAGAAATTGCTACATTTATTTCTCTCGTACATTCTACAAAAGATCCCATTTTTTTACCAAAAATAATATATAAATATACTTTAACCCTTGAGGCGAGTCTTACTGAGATATACTTCTTAGAGTAAACCATGAGTTGCACATTGAAAGTCAACCACCAAATTCAAAATCATTAAAAATAAACCAGTTTACCATAATTTGAATTTAAAGAAAACACAACCATAAATTTTAGCAATGATACGACTTCATTACGAAATAATTTCATTGTATAACAAACGAGCTCAACAAACAGATACTAAAAATTGTTTAACCAGCTAGTTCAGCAGGCAAAGTGTAAGATTACTGAGTTCTAATCCCACCCACATCAAAGCAAGGGGAGAGAGAGATGAGGTGTTTGATTTACATTTAGAGTGGTGTGCAATGCAAAAGAAAAAAAAGAATAACAATGAAAAAAAAGAGAAAAGATACAAACAATCTTGTTAGAAATCCGTCAATCAACAACATAATGAAAACTTTGCGCTTAAACCTAAAGGCAGATCTAGAGGTCTAATCCTACTGACAAATCAACATGGTAATCAACTAGTTCAAAGGAAGTGGGATAAGACATATGCAACAATTAACTAGAAAATTAGGATCAAGACACAATCACACAACACAACATTTTTTTATAAATATCATTTGTTTTTAAAGAATAATAAGAAGCAGTTTCTGCTATGTGCCGTTAATAGAAGAATTAAGCAAGCAGCAGAAAGAAAACAAAACTAACCTGGGTCACATAGTTGCCATACTGGTCCTGAGCAAGAGCACAAGCAGATTCCAAGATTTAATCCGCTATACACTGACATTGTAACTGATTTGAACAATGCTCCAACACTCTCTATTGCAACCCAAAAGCACGATAATTTGAAAGATGATGACAGAAAAAACAGGAAACTAATGTTTCCCAGAGCGAAACTAAAGCCTTAAAATGAGTTATCTTACCTGAATGACACGACACCCATAGGAATGAGTAGAAAGCATGGCAACTTGACCTCGGAAAGCGGAGATAATAAATTGAATTTTCTCAGTATGGAAACATTCTATACACTTCTGTATCACGTGATTTCCATTTTGATCATTTACACATCTCATAACATGCCCATCAAGCTCAAGGACTAGTTGTGTTTCCTGATCAAGCTCAATCACTTCAAGGGCCTAATATAAGCATCCAGCATTCCAGCCAAAGGTCTGAGAATTAAAGGAAATAAACTATGGATAGTGAAACTGAAGAACATATGATCATAGTTCATACTAATTCTGATGGAAACACTACAAACCTTAAGGACAGCAAATTAATAATTTTCCCAGTGATAGCCTTTCTAGATTGTGAGATCTCGGAAGGCTATTAGGTGATAAAACCGTTGATTCATCGTTCTGGATTTCAAGATATTTAAGTTTGGGAAAGAGGATTTCTGGAAACAGTCCCTGCCAAACCATTTTGATCTTTCTTCCATCTAATCTCAATTCCTCCAAGTTGGGTAAGACCTGATCATCCAACAAATGAAGATGAAAATGGGTTAGGTAGGCAAACCTAATATATTTTAGTGCTATATAAATGTCTAGTGCGATTGTATTAATTCAAAATCAAGTTCAAAAAAGATACTGACATGCTTGAAATCACTTGAATTATGATATGTTTAAAATGCAATATATATTTTGCAATTGTATTAATTTGTCCCATTTATGTAATATATAAGAGTGGAGTTAACATTTATTTGTCTTATCATACTTCTTATTTGTCATTTATAGAATTTATTTATGCATCAAATTGATATGGACTCACAAGTTAAAATTATAATGTAAGTACCGATAAAGTAATTAATTTATTTTCTTTTCTTATATATATATATATATACACACTAAGTGAAGAGATTTTTAGCATATAATCTTGTATGATGATTTTTCGGTCTAATTTTAGATAAAAATAGCTAGTTCTTGAATTATTTACTCATTTAAATATTTAGACAGAAAGTTCAACAATTTAAAAAGAAATATAATAAGTCTCTCACCTTTTCTTGCACTACAATATCCGGTTGATCCTCCAAAATAATTTCTTGGATGTTAAATAATTCTAAAGCATCAATCTTGTCACAACCGATAATAATCAACTTTTTCAATGTGGGATTTTTGTTAGTCCATCTCCATCAGTTTGCAGGCCCAATCTTATTCAAGCCCGATGATGAAAGGAAAGGTTGAAGCCAGTAGAAGCCCATCAACATGCTCCCACTAGCCTAGCCCAATCTGATTTGCTCTGCCTGTTCACTTATTGATACGGTGCGCTTTTAGCTTATCAGTGAAAACTGATAAGGCTGACTTAGGGTTTTCTTGATGAGGTGGCAACAGTTGATTGGCTGTTTTTTGACAGCTGGCCCTTATCTTCTGAAGACTATATATATGAAGCGATGTTGAGAGAATTTCAGTCAGTGTTTTTTTCTCTAGGGTTTGCTATTTCCATAAGCTTTCTTTTCTCTCTGTTGTACTTGGTGTTCTTGAGATTCTTCGTGGATTTCTGGTTTCTCTTCTTTGAATTTGTAAGAGAGATAAGAGAGAAAAAGATAGATCTGTGAGTAAGGATTCTGTTGATACTACTTTTGAGTATTTCTGGGTTTGTTCGTTTACAGGCATAGGTTGTGTTAGTGGCCTGTGTGGTTGAGTGTTGCTGTATTGGGTTTCTGGGCTCCTTTTGAAGGTTCTCAGGCTGAGTCCTGGATAGATTAGATATGTATAAACTTTCATATAGTGGAGTGAGTCTCTCGGTCTGACTCAAAGTGGATGTAGGCTTGTTTTAAGCCGAACCATTATAAAATCTCTGTCTCTATATTCTTTTTACTTTCTTGCTCATATTAAATCTGTTTGGTACATCTTTTAAGAAAAACAAAAACAAATCCCCAATTATAAAGAGAGAGAGAGAGAGAGAGAGAGAGAGAGAGAGAGAAAATCTAATAAATGATAAATTAGAATTATGGTTAAATTAGACAAAAAATCTAATAAAGATTAAAGTGAATTTGTAGTCCATAAATGATAAATTAGAATTACATACCTTTCCGTCAAAAAATGGCATGACACTGTCTTTCATCTCCCTTTCTTCATCACATGTGGACCCAACTTCCTCTTCATAGCTGAAACTTCTCAGTTTTGGTAAATTCCTTAGAAGCAAGGAGTCTAATTTCTCCAAAACGATCTCTTCATTCTCACTGCCGACGATGGAGAAAATTTCTTCCATATTCTCGCAATTAATCACTTGAATTCGTTGAAGTTGTGAAAGGTGTCTGGCAATGGAGGAAGAGAAGATGTTCTTCAATTTTACACACCTTTGTACTTCCAAGGTTCTGAATTGACAGAAAGAGTTGGGGGACGAGAATTGACCGTTACATATCTTCTCCAAGTTAATCAAGTCATAAAGCCACAACGTCTGTAGGTGGGGAAAAGCAACACAGGGTTCCGATTGTTTTGGAAAGTCCACAATATATACAACCTCCGGGTTGTCTATGACATCAAAATGCTTCAACTTTGGAAAACCATCTCTGTTTAATTCATAAAGGACATTCTTGACACCCTGATTTCCAATTAATTGCAACTCTTCAATTTCCTTCAGTTGCTTAATAATTCCATCTTCCACACTAATGTTGGCATCATCGTATCTGAGTACCAATTTTCTTGAAGTGTCGTACCCTATTCCCCATCCCCTATGTCCTATGACTATTGTGTACCTTTGGAGCTTTTGGAAGAGCAAGCCTTTCGGTACAAGTTTAGCATCTGGAATATATATTTGTAAAGCTGTCAATTGAGACAAATGCTCTAACTCCCCAACGCTACCATTGCTTCTTTCACCCTCAACTCCTTGCCATTTACAAAACTCATCAGGCATATACAATTCTTCTAATTGAGTTAGCCTTGATATGTTATTTGGTGGAATAATCTTTAATGTAGAACATTTGCTCAAATCTAACACCTTTAGTCGAGTCAATTCACCTATTTCCTCAGGCAACCGCTGCATATCTGACCAAAGGACAAGAATCTTAAGATTCTTCAAGTTTCCAATTTTGGCTGTCTCCCAATTGGTATCGATCCAAATTCAATGTTTGAAGCTTTTGTAAGAGATAAAATGATGCTGGCAATGGCAACAAAACCATTTCTATCAAATGTAGGACTCCAAGATTCAGTATCCCTTTGAAAAAATTATCAGAAATTTTAGAGAATCGAGCCTTGGGTTTCATGTACAAAAATTTCAGTTGGGGACAATCCAATTCCTCAGGAAGCTCGGAAATATCATGTAAGGTGATAGAAGTGCAATTTTTCAATGTGTTTTCTTCTACCAAATCCAGTAGAATGCCATCGTAATTCACGGTATAATTATTGTGATCATTGATTGCACTTGCTCTACCTACATCACGAACAACATCATGGATAGAGATGTTGAATGTTAAACTTGCCACCAGTCAGCCACCCTCCAGCAAAACCACTTCTAGAAGCCAACATTGTTGACTCTCCTCCACCGTCCAAACTCATCAACAACCATCTCCCAACTCCTTTTTCCCAACTGCCATCTCCCAACCAAGTTTGAATTTGCTGGTTTTGCATTTATTTTTGTTTGTCTTTAATCTCATCTCAGTTTCCTATATAAAGGGACTCAGATTATGTTGTAATGCAGTGGAGTGGTGTAAGAAAATCTTAAGAGAGAAATAAAGTTTAAGCTTCTCCGTTTTTTTGAGTGTCGAATCTCTCTCAGAGGTGCACCACAAGTGACCTCAACATTCCCATTCCACTAACAAGAGAACCCTTTACCATCAGGAGTATCGAGCAACAAGGAAGAGTCTTTGAGTTTTTTAACCAATGTATTTACTTTATCTCGTGCTTCTTCCATTGTATAAACTGTTTTAAATAAGCTTAAACCCATTCCATATCTCAACAATTCTTCAAATGATGCATTAGAGGTGAATGCCATTGTACAACAAAGCAAAAATATTGACTTGAGTTCATCAGAATTTAATTGATAATAACTAAACTGTATGCATGAATATGCCTCTGCCGTCACGGATCCCACCAAGTTGTTAGAGGAAGGTCGTTGTAGTTCTAGCAATGCAATTCTCCAGGCAGGCTCTTGTTTGTCTTTTAATGCCTTTGCAATTGTAACAATAGCAATAGGCAAACCTCCACATCTTTTGGCCACCTCAAAGGCTAAAGATTGCAAATTATGTTGTTCAATACAAGCACCAGCTGCTGTCTTAAACAGGTCCCAAGCTTCTTTTTCATCTAATTCCCCAACAGGGAAATTCATTAGAGAATTCATGTCGTTCGACAATACATCAATATTTCTTGCGGTCAACATAACTGACATCCTAGATGATCATTTGCGAAAGGAATTCCCACCATCTCCAAATTGAGACCCTTCCAAATATTATCCAAAATTATTAAAAGCTTGCTCTCTTTCTTACATCGTTCGCATAGTGCCCTTGCTCTCCCAGATTCACTGTTCTCGCGAAATTGAAAACTCAACTTATCTGCAATTGTGTCTTGAATCTTCATTATGTCAGGTTTCTCAGATATTTCCACAAAAACTAAAGCATCAAATAGCTTTTGTTCCTCAGCTTGTTTCCCAAATTCCTTAGCCAGTGTTGTCTTTCCGACTCCGCCCATGCCGTGCACCCCAACCATGTTGATATCAGGATTACGCAATGCATTTAATATATTTTCCACAGTGGACCTTCTTGATTCAATGTCCTGGTAAAGCTTGCTAAACGGATGCCAGGTCTCCTTTGGAGGATTACGGTAGGAAACTTTATCTTTATCGAATTTCCCTTCTACCTCGAGTTTAGAAACTTCCATCCCCTTGATGGCTGCTTTCTTGCTATGTTGATAGCGTTTCTTCAAATCAGGACAAAAACTCCTGAAACATCGCATGTTTGCACTTTGATTATCTTCAATAATCTTTGTGGTCTCCGCATTGATCTTTTCCACACTATCCAGCCAACTCACAACTTTCTGCTCAATCTCTTCCCCGTTTCTCGTGGCTTCCTTAATGGAATGCTTCACTTGGGCCCGTGTACCCTTGAGCTTCTCATGTTGTCTCTTCAGATTCTCAAAGTTGGTCTTGTAGTTCCAGAGGTAACCGAGTTGAGTTGATATGGAATCAACCACGTCTTCCGCAACTATTTCAGCAGCAACAGTAACAGCAGCTTCGGCCATTTTCTAGAATCTCTTCTCTTTTTGCATTTTGAAGATAAAACGGGATTATGAAAAATAAATGAACATTAGCAAAATGAGCAAATGTAATAGCAGATCAAACTAAGAAGTAGCAGCAGTAATAACAGCATCGGCCATTTCCTCTTTTTGCGTTTTGAAGATAAAAACAAAGATTATCAAAAAGTAAAAGAACATTAGCAAAATGAGCAACAATACAGGGATCTAGCAGATCAAACTATCAAAACACATTATGCAAATAAAGCAGACAACACAAATAAAGGAACTAGAGGGTGCAGCAGATCATACTAATAGAACCGGAGTGACTTCCAAAAATTAGCAAAGACTTTCGAAAAATAATAACTTACTTGGATACTTTTGATGTGTATTTTCAAGCTTGAATTACTTGAATCACACTGGGGACAGAACAGGGGACAATCCAAAAGTCTGGAGATAACATAGAGAATCGAAAATAAAAAGTAAGAATACTAGCAAAGAGCTTTGAGATCAAACAAATAAAATACAAAAAAGGGAAAAGAGAACACTAGACAGAGAAAAGTTTACTTGAATATTTGATCCTTAAACAAGCTTTAATGAACATGAACACTAGACAGAGAAAAGAGAAAACCCAACAGTGGTACTGAATAAGCTTTAATCAATTATGTAAAAGCAAATGATAAGATTTTTGTGTTCTTATAGCATCTCCAATGCTATTATGCATTTGGAGAAAATGAAGTGCCACATAGGATAGATATTAAAAAAGTTAGAAAAACTCTCTCCAATGCTATTATCTAAGTTGAATATGGAGTTGACGCAGAACGGAAGTTTTAGGGTTTACCAGCGTAAGCCCTAAATCATACAAACTGGAATCCACTAGCAAAATAAATCGAAAACCAAAAGATAATATTATTTCATAATTCGAAACTGATAACAAAGAGCCTTAAATAGGCTCTGGAAACCCTAAAATAAGCAAAAAGACTAAAATATCCTCAAACTAAACAAAAATCAACTAAAAACAGAAACAGAAAAAAACACTAAAATCTTCGGTCGCCTAACAACCTAAATTAAATAGCTCTGATGAGGGAGTAAACGATGTCAACAGGGAGAACCCAGGTTGCCATGGTATGGAGCACTGAAAACCCTTTCCGAAAACATATTATAATAGGAAATCTGACAACCGAGCTAAAAGTTATACCCGTTTCTTCGGAGCAGCTCTTTTAGCCAGTTTCCGGTCCATCTCTTCTTCAAACTCCAACACCAATTGTCCTATATCAGGAGTTGAGTTTCTAATTCTAGAAACTCTCCTAGAAATGTTAATTAGGATTTCTAACTCTTTCCATCAATGAGATTAAACCTCATTTAATTGTAAAATAAAAGAGGAGAGAGAGTATAATAATTGTTTTATTATGATTGGACATAAAATGGATGCATATTTGACTTTAGATAATTGCATTGGAGATGTGAATATGCATTTCTTTAATTTTTTTTCAAAAGTGGGCCCATAATTAATAGAAATGCTAATGTGGCACTACTTAGAAACTCAAAAATACATATTTGCATTAGAGATGCTCTTATTTCTTTGAAAACATTTTTACATATTTGTGGGACAACATCATTTCAAAGAAGGTGTGCTTGACTGGCAGCCACTACTGGCGAGGACTTTATATATTTACTTTTTTTATTAATTCTTTTTTTGAAAGAAACAACAAAACAAAGAACCAAAAAACTAACCAGGGCAATCAGCCCGGACTAAAACCTACACACAGGGAGGACAAGAATGAAACCAAAAACAATCATAACCAAAAGAAAAAGCAACCTTAGCCAACTCATGGGCGACCCTATTAGAACTTCTAGGAGTATATTCAACAGAAATAGCTTTACCACTGAGCAGAGAGAAAATGTCCCCAATGAGAACACCAATATCAGCCTGAGGCACCAACCCACACTTTACCAAATCCACAACAGACTTAGCATCAGTCACAACAACAGCTGGAAGAAGATTAAGATCAATAGCCAACCTAATACCCCGAAAGATAGCCAAAGCCTCAGCTATTTGAGGAGAGAAGCAAGCAGATAGGATCTGAACAGAGGACCTCATCACAGCACCAGAACGATCGTGAATAACAATTCCCAACCCAATCTGATTCGAAGCACTCCTAATGGTAGCATCCGTATTAATTTTGTAGAGGCCTACTGACGCTCTACAAAATGTGATTTTGTGCAAGAGGAACTGCAGTATCTTGGGCACATAATTTCAGGTGCGGGAGTGAAGGTTGACCCAAGAAAGATTGAGGCTATGGTGGACTGGCCATTGCCAAAAGATGTGTCGACTCTGAAAGGGTTTCTAGGGTTAACAGGTTACTACCGGAGGTTTATGAAGAATTATGGGCTAATTGAAAAACCCTTGACGACTATGTTGAAGAAAGACAGTTTTGAGTGGACAGAAGAAGCAAAGAAAGCTTTCGAAGATTTGAAGAGGGCCATGACACAAACCTCTGTGTTAGCTTTGCCCGATTTTGAAAAGCCATTCGAGGTCTATACCGATGCGAATGGAGAAGGGATTTAGGCAGTCTTGGTACAAGAGAAGGGGCCTCTGGCGTTTGTTTTTAAGGCTTTAGGGCCAATGAAGAAGGCTTAGAGTACTTATGCTAGGGAGATGTTAGCAGTGGTGCACGCGGTAAAGGTGTGGAGACCTTATTTATTGGGCAGGAAATTCACCATTATCACCAATCAACAAGCTTTGAGGCACTTGTTAGAGCAAAAAATTGTGACCCCGGAGCAGCAGAAGTTTTTAGTTAAGCTTCTTAGGTTTGAGTACGATATTGTCTACCAACCTGGTAGGGAAAACAAAGTAGTTGATGCTTTATCCAGAAAAGAGGGCAGTTCAATATTGTGGTCTGTGTATGCGGACGATGAGGCAGGATTGTTAGCATTTAGTGGGGCCGAATGGCATGTTTGGGATCGAATTAAGGAGGCCATGCAATTTGATGCTCGAACAGTGGAGATTCGTAAGAAGTTGGAGGACCACGAGGGTGGTGTAGAGAGATTTAGCTATAAAAATGTGCTATTATACTACAAAAACTATGTATATGTACCGGGGGTACTAGGGTTAAGAGAGGAGATTTTAACTCATTTCCACAATAGCAAAGAAGGAGGTGATTCGAGGTGGTTGCGCACTTATGTAAGGATTAAACACTTTTTATATTGGGAGGGCCTGAAAAATGAAGTGAAGAAATTGGTGGGCGAGTGTGATATCTGTCAAAAGATGAAGTATGACCAGAGGCGCCTTATGGGGTTGTTGCAACCATTATCGATACCGGAGAAAATTTGGGAGGACTTGACCATGGACTTTGTAGAGGGGCTGCCTGGTAGTGGTGGTTATGAGTCAATTCTGGTCATGGTGGATAGGTTGAGCAAGGGTGCCCATTTTATTCTGCTCAGACATCCTTTCACTGCTAGTAGCGTGGCTAAGGCGTTTGTAGATAATGTGGTGAAATTGCATGGGATTTCGAGGAGTATCGTGACTGATCAAGGGAAATTATTTATGAGTTCTTTTTGGCAGGAATTATTTACTTTGCAGGGTAGCAAGTTGAAGCAAGTGGTTAAAATTTCAAATTTAGAACTCATTATGAGTTCTTCATAGAAAGCTAATACTGACGCTCTTATGGGAATATCTAGTGTTTTAGTCAATAGGAATTCGAATGTCTGCATCAAGTTCACATACAGTCAAGGAAAAAGAATTTTAGGATATGTGTTAGCCCAATTTTCAAAAGGGAGCCTCAATGGGTTGTGAACCTAAAACACCATTTGGTGTGCGTTCAATTTTCCTTCCACAACATAAAGCAATGAAGAGATATATAAGTTCACCAAACCATTTATAGACTTCATATACATAATTTTCATGTTTCAATGGAAGTGCTAGTAGTAAAATTTGGATATGCACATGCTTTTTTGACTCACCAATAAATTGTCATTTTCTTCAGTTTGCCCAATGATCTCCTCAATTAAGAGCTCCCGTTCGGCAGTATTACAATACTCCAAACACTTCTCAACAACATTTGATGCGAATTTATGCTGGCTCATCTGCACAATTTTCCAGGCCAACTTGCTGATAATTTGGCTTCTTTCGTGGGGCTGTCCCCTCTCCAGAACATGCTGCAAGCAGTATAATCCATTGCAATATTATAGTCCATAATAAACTACAGAGAATATCAGAATATTGCAGAGACAGCCGAAAAGGGACAAAATTTTAGACACAGGAAGGCACAAAACTGATTTAATCCAATTTAACCCCAAAACAGAACCCATTATACAGCACGCGAAACGAAAGCACACACAGCCAAGCCAACTAACATATAGCCAGTTAACAATAAAAATTGGCCAACATAACACTGAGTGACAATGTGTTGAGACCGTTAGAAAATCTAAAAGAATTATGGAACGGCGGTCCAGACCGCAGATTGATGGTAGCAGTTTAGTGACGAGAGGCACAATTTGGGTTCTTGAATTATAAGGAAATTGATACTGTTTTGGAAAAGGACTTTAGACTATTTCTTTTATTTTTATTTTAGTTATATTGTTTTATTTATGATTTAGACTATTTTCCTATTTTAAACTAATCCTGTCATAGTCAAGATAGAAGATTAATTCTAGTATAAATAGAACTATATTTTTTAGGGTTGTGATCTTTTGAATGTTTTATCAATAAAATTGACCCAATTAGGGTTCATCTTGTTTCTTTTGAATTCAGCTTTTCTCAGTAAATTCCGTTATCTGATTCTAGAGAATCGATCGCTCAATTCTGTAAGCGGTTTGATTCAAATCTATCTAACTTTGGGTACAAGTTATAGTTTGTTGTTGGATCCTAATCAAGGTCCTCAACAATTTGGTGCTTTCATTGAGAGATTTCGGTGGCCTACAGGAAACAAAAAAAAACAAAAAAAAGCCATGGGATTTGGGGAGGATTCTATTATTCAAGGGAGTGGATCGAAGACTAACAAGCAGCGGTTTGAATCTTTGGAGGAGAATCAATATCGGATTTTCAAGTCCCTATCAGAACTGACGACATCCATAGCACATCTGACTAGGTCAAACAATGATGCAATCGAGAGACTTGAACGACAGTTGGCTGAAAACAAGGGAAAGGAAACGATAGACAGACGGACTCAAGGGGATGGACGGAGATCACGTAGTTCATGACGTGAGGCAGAATTCTCGTCAGGTGAGGTAGACGAGCCCAAACCGACCGAAAATCATGAAGGGTTTAATCGAGGAGGACGTGTGGAACGCGGGCCATTAATGGTGGAGCGCTGGTTGCATGACGAGGTTTCTGAGGGAGAAATGGACTATGGAACTGAGGAAGATGCGAGATTAGATAGGAGACCTCGAGGTCGAAGGCTAATTTATGGGCAACGAAGGGAACCGTGGAGAGGTGCTGCAGAATATGAAGGTGATAGGCGAAAAGAAAGGCACCATAGTCTGGGCCCTAGAAAGCCGAAGGTCGATTTTTTACATTTTAATGGTGAAGATCCACATGAGTTGTTAGACAAGGTGGAGCACTACTTTCAGGTATATGAAGTGGCAAGGGCCAATCAGGTTTCTACTGCATGCATCTACCTTGATGGAAAGGCTAATAGCTGGTGGAGATGGATCAAAGCTCAATATGAGCAAGATGGTAGACAAATGGGGTGGACAACTTTCAAACAGGAATTTTTGACTCAATGGGGACCATCACTGGTTGTCAATCATCATGGGTAGTTGGCCAAGCTCAAACAGGAAGGAAGGGTTTCAATATATATTGAGGAGTTTCACCGATTACAGATTCTGATTAGAGGATGGTCAAAAGAGTCATTATTATGGACATTTATTGAAGGGTTGAAGTCGTGGTTAGCGAGAGAGATGAAACTGAAGCAACCTTAAAGATTGACCGAAGCAATGAGGATGGCGGAGATTTTAAAGGATAGTTACTACAGTGACAAAAAGCTGTTTAAGGAGAGTTTTGGGAGTAAAAATTTTAAATCGGAGTCAAACAAAGATTCTTGGAAGGGAAAATGAGCTATTGAGGATAGTTCCAAGAAGGAAAGCAACGACGAAAAAAACTGATAAAGGAAGAGGTTCAAGAGAGAATCAAAAAGGGACTGTGCTTTAAATGCGGGGAAAAATGGAACAAAAACCATCGGTGCCGAACTGGGAAGGTATTTATAATCATTGACTCAAGTGATTCAGATAATGATGTTATCAGTAATGAGGAAGCCACTAGTGATGAGGGACAGTTTAGGGTGGCTGGATTGGGAGAAAATAATTGTGAAGCTGATTTGTCTTTAAATGCCATGTCTGTGGTTTTGAAACCATCCACTATGAGGCTCATGGCTTGGGTTGGTAGGTTCGAGGTTTTGATGCTGGTAGATTCTGGTTCCTCTCACAATTTCATCAATACGAATATCGTAAGGAAGATTGGACTGCGAGGGGCTACCATAGAACCGTTTGATGTGAACGTGCCTAATGAGGAAAAACTTAAGTGTGAGGAAGTGGTTCACGAGGTGAAGATGAACGTGCAATGAGTCAGGATTGCTGCTGATTTGCATGTGTTATCTCTAGTGGGAGTAGATGTGGTGTTAGGTAACGCTTGGTTGAAGAGTATCGGTAAGGTGGTTATAGTTTTTGATGCCATGACAATGGAATTCAAATTGGGCGGAAGAAAAAGAACACGGTCTGCTTTGCCTTTTAAAGAAATAAAACAATGTGAAGCTCAGATGATAGAGAGGCTTTGCAAAGAGGGCACCTAATGCTTTGTAGTGGTGAATGATGGAGATAGATAGAAGGGGAAAAACGAGAAAAAGAATACAAATGAGCTGCAAGAGGAATTACAGCGGCTGCCCGAGAAGGTATGTAAAGTAGTGGCAAATCATCGACAAGTTCTGAAGGTGCCAACTAGCTTACCACCCCTTGTCATTGTGATCACCATATTACTTTGAAAGATGAAGCAAAAACGGTCGAAATGCTTCCATATAGGTATGCCCATTTCCAGAAAGATGAGATTGAGAGACGAGTAGAGGAGATATTGAAGAATGGAATGATCAGGCAGAGTCAAAGTCCGTATTCGTCTCCAGTGTTATTGGTAAGGAAAAAAGATGGGACTTGGAGGTTTTGTACCAACTATCGGGCTTTAAATGAGGCAATTGTGAAAGACCGATTTCCAATCCCGACGATTGATAAGATGTTAAATAAGTTACATGGGGCGTGTGTGTTCACCAAGCTAGATTTACGAGTCGGGTTCCACCAAATTCGGATGAAGAAGGAGGATGTTCACAAAACAGCCTTTCAGACTCATTCGGGGTTATATGAGTATCGAGTGATGCCATTTGGGCTGTGCAACGCACCTTCTACATTTCAGGCAGCCATGAATTTTAGACCTTACCTAAGGAAGTTTGTGCTAGTGTTTTTTGATGATATATTGATTTATTCAAAATCAATAGAGAAGCATTTAGAGCAATTGAAGTTGGTATTGGGGATACTAGAGCAGCATAATTTTTTTATTAAAATGTCAAAATGTGATTTTGGCCAAGAGGAACTGCAGTATCTTGGGCACATAATTTCAGGTGCGGGAGTGAAGGTTGACCCAAGAAAGATTGAGGCTATGGTGGACTGGCCATTGCCAAAAGATGTGTCGACTCTGAAAGGGTTTCTAGGGTTAACAGGTTACTACCGGAGGTTTACGAAGAATTATGGGCTAATTGAAAAACCCTTGACGACTATGTTGAAGAAAGACAGTTTTGAGTGGACGGAAGAAGCAAAGAAAGCTTTCGAAGATTTGAAGAGGGCCATGACACAAACCCCTGTGTTAGCTTTGCCCGATTTTGAAAAGCCATTCGAGGTCTATACCGATGCGAGTCGAGAAGGGATTAAGGTAGTCTTGGTACAAGAGAAGGGGCCTCTGGCGTTTGTTTTTAAGGCTTTAGGGCCAATGAAGAAGGCTTGGAGTACTTATGCTAGGGAGATGTTAGCAGTGGTGCACGCGGTAAAGGTGTGGAGACCTTATTTATTGGGCAGGAAATTCACCATTATCACCAATCAACAAGCTTTGAGGCACTTGTTAGAGCAAAAAATTGTGACCCCGGAGCAGCAGAAGTTTTTAGTTAAGCTTCTTAGGTTTGAGTACGATATTGTCTACCAACCTGGTAGGGAAAACAAAGTAGCTGATGCTTTATCCAGAAAAGAGGGCAGTTCAATATTGTGGTCTGTGTATGCGGACGATGAGGCAGGATTGTTAGCATTTAGTGGGGCCGAATGGCATGTTTGGGATCGAATTAAGGAGGCCATGCAATTTGATGCTCGAACAGTGGAGATTCGTAAGAAGTTGGAGGACCACGAGGGTGGTGTAGAGAGATTTAGCTATAAAAATGTGCTATTATACTACAAAAACTATGTATATGTACCGGGGGTACTAGGGTTAAGAGAGGAGATTTTAACTCATTTCCACAATAGCAAAGAAGGAGGTGATTCGAGGTGGTTGCGCACTTATGTAAGGATCAAACACTTTTTCTATTGGGAGGGCCTTAAAAATGAAGTGAAGAAATTGGTGGGCGAGTGTGATATCTGTCAAAAGATGAAGTATGACCAGAGGCGTCTTATGGGGTTGTTGCAACCATTATCGATACCGGAGAAAATTTGGGAGGACTTGACCATGGACTTTGTAGAGGGCTGCCTGGTAGTGATGGTTATGATTCAATTCTGGTCATGGTGGATATGTTGAGTAAGGGTGCCCATTTTATTCCCCTCAGACATCCTTTCATTGCTAGTAGTGTGGCTAAGGCGTTTGTAGATAGTGTGGTGAAATTGCATGGGATTTCGAGGAGTATCGTGACTGATCAGGGGAAATTAATTATGAGTTCTTTTTTGCAGGAATTATTTACTTTGCAGGGTAGCAAGTTGAAGGCAAGTTTCTCTTACCATCCGCAAACTGACGGATAAACAGATGTGGTAAATCGGACTCTTGAGCAGTACCTAAGGTGCTATTGTCATGAAGAGCAAAAGAGATGGAAAGAGTACATTTCATGGGCTGAGTACTGGTACAACACGTCACATCATGCATCAATTAGGATGAGTCCATTTGAAGTAATGTATGGGCAACCGCCACCGATGCTAAGCACTTATTAGAAAGGAACGACTCGAAACGAAGAAGTCGAGAGAGAGTTGATGGCTAGAGACGAGGTTGTAGCTAAGGTGAAGAAGGAGCTTGAGAAGGCTCAGGGGAGAATGAAAAAGTATTATGACCAAGGCAGAAGAGACGTATCTTTTGAACTCGAAGATTTAATGTATCTCAAACTTCAACCGTACCAACAGAAATCTCTAAAGAAAAAGTTCAATGTGAAATTGTCGCAATGGTATTATGGGCCTTTTAAGGTGTTCGAGCGGATATGTGAGGTGACTTATAAATTGGAGTTGCCATCTACTTCTTGATTGCATCCAGTGTTCCATGTTACCATGTTGAAAAAGAGAGTGGGAAACCCGAGTCTCATTTCAAGTGATTTACCAGTGTTTGATACAGAAGGTAACTTGCTGATACGGCCTATAACAGCTCTCCGATATCGCAATTGGAAGAAAGGGCGTGGTATGACAAAGGTGTGGCAGGTTCTAGTTCAATGGCAAGGGGGCCTTACAGAAGAGGCTACTTAGGAAGACTATGATGAGATGGTAGAACGTTTTCCAGATTTTTCCCTTGAGGACAAGGGCATTCTTGAAGAGCAGGGGAATGTTGAGACCGTTAGAAAATCTAAAAGAATTATGGAACGGCGGTCTAGACCGCAGATTGATGGTAGCAGTTTAGTGACGAAAGGCACAATTTGGGTTCCTGAATTATAAGGAAATTGATACTGTTTTGGAAAAGGACTTTAGACTATTTCTTTTATTTTTATTTTAGTTATATTGTTTTATTTATGATTTAGACTATTTTCCTATTTTAGATTAATCCTGTCATAGTCATGATAGAAGATTAATTCTAGTATAAATAGAACTATATTTTTTAGGGTTGTGATCTTTTGAATGTTTTATCAATAAAATTGACCCAATTAGGGTTCATCTTGTTTCTTTTGAATTCAGCTTTGCTCAGTTAATTGCTTAGAATAGCTTGGGCTAGGGTTAGGTAAATTCTGTTATCTAATTCTAGAGAATTGATCGCTCAATTCTGTGAGTAGTTTGATTCAAATCTATCTAACTTTGGGTACAAGTTAAGGCTTGTTGTTGGATCCTAATCAAGTTCCTCAACACAATGCAAAACCCAAAAAAGAGTAAAGATGAAATTCCTACTCTTTGTTAATAAGAACCAAAACTCCATGAGTTTTAAGGAAATGCCGCCGCAAACTCCAAAACTCCAACAGTGACCAGATTAATTAGCTTAAAAGTTTATAAGTTTTAAGTTTCTAAAGCATGAGGTGGACAACTTACCGACAAGTTTTAAAGATGAAATATCAGATTAAATATAGAAGTTTCTCAGGTTAGAGCCAAGAAGAAGGCCACTTCTTCAATGTCCACAATAGAGGAAGCATCAGTTTTCCAATTTTCACAATAAACGAGGACTCTGCTGAAAATTAGGGTAATGGATTTCCTGATTGCATGTACGCTGCTGCTGCTTTAGCATACAAGGGAGGAGTGAGACCAGGAGAATGCAATGCTGGTTGTACCTCAAAAGAAGACAACTTAATTTGACCATGAGTGAGTTTGTATGAATCATTCCCAGCGAAACTGCTTGAGCCAGAACTCCCTGAACTTGATACAAGGTACTTTGTTGAGCAGATGGATGGTGTTGTAGCATGATTCTCCCATGATATGTTGCTGCTCTTCTTGCTTCTTTCTCATTCTTAAATCCATCTTGGAGACATCTGACTGAGGAACGGCACTGACTGACGAATCATCCTCCAATCCACTCTTTTTTGTGCTTGTATCATCAAGTTGGCGGGTTGGTGAGATCTGTGTATCATCAGGACATGGCAAGCTAGAAAAAGACGTTGCTAAAGGATCATTATTAGATATTAATGCAACATTATTTCCATCCACGGTCGATGCATCTACACAAACATCAGTTGATTCTGGTACTTCTGAGATGTTAACAGAAGAAACATCTAATGAAACTGCAAGGACATCATGATCAATTGGTTCTTCTGATGTTGCAGTGCTTGATGAATGAGACTGATTATATACAGGAGAAGAGGTGTGGGGGAAGTCTTCCTACAAAACCCCAAGAAAATGAGCATACCATGAACACAAGCAACACGAATTATGAACAAAAGGCTTGAGTTATGATTAAAAAGACTGGAGCTACTAATAAAAGCCCTAAATCACTAATCTGCATGCGTTATCCATATACAAAGGATCCTGCTAAACTACCCACTATGTGCACTCATGTTTTATTAAACAAAAAAAGCATTTAATTTTCTCTTAGCTAGCAATTTGTACGAGTTAAACATGTAATTTTTAACATATCAAATGTATTTAATTTGGATTTTCTTCTTTTCTCTTCCTCCAGCTGAAAGCATAAGAGCTTGTTTGGTTGAGCTTTTAAAAAACCTCTATCGGTAAAAGATCTATTAGAAATAGAGTTTTTGAAAAAATAAAAATAAAAGTTGTTTGGTTGGTATATATTTTTTAAAAAAAGGTCTATTTGGAGGAGCACCTCTCCATGAGTTTTTGTCTAGTAGAGGTTTTAGACGTTGGTAGATCTTTTGAGGCAATAGAAAGCTTAACCAAACAAGCACTTATAGATTTGGAAATCTTTCATCAGTTTTTCTATTTATCTATGAGAAACAAGGAAATAACAAAACATCAATAAGCCACTAATCCATTTCATTTCATTTGTTTTTATATCATTTCTTTGTGTGATACTTTAGATTTTAACTGTAAATATTGAGCATATAAATCTCCTTCCACATTTGTACTTGCAATGTTGCTTCTCAATGATATGGATCCAAACAAACTCCGAAAGGGGTGTAGAATTTAATTGACTCCACATCAGTTGTATGATAAAACAAGTATTCAAAAATCAAGATCTAAACCTACGCAACCCATAATAACCAAAAAAAAAAAAAAAAAAAAGTAAGCCGTTTAATTTAACAAATTTATCAAGTATTTGTCTTGGAGGTTGTTTGTAAATTTTACTTTTTGGTTGAAATGGGATATATTTTGGAGTCTATCGGATATTATTTGGCTTTTTAACACGTTTTTTTTTTTTTTTTTCTTTTCTCTTTTAGTTAATAATAAACAAAAATTATATTGAAAAGAAGAGTTATTTCACTTTATGATAAGTTTTAATATTGAAAAAAAAAAAACTTGTGATGGTATTTTGGTCAAGTTTTTAAATCTTGGTATCATTATGAGAGTAGTTGGACCTTGGTTTTAAATCTATGGTTTTGGGAACCTTGGTATCATTATGAGAGTAGTCCTTGTATCCTAGATTTATTAGCAAGTAGTTTTTGATAAGATTTCAGCTAATTACTGAGTTCTATTGATTTGATACTAACTAACTAATGCAAAAAGAAACGTTTTTTCTTGTCAAACAAATCAAGACAAGTTTGATAAATTGGGGAATAACGTCGAACTTACAAATTAGGTGATCAGGAAACTCATAGGATATGTTGTATCAGACACATGGCCCCAAGGAAATTTTAAACCCCTAACATCTTGATTAGAAATGAAAGGTCGTACCGGTTAATCTAATGCTTCTAATTTGATATGTTCCTTCTTATTCTTCCAATACTTGATTTTTTGGTATCACCATGCTTCAAACTAAACCTACTGTCGGCTATGTTTTCCTCTTTTGATTCCTTAAAAAAAAAAAAAAATTATTCTAAAAGCTCCACACATTTCCATCAAACTACGTCAAAAGGTACTAATAATCAAAATATCATTCTACAGTAAAGTTAGCAGCCGAAAACAGCACCTACGTATAAGACTATCTAGTATAGAGGAGGACCCAGCCGTGCATCATAACTGTTTGCATACAGCAGACCCAACTATACCAATTCATTTACAGAAACAATACTAAGTATATCTTTATCTAGTATTCACACTGGTCTACTCATATGATAACCAATAAATGATGAATGTTTTCTTAGGATAAGAATTTGAAATTTTGAGTGAACAGACAACAAAAACATCATGCGAGAAGTAGGATTTTGATATAAGTCTTCGAATCTTTGTAAGGTCAGTACCTAAGCGGTGGAGCACATGTCAGTGTACCAACTATATGCATCAATATCATAAATATTTCAAAGAGTAATAGCAGGAAGTTGAACACAATTTCACACTTCCGTGGGGCAGAAAAATCTAATGCTAGTATGAAAATTTTTGAATTCATAAAGTTCTATGACTAATGGAAAGTGAGAATATAATCAGAATTGCAGAAAATATTGAGTGATTTCCATCCTCAATAATACGAACACCCTTACCAATATCACCAAAAGGTTAAATACTTATATTATCATAAAGATTCAAGTGTATAACTAACCATGAGGATTGTTAACTGGAATTATATGACAGAAACCAAGTAAGCACTTTGCATCCTATTGTCATCAAGATGCCATCTATAACCTCAATGAGTTCAAAACCTTTGCTAACCACTATCATTAAATCAAACACTTAAATAGTACCTGTATGAGATCAACCAAACTTTTATGCCGCCCAACCAACAAAGCAGAGTTCTGTCCGACGGACAATTCAATACTGTTCTCTGCTCAGTCATCAGACTCTTGTCTGGGGGACCTATCATTCTCTGGTTCCTCCTTACGAGTAGAAAGAGAATTCCGTGACAAATTCAAGGATCCATTGTCACTGTCATCTAAAGAATTTGATCTCCAATTACTGCCAGAAGCACCAATATGGCGTACCAAGCGCCGGTTCTCCCGTGAAATAAGAGGTGGAGGAAGTTTTGGATTCAAGTTGACATTAGCGCAATAGTAAGCAAAATAGGCTGGATCAGAACGCAGTTGCTCCTCGGATTCATGATGCCAAGAGCATTGCTTAAACTTGATGAGCTTGAATTCAGACTGGAATTCTGTTTAGCTAAAAGGTTCCCAATAGCTGCAAATGATCCCTCCATACTTGGCGGAGCACTACCACTTCGATTGGGAATCATGTTTGTTTGGTCTCCAAGAAATCTATTCCCATTCAGAAGCAATCCCAACTCCTCGGCTGCCATATTTTCAATCGGGAACCAAATATCGTAGAATCCTTGGAAAAGGGCCAGTTTCCTGCCACACTGACTTCCACTAATCTCATAGCACTATCAGTTACGATTTACTTAAAGAATGATAAGGCTTTTTTCCAAAAAAAATCATTCACGTTATTTCCTGCAATGCAGCTAACTAGGTTGATACAATGCCACATTCATCAATTTAAATCATATTCTATCTTGACTATCGTAGCAATAATATAGACAGTTTGGATCCATCCAGCATCACAACAAACAATACTCCACTAAGTTGGTTGCCAGAATAACCCATATTCACTGGCACGAAAAATAGTTGCATATAGGAGGGTGAAATACCATTGAATTAGTCAACCAAGGACATATCAGATGTAGATATAAAGTCACCTAATCATTAACCATGCATATAAAACAAATTTCATATATATATATATATATATATATAGGTCAAAGATGTGTCATGGCTCATATAAATAGATTTGATATACAAAACGAAACTGTGTCTTCATCATCATATGTATATATTATGGTAGATGTGCCCCCTCACTTGATCTAATATGCATACACAAGTTCCAAATCACAGAGGTTTCAATTAAGAAGTTATGTTATAATAGTTTTAATCAATTGATAAACTGAAAGTACCTCATTGAAAAAGAAATCAAAATTACAATAACCACTTCTTAAAAATAAATAATAAATAATAAAAAAGTCATGCATGAATATGAGATTTTTAATGCACAGGACTTTTTATATCTATTCAAAAGAGAGGATGCATAAAAAAATAATAATAATAAATAAAAAAAAAAAAAAAGAGGTAAAGAAGGGATGCCAATTGCCAACTGAAGTATTAACAATATAAGATTCCATTATTCCATTGTCACCTAGACAACATCTTAATCTATATCCACTTAGGAACATCATCTAATTTATGTATTTCTATAAATACAAGTTTCGTCCTCCTTTATTCAAATAAACACACCAAACTTTTAACTTTTTTAGTTGTTTCTTAATCTACGATATAAATAGATAAGCTACAGCTATTATAGCAACTGCATTATGATATCCTACTTCTTCCATAACATTTTTATTACACAATTTTTTCTTTCCTTTCCCCTCTAGCCCTCTCCTAGTCCTTCCTTCGACTACTAAAATTAACAGTGTCGCAGAATTCGCTAGGCGCTAGTAAGGCAGTGGTCCAGCACCTAGAGACTAGTCAGCACCTAGGCGGAGGAGAGGTGAAAGGAGAAGAAGAACGCCAAAGCCTGGAGGTGAGAGGAGAAGAAGAAAAAAAGAAATTTTTTGGGTTTTGTAAGAAGAGAACCCCAAAACGACGTTGATTTGGGCGTTTTTTTTTTTTCTTATTTATTTTGTTTTTTTTTTAACGAACGACCCTAAAACGACATCGTTTTGGGGTTTTCTTCTTTATAAAAATAAAACCCTAAGCGCTGCCTAGGGTTTCTCATCACCACCTAGCCCGGCTGCCGCTTAGACCATTGATTACCCTGAAATTGGTGCAGCCAGTTGCCGCCTAGCACTGAGGCGGCCGCCTATGGCGACTTGTCAACACCTAGACAGAGGTGAGGTGAGAGGAGAAGAAGAACGCTAGAGCCTGGAGGTGAGAGGAGAAGAAGAAAAAAAGAAATTTTTTGGGTTTTGTAAGAAGAGAACCCCAAAACGATGTCGTTTTGGGGTTTTTTTTTTTTTTTTTTAATTAATGGACAACCCCAAAACGACATCATTTTGGGGTTTTCTTCTTTAAAAAAATAAAATCCTAAGCGTTGCCTAGGGTTTCTCATCACCACCTAGCCCGGCTACTGCTTAGACCATTGATTACCCTGAAATCAGTGCAGCCAGCTACCGCCTAGCACCGAGGTGGCCGCATAGGCCGCGTTTTACAACACTGAAATTAATACCTTACCAAATCACTATCTTCCTATATAGTTGAGGTTTCTTCTCTCCTAATCACGTCTTCATTCAATCTTTCGCCCTTAAAAACTATGCTTCATTCTAACAAAAACCTAAAAATATGATAATACATATCTCCTAAAATGCTCGTTTTTTGTTATGATCAATTTATAAAATCATCAATGAGTCATATTAATTTTCCTCGTACCAATAAAGTCAAAGCACTTAATACATCAAATACAACATAGACTTCAATACAACAAGCTCAATCCCCACATCTACCTACAATCAAACAGTCTTCAATCCTCGTAACATATAAAGGGTTCATTTATCACTTCACAAAGTATTTAGTTATAGCTTTTTCTTCTCTAAAGTTTCAAACTAATGATCTTCAGGTTCTTTCAACTTAAGTTTTCTCATAAACAACCAAAAACCCACTTGAAAATCACAAGAACCCAGAAAAATTCATCATTTCAACACCAAATTAAACCCAACCCTGAAACAAAACCCTTATTAAAAAACACAAATTTTTCAACAAAAACACTCATGCCTACACCAAAATAAACACAACTCAAACAACTCAATTCAACAAAACCAAACAGAACCCACAAATCTCAAGGAGACAAACCATGTACACATAATACATACATATATATCCAAGAAAAAACCAATACATACAACACATATAAACATACATGTACACATATACAAGCTTCTAAAGAGTCTTACCAGGTAAAAAAAAAAAAACCGAACCTAAGATGTTTGAAGCAGAACTGAGAGAATCCCTACTCTGTTGGAGACAAAAATACAAAACTCTAGAAATCTTCTAGAACCGAAATACTAGGAACCCAAAAATATTCACACAAGACTTTCACTACTTAGAGAGAGAAGAGATGTGTTGGTTCTTTTGAGTTTGAGAAAACAAATGTCTCTTAAGCCTCTCTCCTTAGAGTCCAGGAAGAATAAGTTAGACTGTTTTAAATCACGTAGAGACTTTATTGTTGAAGGAAGAATTTTATCATCATGGCTTTAAACACTTCTTCTAGTATGTTATCTCCAGTTAGGTTATCTTCTTCTGTCTCTTTACCTCCTTTTGTTAGACGAACCCAGTCTCGTAGAATACAAGACCTTGTGGAATACACCCATATCCCTGATTCTACACAAATCAACGAAACCTCTCTTCCTTTACTTAACCCTTACAATATATTTAAAAGAGAGAAATCTCTTGCTAGACGAGTCAACCATCTCCTCCGTCATAGAGCCTCTTCTATCAAAGAATACATACAGTCCACCAGTCTAGACAATTGTCTAATCCCTGCTACTACTGCAGAACAATACATCGACCTTGAAATCAACCAAAAAATGATCGACCAATGGATTCAAGATGGATATTCACATCTCCATGTCGGAGCAGTTCGAATCATCCTCACCCTCCATGGCCGAAAAAGTCTCCCAGTCACAGCCCGTGTTGCCTTACTCAACACCATTTATAGAGAGTATGAGCATGCAGTTATTGGTACATGCATGTCCACCCTCAATGCAGGTAGTATATCCCTTACGTACTACCCCAACTTCAACATCCCTTTAAGGGATCAGAACCTCCACAACTGCTTAAAAGTTTAACTCTAAATTTCAGGGTATCTTCATGCTACCCGAGTCTTATATGGCCACTCTCCATCACAAGATCGCCTACTGCCTACAAGATCATGCCATTGATCTTTCTATTCCTGGTCACTCTAGAGACACCATGTTTATCAAAGCTGAACGAGAAGATGAAGTTCCTACCATCACCCAAATTACCAAATAGCTGCCTAGAGAAAAGCTTCTCAAAATCATGCCACTAGAATGGATCACCAATTATGAGAAGGCTTTCCTGAACTCAACCCCAGCAATTGCTTCAGACTCAATACATATCAGAGAGCCAAACGGTTCTATCAAAACTGTTTATGAACCTCTCTCCAATCCTAAGGCATCTGCTAGTGCTTCTACTCCTCCAATCTTTCATTCCCTCATGATCACACCAGTAACAACCGAAGATGACATCCCGATCCACAGTTTCCAAGTTGACGGGTCACCCATCTAAACCGATAAGATCAATGGTCACTTTATCTGGGATAATGATCCTAATATGTGTGACCCAGACTGCGACTGCCGTCAGAAATTGAAGCGGTCATTCTCCTCATGCAAGCCCCAACACAGACCTCGTAAACCTGACGACCCAGACAGTCATTGGATTGGTCCACCTCCTATTAAAACCAACCATCTTTCCATATATGACAGGGCAATAGAAATCTTACGTTCTGAAGGACTCCTGCCTTCTGAAACAAAACCCCTGTCCATTCCTCTTCCTCCTGCCATCCCTTGTTATATGGCTTCCAACTATGATCACGATTTTCCTCCTCTAGAACCTACATCTAACCCTGAGAAAACCAGATTTTTCAGGCCATATGTTCAATCCACTGAAGTCCTACCTGATGGATCTCTCAAACATCCTTCGCAGGGTGAACAAGTTCTCAATTGGCAATCTCACAATGTCAGGATCCAGAATAGAGTCCTCAGCTCTATTAATCAGAAGATTGACCAAGTCTCCCACTGTGTTTCTCAACAAGAAAACCATCTTCATCGCCTTGACTCAGTCTTCAAAGACTTGTTTACAGATCTCTAAACCAGAATCCAAAAACTAGACTCAGATCTTCACTCTTACATCAAACGTGGTTACACTGGCCCTGATTTCGACCAAAAGGAAAGAGAAATCAGACAGCTTAAACAATAGCTTGAACAAATGCATAGAGACCACTCTACATCTCAACCTCCACCTTTTGTTCCATAGTTGTATCCTTCACCACAATTTATGTTCTTTCCTTTCTCACCTCCTCGTGCAACATCATCTACTGATACATCTCAGTACTTTAAATCCATCAGAGAACTCTTCCAAAAGTATCCTCATCTTTCTCCTCCTAAAAGGCATTCCCCTAGGAAACCCTCTTTCTCTCAGAAAAACAAACAACATTTTCTAGAACATGATTATAAGCCAGCTTTATATAGTTCTATTTCAATGACAAATGCATCCAAAGATGATTTGGAATCTTTTTCCAGTTCTTCCTCATAATCTTCTTGGCATGTTAGTCCCACTCCATCAGCATCCTCTCTAACCTCTGACCAAGTTGCAGATCTCACTCAAGTCTTCATGGCATCTCGAACAAATCCTCAACCCTCCACTCAGACTTATGATTCACATGAAGAAGGTGATACCTCTACGGGACCAGCCCCTTTTGTTGAAGAACCTCCGATCCCCGGCCGGCCTCCTAGTACCAAGCTCATAAATGGTATTTGGTTTGACCTTACTGAGTCTCCAAATACCTGGAGAAAAAAGATTTTTGAAATGAGCGCTTGGCTTGATCTTCAACTAGCCAAATCTGAACAAAACCTTGAAGCCATCATGCGAGAGTTTATCTCCCGCTTTGTTGGTTCTTTCAGAGACTGGTACTAGGCCTTAGGAGAATACCAACAACTTCAGTTTGTCAGATCCGCAACAGCATCCCATGCCATGGGTATCATATTTTGAGAATTCCTTGGCGATCCTTCTCAATTTTATAAACAAGCTCGACATGATTTCTATGATATAAAGTGATGTTCTCTCCGCCGCAAAGATATTGACTTTCATTATAAGAGAATGTCTTCCAGATTCCACATTCTTGGTGGGATCAATGATCCGAGTTTGAAACATGTTTACCTAAGTTCTCTTCCTCAAGAACTTTAGGATGATCTCTAACGTAGTCTTGACACTTCTAGTAAATCTATCACAGACACTACTCTAGGAGAAATTCACATGTACACCATCAGTGCCCTAGACAAGCTCTGTGCAACTCAAAAGGTCTTCTCTAAGATGCTACGCAAAGGCAAAAAATATGACTCCAGTGCAAGCAACCTTCACATTAGATCAAATGCAAATCTGCAGAGATGTGTACCTGCAAACCCAAAAAGAAAAAAAACATTTTCATACTCCTAAACACAAAACGCCCAAGAAGTTTAAATACTTCAAAAAGAAATCAAAGCGTTCCTAGAACAAATCCCAAAAATGTTTCATTTGTGGGCAAAATGGACACTATGCAAAGAAATGTCCCAAGACAAAATTAGCAAAGCTAGTTCCTCAACTCGAACAGATCGCAAACGAGGTCCCCTTTGATGCTGATCTTAAGTCCATCTTCTCTGAATAAGAAAGTGTTGATAATAATACCACATCCATTCTCCATGATACGGACTCCGCCTCTTCCTCAGATACCTCAGAGTTTTCTGACTCTGACGTCCTCGACTCTTATCAGGCTATCCAAGTTAACTCTTCCTCTGGACCACATGTCTCTATACAGATACTGCCTGAGAGATTCTCTAAGCCTATTGATGCTATCACCTATATTGATACTTCTCATACAACAATGATTAACCCTAAAGTTCTTCCTCCTACAGCCTGGAAGTCTCATCTCCACTACTTCAAAGCAGCTGATGGTCAAATTTTCACTACCAATCTGATCTCCAAGGATAAAATCGGCATCAAGCTTTTTCCATCTTATACTTATTGGACACGTGTCATTAGCACACTATTACCTGATAAAGACATCCTAATTGGTTGGGATGTTTACTGTCAATGCAAATCCCTCTGGATCCTTTCAAATGGAATTTGATTCAAGAGAGATTTTAAAGCTTTATCTCATGTTCCAAAGATCTTTCCTCTCTCTGATATCCAGCCACCTTTCCAATCCATCCAGTAGAAACCGTTATAGCTTTGTGCAAATAGCCATGCAGATTTTCTCCATCCTTCTCGGTTATGGAAAAATCCAGACTTCTTCATCCACATGCCCTTTAAATTAAATGAATCGTCTACCAGTAGGTTTTTCCTGATTTTCCCCAACAACGGCACCTTTGCCTAAACAGGGTACTTATAGATTTACCATCCATTAGACAGACAAGGACCTTAAGCAAATAATCAACATCTCTTTTCTGATATACATGATCCTCAACTAGAGGCAAGCATAGAGCATACTAAGATTTCAGATCTCTCAACTAAAGATAATCTGAGATGATTACAGACTGTTTCTTATCTAATAAAGACTCATTGAAGAAGAAAGAAAGAGGAAGCTAAGAGATTATAAAACATTCTGATATTTTATTTCTTAATTTTCTGATGATTTACAATGAGAAGGGTCGCTCCTTTTATAGGAGAAGGGAGCCAGAAATAAACAAACCTTTCAGCACTCAAAGATAAGTAGGGCCTAACAAGTGACCGACAGAAATCTAATAAATAAAACACTCAGGAAAGCAAGGCCTAACAAATGGCCGACAGAAGTGAATGATTACACACAATCATTAGAGTAACAGTACACAGATAAGGCTCTGCCTAACAGGTGGCAGATAAGCTTGAAACTAATCAGTTAAGAGAGATGCCAAATTCACGGACTATGCAGGTTGCAATTCACGTGGTCTTTATCATCTGAGTCCTGGGCTCCACAGATAAGACAAGGCCAGGTGGCGAAGTCCATTGGATCCTGAGAATCAATCATGTAGGAGTGTCAGCTCAAAGAGGAGTTTCTAGAAACAGCTGGGAGGATGAAGCATTCGTCAGTGGAGACTCTATTAACGTCACACAAGAAGTTGAGGAGAGGAGTTTGAAGGTTGTGAGTATACCACTTAGGGTAGTCATAAGTGTTGTGCCATTCATAGCAGATGTTGGATGACCAGAATATTCATTTGTGAGGGTTGAAACGGTAGGGTCTATTAAGAATCCATATACAAGAAACATCAGCAGCTGAGTCATGGTCAAGTTTCCATAGGTTATAATTTTCCATAAGCTTAGTGAGCTCATTTCTCCAGTAGGTCAATGAATCAAACCATTGCAAGAACGTCTAGATAAGGGAGTTCTGGTGAATGGGATCATGGAGGTACATGTATAGCTCTTATAGTGGGAAAACGATAGCATGATGATGGAGAACTGATAAACACCATAAAAACCAAAGAACTTCTGGTGAGAAGTAGTAAAATGGAGGCATGAGGAAATGATCTAGGAAGAGTCGACTGGGATTGGTGAAGTCGTGCTTGACTCCTTGATTTTTTATCCGGAAAAGATAAATAAAGAGATGAGACTTAGCTAAGTCTTGAATCTGTGTCAAAGAGGGCTGCTGGTTGGGAGGTAAGCTTGCTAAGAGTTCTGGTGGGAAGGCTTTGACAGCTGGAGCAGGAGAGGATGACGATGCTGTTGAGGAGGAAGCCATGTAGATGAGAGGGATGGCTTTGGATGAGTTGATAAGATGGACATGAGCTGGTCCAGATAACATATCAGCAATTATATTATGTTGGCCCTTCACGTGCTTAACAGTGAAGTCATATCTAGAGAACCAATCCTTTAGTCTCAATAGTTGAGGATTAGGAGGAATCTTATTATGGAACTCGAGGATTTTTGGAAAGGACGAGTTGTCCATTTCAATAGTAAAGTGTTTTGTTCTGAGGTGGAAATCAAACTTTTGAATTCCACTTTTGACCGCAAGAATCTCTTTGTAAACTGTGTGATAATGCTGCTGGGTGACTTTGAATTGACCACTAGCGTGGTCACAGTAACTTCTTTTTTCTTCCTTGTCTTTGAGAAGGACAACACCCTAGCATGGTCACTAACATCGGTCTGGAGGATGAGGTGATCGGTGGATGGAATAGTAAAGGTTGGCGGAGACTGCGCTATGGCCTTGAGCTTGGTAACTGCATTGGTATTGGATGAATCCCAAGGTAGAGGTGTTTTCCTTAAGAGAGAAGAGAGGATCGAAGTGTATCGGCTAACTTGAGGTAGGAAATCATAGATGAAATTGACGGTGCAAAGAAATTGTTGAACTTGTTTGGTAGTTAGGTGGGAATCAGGAAAGTCTAGCAACTGGACTGCTAGATGAGGTCCAGGACGATACTAGCCATCAGAAACGTGCATACCAAGGAAGTCAATTTGTGTTTGACCAATCACTCTTTTCTTTTCAGAAAGCATGATACCATGTTGGTCGACAATTTGATGGAATTGATGAAGGAGGTGGCTATGAGAGTTCTTATCAGGAGATAACAGCAGGATGTCATCAATGTACAGTAGGGCAGAGTGGAGACGAGGGTAGAATATCCTGGTGATAGCCTTTTGGAACAAAGAAGTGGCGGTTTTAAGGCCAAATGGCAGAACCGTCCACTGGTATTGAGCGTTCAGGAGACAGAACGTTGTTTTATATCTGTCATCTGGATGGATACCTAACTACCAGAAAACTTTTTTGAGGTCAAACTTGGAGAAGATGGTTGTACCAGGCAACTGTGAGAACAATGTATTTATTTTTGGAACTGGGAACTTGTCATCTCTGAGAAAGAGGTTCAGAGGTTTGTAGTCAATAACTAGTCGCTTTTTTCCCCTGACTTGTTCTGAACGCCTTTCGACATAGAAGGCCTGGCAGGCCCACTGTGAGGAAGTGGGTTTAATTAAACCCTGTCGAAAAAGTTCATTACATTCAGTAGTTGCCAGTTGGAGGTCTAAGGGAAACATGCCCAAATGTGAGGCTTTGGTAGGACTTGGATCCTGAGAATCAAACATGTAGGAGTGTCTTCTCAGAGAGGAGTTACTAGAAACAGCTGAAAAGATGAAGCATTCTTCGGTGGAGACTCCATTAACGTCACACAAGAAGTTGAGGAGATGAGTCTGAAGGTTGCGAGTATACCACTTAGGGTAGTAATAAGTGGTATGCCATTCATAGCAGATGTTGGAAGACCAGAATAGTCATTTGTGAGGGTTAAAACGGTAGGGTCTGTTGAGAATCCATCTACAAGAAACATCAACAGTTGAGTCATGGTCAAGTTTCCATATGTTATAATTTCCCATGAGCTTAGTGAGCTCATTTCTCCATTAGGTCAATGAATCAAACCATTGCAAGAACGTCCAGAGAATGGAGTTCTGGTGAATGGGATCATGGAGGTACAGGTATAGCTCTTGTAGTGGGAAAACGATAGCATGATGATGGAGAACTGATAAACACCATAAAAACCAAAGAACTTTTAGTGAGAAGTAGTAAAATTGAGGCATGAGGAAAGGATCTAGGAAGGGTCGACTGGGATTGGTGAAGTCCTTGACTCCTTGATTTTTGATTCGGGAAAGATAAATAGAGAGATGGGACTTAGCGAAGTCTTAAATCTGTGTCAGAGAGGGCTGCTGGTTAAGTTTTATTAGTATTAAAAAAAATCAGAAAAAATAAATAAATACTTTCAAAAAATAAATAAATAAATAAAATGTGGAATTATGAAATGACAAAGAGACCCTTATGAATTTCTTGTAAAGTGGATGTAAGGGTAAAATAGTAAATGGGGGAGATGGAATGCATGTATTTTTGTCCTTAAAGAGGGAGCTTTAGTGAACGTAAAGCTTGTACACGTGTTGGTCCGAATTTACAAGAAATGAAGAGTCCCCTACATCATACGTCTCTTGCTTTTCCTCCCCTAGGGTAGGAGATAATCTTCGGTGCACCCAGTGTACACGGTGATTGGTGGATTCGTCTACCAAAGATTTGACATGTGGTTGTATTATTTCTTAAAAATCACCTGTATAAAGTTTACTTTCCTATTTTCTTCTCTCTTTTCCCATTGATTTTTTGTTTTATTCTCTTTTAGAATCGACATTTACACTTAGGGATGGTAAAATTATCCATGGATACGGATATCCGTAAGAATCCGCTCAATTTAAAATAAGGATGGATACTATTATTTCGGAGACAAAGCGAGGATGAATGTCATCATAATATCCATTTTCTTTTTGGGGATGGGGATGTATATCATCTATGGATATCCATCCCCATCCGGATCCATTATAGATTTCAATATTTTAAAAATATAAAAATTTATTATGTAATTATTAATTCTAATTATAAAAGTTATTATTAATTTTTATATTTGAATTTTATTGGATGTATTTGTTTCTCTTTAAATGTGATAAAATGTACTGTTACATATATTAATTACATTTTTCTCTTATAAACTAAAAAAATTTAAAGTATTTTCATCGGATACGGATGTAAACGGAGAGTGGATGGATATCTCTACCTTAATTAACGGATTATCCGAATCCGCTCTGCTCACTTAGAAATGGTGATGGATACGGGGATGGAGATATATATTTCAAACGGAAATAGGGATTGATATTAGTGTATCCATACCTAATCCGATCTATTGCCATCCCTACTCACACTGTTAGATTTTCGATTAACGGGTGCATCAATCAACATTGTTGAATGATGGGTTCAAAAATTTTTTGTCACTATTTGGAGGGGCTTTTGTGAGAATGTCACTGGTTTACAAATGTAAGTTTAAAAGGCACCTATTTAGGTGACCAGACAAAAATACCCTCATTCTTGTCAGTTTGCGTCTAAAGAGAAAAAAGTTGAGAGAGAGAGAACAGTGGAAAGAGAGACCTTGGGTGCAAGAAATTCGGTACTAAATCTCACGGGAAACCTGCCGGCGGTGGCGATACAGTCTTGAAATCGACGAGAAGGTGATATGATTTTCTGACGCGTTTTTGTTGTTGAAACTTTTATTTGCGTTTGATGTTGGATGTTCGTTTGATTTGATTTGTTGTTGATTAGGTTTGTTTGATTAGGTTAGGGTTTAAATTTATGAAAAAATTATGTTGAACACGATGAAGTTCTGGGTTTTCAAGCCTTTTCCGAGCTTTTCACATGTAATCCGAGCCTTTCCGAGCATTTTGAATAGGTTTCTGCTATTTGAATCTCCGAGCCTTTCACACTGGCTCCGAGACTTTTAAAATAGGATCCGAGCCTTTTAAAACATTGTCCGAGACTTTTAAATAGTAATCCGAGCCTTTTAAGGAATATGAATAGGTTTCTAGAATTAGAATCTCCAAGCTTTTCATATAGTCTCCGAGCCTTTTCATATAGTTTCCGAGCCTTTTCAGCCTTTTCATATATTTCCGAGCCTTTTCATATAGTTTCCGAGCCTTTTCATATATTGTCCGAGCCTTTTCATATAGTGTCCGAGCCTTTTCATAAAGTTTCCGAGCCTTTTCATATAGTGTCCGAGCCTTTTCATATAGTGTCCGAGCCTTTTCATATAGTTTCCAAGCCTTTTCATATAGTGTCCGAGCCTTTTCATATAGTTTCCGAGCCTTTTCATATATTGTCCGAGCCTTTTCATATAGTGTCCGAGCCTTTTCATATAGTTTCCGAGCCTTTTCATATAGTTTTCGAGTCTTTTCATATAGTGTCCGAGACTTTTCATTTAGTGTCCGAAACCTTTCATTTTTATATTATTTATTTTATTTAACTAGATATATTTTTTTTATGTCAATATGCAGATGAGGAATCAACTAAAAGATTCGCTTAAAACTCCAGAGGAAGAAAGGTATTCGGGGAAAATAACTCGACATGACCATTTTGATGACCTTACAGATATCGACAACGCACTTAACAAGGTACCTGAACATCTTGCGATCGAAGAACGACGTCGGTATACTGAGTCGTGTTTTGGACACCTCCTTCGGATGGATCGTGGGATGAAGTTTTCAGCTGGCATTGTACATCGGTTGCTTATTCGCGAGTTGCATCACGATGGGCCTGAAGATGAGATGAGATTTTTGTTAGGAAGGCATTCGGTCCGGTTCTCAAAGGTTGAGTTTTGTCTAATCACCGGATTGAAGTTCGGAGAACTTCCTGACACGTCGACCTATGATATGGTAGAGAATGGCATACACCAGCGGTACTTTGAGGGTCGAGATGAGGTCGAGTATGCAGAGCTGAAAGCCGTTCTACGGATTGGTGTTTTTTCTGAGCAGTACGATGCGGTTAAGTTTTGTTTATTGTATATGCTTAACTGGATACTGATGGGGTTGGACGAGAGAGAGAAAGTTCCAGTATGGCAGTTTCGCCTAGTCGAGGACTTGGACGCTTTTGATGCGTTCCCGTGGGGTGCACACGTGTATAGGCGGTCTATATACGGTTTCAAGCATGCGTTGGATGGTCGACGTAGGCGGTTTGAACAACGCCAGCGACGAAAGGGCGTTGATGTACACACCACGGAGACATATAACATATATGGGCTAACGCACGCCCTGTTGGTGAGAATTTTGAATTTGTTATTTTTTTCATATGACTTATGTATTGTATTGGATTCTTATCGTTCTTAGCTGTTTTGTAGATATTTGCTTTCGAGGTTATCCCCGAGCTTGGCAACAACGGATGTGGGAAGCGGAGGGAAATCGAGCTCTCCCCCCGAATTCTAAAATGGGAGTTGAGTACGCGACCGAGGGGGGAGAAGTTGAATAGCATTTTCCTTGAAAGTGTAAATATCTATATATATATATATATATTTTTTTTATGTTCATAACTATTAGTATGTATACAATTACAATGGTCTAACTGCAATTTCAGATGTTTGCGAGGGTGAAATTGGTGCCGACGGCAACTGAGAGGGCTGAACGGTACTTCGAGGGCATTTCCCAGGGAGGCAGTTTGTATGATGCTGATCTCGGTGATATACCTGTTCCCGTCTCTGACCCCGAACGATATACAACTGCTGGAACCAGTGACACTGAGGGTCCGTCTTTCGAACCCAGTGATACAGAGGGTTCTGACTCGGACGGTCGTCATATTCGTCTCGCGAGGACTAGGCGGGTTCGATTCACGTTGCCTAGAGAGCCTCGAACTAGAGATGACTCTCGAACTGGAGATGACTCACGAGGAGGCGTTGGAGGGCAAACAAAGGTACGTATAATTCTTTTTACCGTATTATTTAATTTCAATCGAGTGAATGGTTTTAGTACTGACAATTTCGAAATCCTTTCAGGACCGTCGGTATACTGAACTAATGGATGCGTTACGCGAGTTACAGGAGGAGGTGCGAAAGAGTAATGAGAAACGAGATCAACAGCATCAGGAGTTGCTAGATTTGATTCGAGGGCTTCAGGGTTCGACGTCGCACGCCCGTACTCGAGGTACACGGTTCGATGACCCACCCGATGACCCACCCTTCGATGACCCAGACGGACACCGAGACTTCAGTCCCAGAGGGAGGACAGGTAGTCATCAGGGTGATCAGCAAGGGCCTGGTGTGACACCACGAGAGGAGGTTACTGGTGGTACTAGTGGTACTGATACAACACCTATGGAGATAGAGGAAGAACCTCAGCAGGTTTTACCAGAACAACCTGTTCATTCTCAAGAACTGGTACAGAGCACCTCCTTACAGCACACCCCTCCGGTCGATCCTCGTGCAGAGCACCCCTTCATTTATTCCACAGAGACAGAGATCCCCAGTCTCAGTGCACCCAAAGAGCTTACACCTGTAGGCGATCGACGGCGCGATCGACGGCGACATAGTTCCAATGTACAGCGCACCCCTACAGGCGATACAGGGGGACATAATCCGTCAACACATCGCACCTCTGGAGGCAATACACGGGAACAGAGTTCCTCCTTACAGCTCAGCCATCCAGTGGATCACATCCTTTCTGTGGACCGGATTACCCCACCCCTTCAACGTCAGGATCGGGTTCGCAGGGCAGGTTGGCAGCAGCGGACCCCATACACTGACCCCTGTCGGCCGAAGAGGCCAAGGATTAGGCCACAACCAGCACATGTATGGGCGCCCCACGCATTGATAGATCCTGACCACCTTGCGGCGTACCAAGCCTATAAGAGGAACTCGACTGGGGAATTGTAAGTATAATCGCAAATATTACAAAAATTATTTTGTATTTTGAAACTGCTAAGTAAAACGACTTTCTTATATAACTTTTTCAAAAATTATGCAGGCGTGATGTGGATCTACTCGAGCCAGTTGGTGTCCCTTGGTTCCAACGATTTCAAACGAACAACATGGAGTTGGAGGATACGGTATGGTCCTTACCTGAACATTGTGTATAAGATGTTTCTGAAATAGTAGAATGCTAACAATACAAAATGTTGAAATTGTCAGCATATGGACGCGTACTTGCATATTCTGCGGAAGCGTCAGAGATATTACTCCACTGTCTACGGTCCGAGGATCAACATACTGGATTCACAGTTCTATGTAAGTGTTTAATTTGTACGGCTTTTGAACATCTATTTATGTGTTTCGTACATCTTTTATCTAACGTTTTATAAATTTTCTTTGTACAGTCATGGTTATTGAATGACTGGGACAGATTGATGGGAAGTGAGGCCGACAAACCCCACCGCTGTTGGTCTATGTTCAAGCATCAGTGGTCCACTGAGGACCTTGCAGTGGTACGTGGATTGGTCCCGGTAGGAACCAAACCATGGAACGAAGTTGATGTGGTCAGTGTTTTATTAATTTCTTTTGAATTTGAATTTTAAATAAATTTCCCATTGATAACACTTAGTTGAAACACATACAGGTTTTAATTCCTTGCAACCTTGGACGTACGCATTGGGCACTAGCCAGCATCGACCTCACAACAGGGAGTATTTACCTGATGGACCCGTTCAGACAGGAGGTACCATTTCGCCATAGGAAAACGCAGCTCGCTTGCTTACGATATTTTTTACCGTCGATACTGCATGCGTTGGACTTTCACGGTCGCAGACGGAGGGGCGATATGACGTATACATTGCAGAATAAGCCCTTTCCACTTAACATTGTGTCTAGAGACCGTGTGCCCCAACAGGATAGAGGGTATGACTGTTTAAAGATCTTATTCTATCCTAATCGGTTTTAATAACATTCAATTCTAACGGTTGTTTATGTGGTGAATTGCAGTGGTAACTGTGGTGCCCATACTTTGAGATTGATAGAGTACCTAGCAGCGAACAGGGATACGTTCGACTGGTCAGAAAACGAAATTGGCACCATCCGAGAGAAGATGGCTGTGGAGGTTTATTGTAACTCAAAGGATTGGTCTTCCAGTTAGTGATTTAGTTGATGTACATAACATTTGAGTAATGAAATGAAATTATTTTTTAAAAAATTTAGTTGTTTGCAATTAACACTTGAACACACATTTGATATATTGAAATCCATAAACAATACAATGAATTGTAGACACTATAACAAAAGATACAGTATGGCATTAAACGAACAACCAATAAATATATCATAATAGTTCAACATAAAAAAGCATAATAACCAACGGTCTCATAACACAACTGTATCGAGCATGGTTCCCAACGTCTGGACGATGTTGGAAGACATCAAGTTGGAGACATGTTCCTCTTGTACTGCCTTGTTATGTTTGATCGCCTTCCTCAATGGCTCCATTCATTCCACGGTAGAGTCTTTCTCAGGGCACGTTTGTTTGTTGTGTCCAATTGAATGACAGATGCTGCACTTGCGACGGTATTCATCGGGAACACTTATGCTGGGACCTTCATTAACCATCGGTGGGTTGGAGCATCCGCCTGCTATTATGTCCTGATTGTCCACATCTTCTACACGACTGTGTGGTTGTCCTCTCCGAAGACGAGGCATGTCGACCCTCCATCGGGCGACCTGATTGTCTCTTCGACTTTGGATTTAAAACCACCCGAGATGCGATGTCGGATGGCACTACCCATGAAGAAGGATGGCCAACAGGCATAATAGGAACCGAGTATGCATCAATAAGTGTCTCTCTCTTGTAGTAGTCCGCACACAGAGATGTGTAATCCAAGTTTCGCTCCCTACAACAATGAAAACAATGAGATTCACGAACCCAAATAATATAAATCGTTAACTGTAACATCTCATGTACCTTGCCGCTGCGAGTGCATGAGAACATGGGAAATGGTCCATTTGGAATTTGTTGCATGTGCAAGTCTTTAAGTGTAAGTTAACCGTTCATTGGTTTCCCTTCAATTTGACGGAGAATATGTTCCAGTCAACTGGATTTACGGTCATATAATTGCACTTCTCGACACGTTTTAGGATCACAAGATGTGCTGCGTCGGTCAGTTGATGACGCATGGACCGTGCAGCTGCATGACGATCGTGAAACCACTTTTGTAGCATATTCCTAATGAACTCCGCCAGTGTCATCATTGGCAGTTGCCGTGCGAATTTTAGGCATGAGTTTATGCACTCAGCAACATTTGTGGTCATCAGCCTGTACCTTCTTTGGGGACAGTGTACGCGAGACCACTTGTGTGGACCGGCAGCAATGGCATATTCGAATGCACCCTTGTGCAGCCTATGTAACTCCTCCATGTGCCTGTTATAATTGAATTCACTGTACGTCCTAGCTGCTGAATCCATTATGTCGGCAACATCCTTTCTGTGGAATCGCTTCTTCATATTTTCACCAAAATGCCAGCAACATATCGTATGGGTTGCATAAGGGAACACTTTAGAAATCCCCGCTTCAATGCTTGCATGGCGATCGGAAATGAAAACCAGATCATCTATATGACCAAGGGCACCCCTCAAGCATTCCAAAAACCACTCCCATGAAAGGTTGTTTTCTGAGTCACCGTACCCAAAAGCAATTGGATACACCTGTTCGTTTCCATCTTGTGCAGTTGCAACAAACATTGTACCCCCGAATCTTCCCTTCAAATGGGTACCATCAACTGCAATCACAGGACGCATACACCTCCGAAAACCTCTAATTGAGGACCCTAACGACATGAAAAAGTACAAAAATGTATCATCGTCTGCGCATTGTAAGTCGGTGATTGTGCCAGGATTTTGCTGTTCCAAAACGTACGCAAACGATGGTAACAATTTGAAACTTTCTTCATGCGTTCCATAGGTCAAGGACAATGCATATTGCAAGGCATCATGTGCCTTACTGTACATGACTTGGATGCCATACATTGTTTTCATATCGGCGATTATGTCCTTCGGACGCATGAGACGACCATCATGTTGTTGAAGTCTAGGTGCAATGACTTCTCCGATTATGACTGCACTAGCTTGTCGGTGGCGACGGTGAACCTCCTCCAAAGGACAACTGTGTTGGTTGACAAAACTTCTGACTTGGAAGTAAGTCCCTTCATCTCTCCTCACCGCTCTTAATTTCCACGTACAGTTGTCAATGATGCAAACTAGATGTAACGTTGTCTTATTAGACCTTTTCACCTTCCATTCAAAGTTCTCCCGCATTGAAAAAAGGCCAACTAGCCTCTTCAAATCCTTTTTACTCGGGAAAAATTGACCTTTATAAATCATGCATGTAGGTTCTTGCGTTGCCAAGGTGCTGCTTCTACCAATACCAAACGAGTATGAATCTGCTCCGGGAATAACCCACGTTATCGTATTATCAGAATCAGATACAGTTATATTATGTCGGACCTCGGAAGTCCCAGGCATATTTGGTACAGTGCAACTAACTCCTTGTACATGTCTTCCTTGTGTTTGAATTTGTGTACGCTCTTCATCCACATTTTCTAGATCATCTACCTGTTCATTATTTGCCTCATTATCCACCTCATGGTTCGGGTAATTGTTCATCTCATTGTACTGCTCAATTCGACAACCAAACACATCGCCAAATTGAGGTTCAACTACTTGGTCAACCGCTACCGGTGGGACACCACACATGTTTTCCCCACTTTCGGCGAAACTCCTTTGGGGATATAGTTGGTTGCTACCGCTAAAGGATCCAAATTGTTGGGTATTTTCAGGAGGAGGAATATCATTCCCTATCACATCTCCAGGTGTCCTCTGAGTTAGACTTACACATACTTGAGGGATCACCCGATCTTCCCCTAGCATAAACTGAACATCATCGTTATTTCTTATAAATGTACGGCATGTACTGCCAGGAACGATTGATACTGATGCCAGATCAACATTGAATTTGTTTACATCATACTTCACAATGGTATGCACAATCGCTACCAATTCTTCGTAAGTCATATTCTTTGACACATACATTCCCTTGTTATCGGATCCAACAAACCTCTGACTTCCGTCGGGTAGTTGCTCCCATTGACCGTTGTAAGATATTACTATTCTAACCCGATTCATGATGCTGTCAAATTAATCAAAACTATTAATTAAAACTCAGGAGTACAAAATATTTTCATAAATTACATTTACAAAGGCTCGGGTGAGGATATTTAAAAGGCTCGGAGAACACTAGCAAAGTCTCGAAGAATACATGAAAGTTTCGAAAAAGACATTTTTGGTCTCGAAAAAGTCTTTAAAAGACTCGATTAGTAATTCAATAAAAAGTCTCGGAGAAGACCTAACAAGGCTCGATTAGTGATTATTTGAAAAGTCTCGGAGATGACTTGAAACGTCTCGGAGAAGACTTGAAAAGGCTCGATTACTAATTTTTGAAAAGTCTCGGAGATGATATGAAAAGGCTCGAAGAAGACATGAAAAGTCTCGATTAGTTATTTTTGAAAAGTCTCGGAGAATACATGAAAAAGCTCGGAGAAGACTTGAAAATGCTCGAATAGTTATTTTTTAAAAGTCTCGGAGAAGACTTGAAAAGTCTCGGAGAAGACATGAAAAAGCTCGGAGAAGACTTGAAAATGCTCGAATAGTTATTTTTTAAAAGTCTCGGACAAAACTTCAAAAGGCTCGGAGAAGACTTGCAAAGGCTCGGACAAGACATGAAAAAGCTCGAATAGTTATTTTTTAAAAGTCTCGGAGAAGACTTGAAAAGTCTCGGAGAAGACATGAAAAAGCTCGGAGAAGACTTGAAAATGCTCGAATAGTTATTTTTTAAAAGTCTCGGACAAAACTTCAAAAGGCTCGGAGAAGACTTGCAAAGGCTCGGACAAGACATGAAAAAGCTCGAATAGTTATTTTTTAAAAGTCTCGGAGAAGACTTGAAAATGCTCGGACAAGACATGAAAAGGCTCGGAGAAGACTTGAAAAGGCTCGGAGAAGACTTGAAAAGGCTCGGAGAAGACTTACTGGAGAAGACTTGAAAAGGCTTTGAAAAGTCTTTTTGAAAAGTCTCAGAGAAGACTTGAAAATGCTCGAATAGTTATTTTTTAAAAGTCTCGGAGAAGACTTCAAAAGGCTCGAACAAGACATGAAAAAGCTCGGATAAGACTTGAAAAGGCTCGATTAGTGATTTTTGAAAAGTCTCGGAGAAGACATGAAAAAGCTCGGAGAAGACTTGAAAAGGCTCGATTAGTGATTTTTGAAAAGTCTCGGAGAAGACATGAAAAAGCTCGGAGAAGACTTGAAAATGCTCGAATAGTTATTTTATAAAAGTCTCGGACAAAACTTCAAAAGGCTCGGAGAAGACTTGCAAAGGCTCGGACAAGACATGAAAAAGCTCGGAGAAGTCTCGGACAAAACTTCAAAAGGCTCGGAGCAGACATAAAAAGGCTCGGACAACACATGAAAAGGCTCGGACAAGACATGAAAAGGCTCGGACAAGACATGAAAATGCTCGATTAGTGATTTTTAAAAAGGCTCGGAAAAAGGTGACAAAGTCTCGGAGATCCACAATTGTCACAATGAAAATGTGAACAAATGAAAAGAAGTATTTACACGAAATATTACCTTGTTGTAATGAAGCACGTCCAGTTGTTTTGATCTTGAACTTCTATTTGTATTGAGAGAGAGATAGAGAGAGAGAGAGACTAACCCCGTTATCGTTTTTGTTGGAAGTGTGGAGAGAGAACCAGACAAACACAATAACATAAATGATTATCTAAGGGCAATTTTGGTAGTTCACCATAATAGGTGCCTTTTAAACTTAAGTTATTAAACCGGTCATAGAATCACCAAATCAGTTGGAAAAGGTGATACTTTCCACCATTTCCACATTGAATGATGCATCTTTGTGCACTCTTGTTTTAGTAAACAAAAAAAATATATATTTAATTTCCTCTTAGCTAGTAATTTGTACGAGTCAAACATGTAATTTTTAACATATCAAATGTATTTAATTTGGATTTTCTTCTTTTCTCTTCCTCCAGCTGAAAGCATAAAATCTCAAGTCAATATATTTTCAAAGTGGTTATAAGTCGATATTGACACCTATAAATATGATAAACAAACTCATATTTTAATTAAAAATTTAATTACAAAAATATTTCAATATGAATTTACCAATAAGGATAAATTAGTTTAATTAAAAGAAAGCTTCCTTTGACAATCCAATTTTTTCTATTTACATTTCTTTTCTAAAGATACTTCATTCCTAAAATTAAAATTTTAAAAAAATTCTAAAGACACTTCCTTTTGTTCCAAGATTATCATTTTTATCTTTTGACACTCCTATTCTAAAAAGAGAAATTATATCTCCTAAATCATTAGATTAAATATTACATATTAAACAATCTCTCATAAATTTTTACTTACCATATTAAACTGTCTCTACTCCAATACATAACTCTAATTTTTTATCTCCATTTTTTCTCAAGCAAGACTAACAGTTAAGAAAAAAAAAAAAAAAAAACTTACGAATAAGCTTGATTTTTAGGAACCGTATATATACATATATTAAAAATAAAAATAAAAATAAATATAATAAAAAAAAACAAGTACTTTATTTTTTTTAAATCGAAATATGAAAATGCATTTGTAGGTATGTGATTGCCTAGAGAACTTTAATTCTTTCATTAGGCATAGAAATTCTGAATTTAATCGAATTTAGTTGTAACAAATCAAGTTTTCATATATCTATATTTTTTTTTAAATTGACTTTTTAATATATATATATATATATATATATTATTAAATATTCATAAGTTTATTTTTTTCTTTAACTATTAATCTTGATCGAGAAAGTATGGGGATATGATTTTTTTTTTTTTTTTGAAAAATAGATAGAAAAAGAGAGAGTAATTAGGAGAGAGTGTTTAATATGGTAATAACATATTTAGGAGAGAGAGTTTAATATGTAATATTTAATCTAATGATTTATGAGAGAGAATTTCTTTTTATTTTTTTTAACAATTTAATTAGTTTTGAATGTCTTTAGAATTTTTATTTTTTTTTGTTTATTAATTTTAATTTAGGTTCAAATTGTCATTAATAAAAAAAAAAATTGAATTTGAGTGTAAATAGATAATTTGTAGATTGTAAGGAGAAGCTCTTTAATTAAAAATAAATCAAATACTATATAGGGCAGTTACCAATGAGGTTTTGGATTTTTTTTTCAAATTCCAAGTTGTTTGTAACTTTTACAAAAGTGACCAAATTGGTCCTTACATTTTTTCCAAGTGTCAAATTAGTCCCTCTCTTTTTAGAAGTGACCAAATTGATCCCTTTGACGATTTAACAATGTTAAATATAACAATTGACTTTAACAATTTTAGTTAAAGTACGTAAATATTATTTATTTGCCATATTAGAGCCAAGTGGTTTTGTCTTTTCTACATTAAATTCACCATTATAATTACAACAAAATCCAAAAATATTATTAATGAAATACCATTTGTATCTTTTTTAATTAATTTTTTTAAAAAAAATCTAAAAATATTTTAATAAGACAATGTTAATTATACTCTTATTTTATAAACAAAAGTTATCATTCATTCTCAGTTTAGTCTTTTACCATTTTTATATGATTGTTTTTTTTTTTTTGTTAATATTATACAAATATTGTTTTCAAAATTATTTAAAAATCCAATAAATAAAATAAACAAAAATATACATATGTTAAAAAAAAAAATTTAAAAAAATCATGCATTTGTCATTATTATATTGTTTAGGATTAAAGTACAATTTTACCTCTACAGAGTTAAAGTTGACTGTCAAAACTTACTTAGAGGGACTAATTTGGCACTTGGGAAAAATGTAAAGACCAATTTGATCACTTTTATAAAATTCGCAAACAATTTGGAATTTTTTTTTAAAAAGTCCAAATTGGTAATTTGCCCTACTATATACACTCATATCTTCAACGATATCACTTTATTAAAATAAAAATAAAAAACTAAACCCTAATTAATTCATAATTTTATTTCAAGTATCAAAATCTCTCATTATCATATAACAAAGTAATGAAAAAAGAATTTCCAGAAGACTCTGATCATACAGAGATACGTATTTATTTATTTATTTTGTTATGAACTCTATAAATAAAAAGAAATGAGAAGTGATTTAAAAAAAGAAAAGAAAAGATAGCAACACTATTGGCCAGAATTGCCTAACTAGGCCTTGTATGTTTTTGGGTTCAAAAATTTTGTGTCACTATTTGGGCCTGACTTTGTAAGAAAGTTACCGTTTAATAACTTAAGTTTAAAAGGCACCTATTATGGTGAACGGACAAAAATGCCCCCCACAGTAACCTTCTTCACCATTTTGTTTTTTTTTTTTTCTTTCAAAATCCTCCATCAATGGACGACGGTGGACCACGACCAAACACAATAGTGACTTTTTTTTATGTCCCAACCTTTGTTAGTTACATCTGAGATACAAACCGTCTTGTTAGTTGCTTTTTTCTTTTTCTTTTTTTTTTTTAAAATTTAAAACACTCTTTTGTAAACCTTAAACAAATTGTGCGAAGAAAAAAAATATATTGTTAAAAAGGCTCGAAAAAGTCTCGGAAAAAGCTTAGAAAGGCTCGGACAGTTCATTAAAAGTTTCGGAGAAGAAATGAAAAGGCTCGGATAGTTCATTAAAAGGCTCGGATAAGAAATGAAAAGGCTCGGAGAAGTAATGAAAAGACTCGGATAGTTCATCAAAAGGCTCGAAGAAGTAATGAAATTAACAACAACAAAAAAAATTGTAGAAAAGTCTCGGAGAAGAAATGAAAAGGCTCGGAGAAGTAATGAAAAGAATCAGATAGTTTATTAAAAGGCTTGGAGAAGTAATGAAATTAACAAAAAAAAAATCGTTGAAAAGTTTCGGAAAAGAAATGAAAAGGCTCGGAAGAAGTAATGAAAAGGCTCGGACAAGGCTCGGAGAAGTAATGAAATTAACAAAAAAAAAAAATTGTTGAAAAGTCTCGGAGAAGTAATGAAAAGGCTCGAGCCTTTTCATTTAGTCTCCGATACTTTTCAATTAGTCTCCGAGACTTTTCCGAGCCTTTTCATTACTTCTCCGAGCCTTTTCATTTCTTCTCTGAGACTTTTCATTTCTTCTCTAAGCCAATCATTTTTTTTTTTTTTTTGAATATCCGAGCCTTTTTATTTCTTCTCCGAGCCTTTTAATGAACTGTCCGAGCCTTTTCATTTACTCTCCGAGCCTTTTCATTTCTTCTCCGAGCCTTTTCATTTCTTTTCCGAGACTTTTCAACAATTTTTTTTTGTTAATTTCATTACTTCTCCGAGCCTTTTAATAAACTATCCGAGCCTTTTAATAAACTATCCGAGTCTTTTCATTACTTCTCCGAGCCTTTTCATTTCTTATCCGAGCCTTTTAATGAATTATCCGAGCCTTTTCATTTCTTCTCCGAAACTTTTAATGAACTGTCCGAGCTTTTTCATTTCTTCTCCGAGACTTTTCAATTAGATTCAAAATTCATATAACCAGAGAAAGACTTAGATAACTCCTCTGTCCGAGCTCGACCCCCGAATGCGTTTGCGTAGCGCTGCAAAATTAACTATCCAAAGGAAATGAATTGATAATGTTATGGTGTTCAACCTCCATCCTCCATTGAAGGTTTGTTACAGAGGAATATGAAAGAAAAACTCTCAGTAAACTTTAAAGTAAGAAAGAGAATGTGTAAAATAAGGGCATTTTGGGAAATCACTTATTTTAGTGCCTTTTAAACTTACGTTATTAAATCGGTCACTTTGTCACCAAATGAGTTGGCAAAGGTGATATTTTCCACCATTTCCTCTATGTTTTTTACAAGGTGGTGATACCTTTTACACTTTCTCTTCTGTATCAATCTAATTTTGAGATTTTGGGAGTATAACGGGTTCATTTTTTGACTTTTAGGGCCACAATATGAATTATTAATTTCAAACCTCTCCAGTCCATTGAGCCAGAAGCTACTACACTTTCCTCTCTTAAGAATTTAAGAACTTAAAAATTTAATAATTCTCCCAGACTGTGTTTTCGAGTTTGGAGAACTTGAAAATTTGGGTGTGTTAATAGATTAAGAGAGCTTATAAATAAATTGTAATAAAATGAAAACATTCATATAAAAAAGGCTACTATTGACATTAAGATGAGTGTTTATAGTAATGTTTAAATATTAAATTTTAGACATGTGTGTACTTATAAATATAGATGTGCTTATTATATTTATGGATGTCAATATCCATACCCATTTGGAAATCTTTCACCAGTTTTTCCATTCATCTATGAGGAACAAGGAAATAACAAAACATCAATAAGCCACTAATCCATTTCTTTTCATTTGTTTTCATATCATTTCTTTTGTGATACTTTGTATTTTTGGTTGGGGTTGCTTTTGCTGTTGTTGCTTAGGGTTTGTTCTGTTTTTTCTGGGGTTTATATATATATATATATATATATATATACATTTTTTCTATTGTCAGTTCTTCCTAATATATTTTATATCAAGACAAAGAATTTGAACAATTAGATTTATATATTTTGACTCAAAGTGCATGCATTTGTCAAAACTTTTCTATAAGTTATGGTTCATATTCTTCGTCATGATATATATTATATCAAGACACGAACTGACAATAAAAAGACTATATATATATATATGTTTGAGAAAAACTATATTTTAATGGGTTCCTTTTTTATATAGCACTATTTCCAAGGATATTTATGGAAAAGTCACCAAGTTATTAAATCTTATGGAAATAGCACCAATTATTGTTGCTCTGCCAAATTTGCCCCTAATATCACATCAGCTTTGAATTTGAGGGATTTGTTTTGTGTTCACTGTCTGAAGAGAAACCCACCAGACCCACCATTATCGTTGACGGCGATGACGTATCGGAGAAGCCGACGACGGCGACGATGAATAGGAGAAGCTGACGACGACGACGAACTTGAAATTGTTTGTGAAATAGAAAAAGTTGATGAGGAAGTGAAGGTATGTTGGTAACAATTTCACTGTCGGTTTTCACGAATTGTTCTTCAATAAATTGGGGGTTAGTCCATTTATTGTGTTTGACATCCTATGGCTCAGCTTTAATACTGATCTGATCTGTTTCTCTGTTCCATTTGTGCATTTTTGTTTATTGTTTTTGCTTATTACTTTTTAGTAGATGACAAACAAGTATAAGAAAGATCGAGCACTGAATTCTGCATTTTTTGCTTCAGTTTCCTGTGAATATCAGTCACAATTTCGATTGAACCACAATTTTCTTGTTGAGCCATCCATTTGCTCAACACAAAGCAAACTAAGAGAATTGGATTTGTTCTTTATCTCTGTATACAAAATTGCTTGGATGGACAATGAATCTGAGAGGCTTGCTTAAAACAAGAATGCTTTGTAAAAGAAAATGGAAGCACAAAGAAGCAATCAAAATCAATTGAATATTTGTATCTTCAAACTTGTAGTTAAACTAATTTCAACATTTAACTTTTATAAGTTACAAAGATACTATGTATTTAGCAGTCTATCCGTTGGTAGAATATAAAATCTAAATCGTAAAATCTTTTGCTCGGAAAATCTGCCTGCTCGTAGCCTTGCAGCTATATCCATCTTCATTCTCTCAGCTTCCACAGGAAGAGTTCTAACCAACTGGGCTATTCACTTAGGGACATTCACCGGGATTTCCTTTCGTTTAGTTTCACGTTATGTTGCCAAGGTTATCATTTTCAATAATTGTTTAAATTAATGTGTTATGCAATTCAAGTTTCCTTTCTTTGATCTGCAATTTATTTTGCAAACTCATTATTTTTTGGTATCTTTAGGTTGATTTGTCTGATACGAGCATGAATGATTAGGTTGAGTAGATATAAATCTATCTCTAGGTTCTGATTCTTCTTTACTTGTACTTGGTTTTTTCCACTTATTTTATTTGTTAGGCTGTTATTACATTTGTGTAGTTTGTATGATACTTGAAGTTTTGATTTTTATTGGTAGAAGCTGTGATCTTGGTTTTGGTTTGAGATAAAGTGCTATACAGTTGAAATGTGTGATGATGATTTTGAAATTGACATTGGATTTATTTCAATTCTTCAACAATCATGGGGATTTCATACTTGTGATTACTTGATTTCTTGATTATATAGGTTGTTTGTATGTTTTTCTCAAGTAAATCAGTTTGTTGAATTGGGTGGTATTGAATTTGGGCAGGCAGGGGATCCTTTGTATGTTTTGATGTTCTATTGGCTGATAGTTGTTGGTGCTGGTCTACTAAAATCTGAGGAGATTCTGGAGGGGGCATCAAAGCTTAGCATTTCAAATGATGTTGAGTTTGAAGAACAGAAGTTTATTGCTTTGATGAATGAGGCCAGAGAGGTTGGTCATTCTCTTGTCTCTAATTTGTTTTCTCTCTACTTTGTTCAACATTTGTAATTCAATCTGGCTCCTGAATATTGAGTTATTTGGAAAGAAATAATTTGAGGATTGGGATACCTAATGTATAATTCCAACTTGATAGCAAAATTTTGAAGGTGGTGATATTGCATATAGGGGGGGTGTCTATGTATATCTTCATCTTGGTTCCTTGATATGGTCATATTGTCTAAATTCTGATTTATATTTAAGATATTCATGTATTATACTTTTAACAAAAGGTATATGTATTCTGTAAAGATGAGCAAAGTTGAATGCTGCCACTCCAAGCATCCCAATGGAGATTTGTGCAGAGAAGGCTCTCGAAGCTGTCTACATTTGTTGCTTTGGCAAGGAACCGATAGAAGAAGAAGATGAGAGGTTACTGAATACCATACTTGGTGCTGTATTTCCATCAGTTAAGCAGACAAAGATAGTAAGGATTGTCAAAGACAAGGCAAAGAAAGTAGCAGAAGGTACGGATGAGAACAGTCTTCCAAAACTGAAGTCCCTTCCAAAAGAAGTTGCAGAAATGCAAATGAAGGACCTTCAATTCCTTCAACAGAATAGGGAGGATTAAGCCAATTGTACTGACTTGTTTGTAAATTCATGATTAAAAGTTCCAGATGAAAACTTGATGTGAAATTTTGTTTATTATTTAAGGAAGTGGTACCAGAAACGGAACCATATTTGACGGTTGATACATTCTTGCATCGGCTGCTTTATAGATTTTCTTTTAAGTTAAATTTTCCATCTATATTTGACAGTAAACCTATTTAATATAAGTTTCAGGTGTGGATACATATAAATTATAGTTAAAATAAGTTTCATCAAATAAAAAAAAAAAAGTCTATTTAAAAAAAAAAAAAAGTACTAGATAATATATGAGTGAAAAGGTCTTTTGGATAGTTTGATATTTTTTTTCAAATTTCTCACAGTTAGTCTCAGATAAACATGCGTTACGTCTCGGCTATGATGTAATAAGTTCGATATCCAAGTTTCTGAACTTTCAATAAGTCTTAGCTAACTTCCAGCAAGCCTCAGTTATCTTCCAATAAGTCTCGGTTAATACGTAATAAGTCTTGGCTAATGACCCGAGACTTATTACATATTAACCGAGACTTACTGGAAGTTTAGCCAAGACTTATGTTCCAAATTCTTCGATATCCAATTTCCAAATTCTTGATTCCATTAAGTTTTCAAACGTCCAATAAGTCTCGGCTAATATATAATAAATCTCGGTTATCTTCCATTAATTCTTGGTTAATATGTAATTAGTCTCGGCTAATGACTCGAGACTTATTACATATTAACCGAGATTTACTGGAACTTTAGTCGAGACTTATGTTCCCAAATACTAAAAAAATGTTAACTATACAATGCCTTATTGGGTTAATTTTAGGTAAATTTTGATAAAAAGAAAAAAAACTTAATGGAATCAAGAAAAACAAATGAACATCTGGTTTTAATGCCCCCAAACTTGTCAACATAATTTGATTGTTTCACATAATAAACGCAACCTCAAATATAGTCAAACATACAACCATAATTCGAACATAAGGAGTAAAACATAAAGTCAATAGTTCAATTTGATAATAATACAACCATTTCAGTCAATAGTTCCACATTTTAAACTCAAACTCAAATGTTTTGCTCTTTATTTGGACAATTTTATTTGTTGTGGCCAATATTGTGACATGCACTATATTTTCTCCGGAATTGGGCTGGGATTGGGTTGTTGGTACTTGCATCGTCGGCACTCTGAATCATTGGTGGATTTGGACAATTTCTAATATTGTGTCCCTGTGCCCCATAATAGGAACATTTTTGGTGGTTTCACCTTTCAAAAACTGAGCGGAGTCGGCTGTTACGAGGCCTACCAAGTTGAAACCAATGCAAAACATCCTCAAAGTGTAATTATCCGTCATCTTAACGTCCACATGGGCTTTGATCAATGTCTACCACTAACGAAAATCCATTCCCTAAGATACACCAAGATAAAAGGAACTACCTTATATAGTTTTGTTTTTGTTTTTGTTTTTTTCAAACGAAACAAAATAATGAGGAATCATAAATTCACTCCATGTACTAGAGTAGTTATACTTGAATGAAAATGCTCCATACCCAAAAGTTCACGAGTACATTCCTTCCTTGAACATCCTCAGTTCGAAAACGAATCTTCATGTAAGCCTGATCTTCACCATCCTTTTGAAGATCAGCAAGAGAAACTTCAAACACTCTATTGAGTCCTTCGGAGGCAATCTGTCAGTTGCAAACAATGAAAACTACTAAATAAAATTATACACAACCTAAACTCTTTCACAACTCAAAGCTCTCCCATCTGCTTTAAACTACCTCCAGAATCCAGATTCCCAAAAAAACAATTTAATCAAAGTACAATTAACTTTAGCTAACAAATGCACTGTAAGTCTATAACATAAATTCAACTATAATTATTAATGAACATAAACAAAATTTTTAGAAAACGTAAAGTGCAGTTGACTTTAGGTAACAAATGCACTATAACATAAATTCAACTATAATTATGAATGAACAAATTCTACTTTGTTTCCTAGAAATTTAGCTAACAAAATTTCTAGGAAACAAAGTCGCAACCAATTGCATATTCAACAACCGCTAGAACTTTGAATCAAAAAAAAAAAAAACGCTAGAGCATACATTTACACTAACTCACTTCTTTAGATACCCAACTCAATCGTCACATGAATTCAACATGGAAATTTTTTCTCCAATTCATAACCAATCATCGAATTGTTTTAAAACCATCCAACTTTATCACTAAACAATAATGTACCAAGCAATAAGATCACTATTGATAGCCAACAATATAAATATAAAAGACAAATAAGAAGTAATTTAGCATACCTTGGTGCCTTGAGTTCTGGTGACAAGTATTTTGCCAATATTTCTGACTTCAAAGATAGAAGGAGCTTTAATGTCGTACCAGTCCTTCTTTGCAAATGGGTCAGCTTTGTTTTAGCATCAATCCAATTACCCAACTCAAATCAAAATTATCAAATAAACCTAACACAACAAAACACACATACAATTGTCTATTTTAAAAACAAAATTATACTCACGCCTTCTTCTTGAAAAGATGAAATAGAGATATAATTTGATTCAATAATATTATTGATATCAGGTCGTGTACTTATACAAGAAGGATGTGTATTCATTCCTACAAGTCAGGAACAAGAAACAATATAACAGGGAGTCTAGCTACTAGTTAGGGATTACAATAGAAAAGATAATGTACACTATTTATCTATTTACTAGATAGAGAAAATGTTGAGTTTAACTTCCTAACACTCCCTCTCAAGTTGGAGAGTGGATATCCTGCACTCCTAACTTGCGAATTATGGGAACAAAATTCTCTTTGCCCAGAGGCTTACTTAAGATGTCTGCTAGCTGGTGTGCAGAATCTATATATCTTGTAATCACTGAACCATCTTGGATCTTGTCTCTAATGTAATGGCAATCCATCTCAATGTGCCTAGTTCGCTCATGAAAAACTGGATTAGTTGCAATGTGTAAGGCAGCCTTATTGTCGCAAAATAACAGAGTAGATTCATGATGTATTAGTCCCAAGTCCCTCAATAAATAACGTAACCATGTCAACTCACAACAGGCACCTGTCATAGCACGATATTCTGCCTCGGTAGAAGAAAGAAAGACTGTTTTCTGTCATTTTGACCTCCAGGAAATCAACGAAGATCCAAGAAAGACACAATAACCTGTGGTGGATCTTCTAGTGAGTGGACAACCTGCCCAATCCGAGTCACAATAAGCTCTTAACCTGAAATCACTATTTGAAGAGAAAAATAGACCTTGACCAGGTGCACCTTTCAAATAACGGACAACCCGAAGAGCTGCCTCCATATGAAATTTTCGGGGTTGATGCATGAATCTACTCAAGACATGTACTGCATATGTTATATTTAGCCTCGAAACAGTCAAGTAAATTAATCTACCAACCAATCTTCTATACTTGCTCGGATCTTTGAGCAAATCACTCTTGTCTGATAATTTCAATCCTCGTTCCATAGGAGTATCTATTGGGGCTACACCTAACAAACCTACATCCTCTATGATTTCTAATGCATATTTGTGTTGGGAGATAAAAATCCCTTTCTTAGAGGCAGATATTTCAATACCAAGAAAGTATTTCAGAATACCAAGGTCCTTAAGATTAAAATGACTGTGCAGAAAATTCTTAGTGGCAGCAATGCTAACAGGATCATTACCAGTAATTAGAATGTCATCAACATATATTAAAAGCACAGTAAAGAGCTTGCCTTGTGTTTTGGTAAACAGTGAGTGATCAGCACGAGATTGTACAAAGCCAGCAGAGCAAACAGCCTTTGAAAACTTAGCAAACCATTGGCGAGATGCTTGTTTCAGACCGTACAGCGACTTATGAAGGCGACATACCAATTTCTCCCCCTGTCGCTGAAGCCCAGGCGGTGGAGACATGAAAATTTCCTCAGTCAGATCACCGTGAAGAAAGGCGTTGTTAACGTCCATTTGATACAGAGACCATCCACGAGCTGCGGCTAAAGCGAGCAAGCAGCAAACCGAAGTAATCTTGGCAGTAGGAGAGAACGTATCCTGATAATTGATACCCTCCAGTTGAGTGAATCCCTTGGCGACCAATCTCGCCTTGTACCTCTCAACAGACCCATCTGATCGGAGCTTGATTTTATATACCCATCTACAGCCAATGGGAGTTTTACCAGCTGGAAGCGGAGTAAGAGTCCAGGTGCCGTTTGCTTGGAGGGCCCGTAACTCGAAACGCATGGCTGCCTGCCACTCAGGATGAACGACGGCTTCTGAATATGACCTAGGTTCCGCAATCACACCGAGTTGTGCAACAAATGATCTGTATTGAGGCAGATATCTGTGATACGATACATATTTAGCAAGAGGATAACGAGTACCTGTGGTTGGACCCAGAGAGAAGGAGGTTGATTGGTCGGAGGAAACACTGTTGCAGATAAAATCTTTGAGTTTGACCGGCGGACCACTTTGACGACTGGAGCGACGAAAAGGAAGAGGAACAGGATCGGGGACATGAGGAGGCGAGTGGGAAGGCAGATCGGGAGAAGACAGAGTGAGGATTGTCGAGGGTTCCGGTGAAGGAGTGGGCGAAGGTGGAGGGGGCGACGGAAGGGAAGGAGACGGATTTGATTGCTCCGGCGGAGGAGAGGGATGAGATGCAGGGAAAGGATTTTGGAAAGTGGGAGGCGTGGTAGTGTTGGACAGATGAATATCTGGAATAGGAGAGGAAGTAGACGAAGGAGAGGCATCTGGTAAAGGGGGAGGCGTGACATTTGGTGACAGAAAAGCCTCTGGTGTTGAAGAAAGAGAAACGGGCCAAGAAATATCACGGGCCACAAGTGGAATTGGGCCAGTCACTGGTGGAGAGGGACAATTGGGCCTGATATATGCATAAGGAAAAGAAGTTTCATAAAATCTAACATCACAACTAGTGAAAATTTTGTTAGTCGACAAATCAAACAATTTTTACGCCTTTTGGCCAATAGGATAGCCAATAAAAATTGAAGGAATGGAACGATGATCGAATTTGTGAGACACACGGACATTAGTAGCATAAGCTAAACAACCAAAGACACGGAGATGAGAAAAAGAAGGAGGTTTTGAGTAAAGAAGTTCAAAAGGAGTTTTAAAAGAAAGAACTGGAGAGGGCAACCGATTGATTATGTGGACAGCGGTAAGCGCACACTCCCCCCAAAATTGGGTAGGAAGGTGAGCTTGAAATTGTAAAGCTCGAGCCACCTGTAAGATGTGACGATGCTTACGTTCCACAACCCCATTTTGTTGAGGCGTGTAAACGCAAGAATGTTGGAAAATAACACCACGATCTTGAAAGAAAGAACGTAGTGAGATAAATTCCCCACCGTTGTCACTTCGAAAAGTTTTTATGTGAGACTCAAATTGAGTTTGAACAAAACTAAAAAATTTATTTAAAAGGGAATGTGCCTCAGTTTTATGTCGCATTAAAAATATCCATGTAAAACGTGTAAAATCATCCACAATAGTAAGAAAATAATGAGCACCGGAAAGAGAAGGGTGTCGATAACGACCCCAAATATCACAATGAATTATTTCAAAAGGTTTTATTGAAGAAATGACATTAGGACTGAAAGGTAAACGACTCTGCTTGGCCAAAGGACATACAGGACAAGCATTATTCGACTGAACCGAAAAATTTAAAAAGTTCTTGGCAATGAAACTTAAACGAGGAGATGATGCATGGCCTAAGCAGTTATGCCAGAGATCGGTGGATGATATGGTAAGATTGCAGGTTGGCTGTTTTGTGGCTGTTTTGTGAACGTGTATTGAATTCTTCGCCGCAAGTGCCGCCAAATAATATAAACCGTTACGTTGTTTACCCAAACCAATCATCCTCTTCGTAGCCAGATCCTGCAAAACACACCAATAAGGGAAAAAAGTTATGGAACAATTCAGGCCTCCCGTCAGACGACTAACTGATATCAAATCAACTTTGAAAGTAGGAACACAGAGCACATTATGCAAATAATAGACAGAATTCAGAGGCAGCGATCCTTTTGCTATAATATTAGCTTTATCTCCGCTAGGTAACAATACAGGAGGTAACGAGCAACTGTTGTTTTTGCAAAATAAATTAGATGACGAAGAAATATGATCCGTCGCCCCGCTATCAATGATCCAATTGCGGGAAGCGATTTTAGACAAACCTGGCTTAGTCACAACATTAGCCTGTGAGATAGAATCGTCATTTTTGCCAACAAGCGTCAAAAGTTGTTTCAACTGATCTTCTGAAATCCCAACAACTTGACTGGAAGAACTCTCGGCAACATTGTTTACTGTAGGCCTAGGTTTGTTGTTGAATCCTCTTGGGCCTGTGTTAAATTTTGCCTTTGGATGGCCCACTGGATATCCATTTAATTCATAACAGGTTTGGATCCAGTGTCCCATTTCTCCACAGTGTGAGCAATTGGAGCTTCCTCTGCCTGCACCAGCACCAAGACGACATCTGTCTTGCTTGAAGTATTCCGGCTGCTTCTCTTGCGATCGTGATTCTTGTGACCCATATTGACGGTTGGATCGCTCATACTTGAAAGAATTAGGCTTGCTTCGAACCGCCATAGCTGCGCCACTGCTAGAATCATTTGCAGCATGTGTTGAACTCAAGAGGTGTTGTTTTTCTTCTTAAGAAACAGAGGAATACGCCTGTCGAACCGAAGGAAGTGGATTCATCAGGAGGATCTGTCTGTGAACAGCACTATAAGAGTCATTCAGTCCCATCAGAAATTGCATCAATTTTTGCTAATCTTGTTGTGCCCCAAGGATCGCGTCATTGTAGGAAGCTAATTCATCCCATAGACCTTTCAATTTTGTGTAGTAGATGGAAACCGAGAGTTGTTCTTGTCTAAGATAAGCAATATCTCGCTGAATCTCGAAGATGTGAGGTGCATTGCTTTGAGAGAATCGTTCACGAAGATCTTCCCAAACTTCATGAGCAGTAGAATAATAAATCACACTATCTGAAATTTTCGAACTGAGAGCGTTGACGATCCAGGAATGGACCATATCATTACACCGAGACCAAGTCGCATATCCGTCAGGATCAGTTTCTTTTGAAGGGGCTGTGATTGAATTATCGACGAAGCCGAGCTTATTTTTAGAATTTAATGCTAAAGTTATAGCCCTTTCCAGGTAGAATAATTGTCTCCGTTCAGAGGTTTGGAAACCAAAACCAAGCCCGGATGATCTGAATGATGAGTGAAATAGGGATTTGAGATAGTAGCCTTTGAAAGATCTGCAGATGTGGTAGGAATGACAATCTCCTTGCATGTGTCAGTTGTTGGTGGTGCTTCACTATTGGTCATGATTGGCCAAAGAAAAAAAGGAAGCTACACGAGTGACTTTGAGTGTAGCGATGAGCAGTGATGAATCAAGATGAATTAGGATCTCAACTCTGCTCTGATACCATGAAAAGATGAAATAGAGATATAATTTGATTCAATAATATTATTGATATCAGGTCGTGTACTTATACAAGAAGGATGTGTATTCATTCCTACAAGTCAGGAACAAGAAACAATATAACAGGGAGTCTAGCTACTAGTTAGGGATTACAATAGAAAAGATAATGTACACTATTTATCTATTTACTAAATAGAGAAAATGTTGAGTTTAACTTCCTAACACTTCTTGCATCCCTTCTTTCTTTTTGAAATTCTCTTGTTCTTCCTGAAATAACAACATAAATAAAAATAAATAAATAAATTATACATAAATAGAATAAATAGGTGGGTTTAGAGAGAGAAGGTGAAAATTGGTACCCAACAGCCATGGTGTTAGGGTTTAGAGGTAATTGAAAGGCATTGACATACATTAGAGAGAGTAGAGAAAATTGGTACTTAACAGCCAACTGAGAAAATTGGTATCCAACACCCAATTGGATCAATTATTTCGAGAGGTTTTTAGATAGATTATTTCCAGAGGTTTGTGAGGTCAATGTAAAGATGAAATAGATGGCTTCGTTTTTCTCCAAAGAAGAAAGAAGAAAGAAGAAAGAAGAAATCAAGGCCACCGTTTGAGAGAGACAAGTGAGAAAGAGAAAGAGAGAGAGAGAGAGAGAGAGAGAGAGAGAGAAAGCTTCTTTTTTCTCCAACAAGAACAAAGAAGAAAGAAGAAATCAAGGTCATTTTTATCCATCTCTATACTTTGGTGCTATAAAACATTGAGAGCTTCTTTTGACAATCCGATTTTTTTTTTTACACTTCTTTTCTAAAAATACTTCATTCTCAAAATTTAAATTTTAAAAATTTTTAAAGACACTTCATTTTATTACAAGATTATCATTTTTATTTATTTTAAATTAAATTATTAAAAAAAAAAAAATTATCTTTCCTAAATCATTAGATTAATTATTACATATTAAATACTCTCTCCTACATTTTAATTACCATATTAAACTCTCTCTCTTCAAATTTTTTATCCCCATTCTTTCTCAAGCAAGACTAACAGTTAAAGGAAAAAAAAATCTTACTAATAAACTTGATTTTTAGGAACCATATATATGTATATATTAAGAAAAAAAAATATCAAAATATGAAAATATTTTTTTGTTACTCTTATAGATATGTGATTGCCTAGAGAACTTTAATTCTTTCATTAGTCTTAAAAATTTTGAGTTTAATTGAATTTAGTTGAAACAATTCAAGTTTTCATTAGTTTTTTTTTTTTTTTTCATATATATTACTGTTAGTAAAAAACTAAAATATTCATAAGTTTTTTTTTCTTTAATTATTAATCAAAGATTGATAGAGAAAGTACGGAAATATGATATTATTATTATTTTTTTAAAATGGAGAGAGATTGTTTAATATGGTAATAATATATTTATGGAAGAGAGTTTAATATATAATATTTAATCTAATGATTTAGGAGAGAGAATTTTTTATTTTTTTATAATTTAATTAGTTTAGAGTGTCTTTAAATTTTTTTGTCCTGTATAGTAATTTTAGTTTAGGTTAAAATTGTCATTAATAAAAAAATTCAATTTTGAGTGTGAATAGATAATTTGTGGATTGTAAGGAGAAGCTCTCTAAAACATTGAGTTATTAACTTGGTGATATTACCACAAAACCAATCCAAATTGGTGTTATTTCCCCCTATTCCCTCTATTTTTTAATTATGATATTTTAATCAATAAATATTGGTTATGTTGTGTGTAAATTTATAATCTTAATTTCTACTAAAACTAACTTAACGACCAACAAACTATTGCCTCTTTATATATAATCTTTGTGATTCCAATGTAAATATTAATTTTTTTAATATTGTTTGTGAAGATTATGTAATAGAAAAATAGTGAATAATATAATTTTAATTTTTTTAGCATAGGAGCGAATTTGAGATTGAGATCTCAACTCCATTGAGAAGTGTGATTAGCAATATGTTATTTCTTAATTTCGATCGCAATGACATATTTTAAAAGAAAAGATTAGTATTTGCATTAATTCTTATTATTTTGTTAAGTGTTCCTCCTAGTATCATATTTTGGGTCTGCCCCTGGTTGGGTCATTGGGTGTATTACCACTTATTTTAAAAGGTGGTGCTCAAATTGTTAGATTAATTATTGAAGGTTATTGTGTTATATATGAAGATAGCATTATGGATTAAAATTTAAAAACAAAACCATGAACTATAACATGCTAGTTGTTGGGAGTGGGTAGTTGCAGTCACGAGAAGGTAGCTCGACACTGGTTTAAGAGGGCATTGAAATTTCCCTTACTAGTTTCTTGAACCCACAATCATCGATTTAAAAATGAAGATAATAGGGGGAATATCACCAAATGAGACTGATTTTGTAGAGATAATACAAAGTTAATAATTCTTGTAAAAATAGCACGAAAGTATGTGGTGAGACAAAAATGCCCCAACTTATCTTTTTATTATTATTTTTTTTACTTTTTTATTTTTTTTTCTCTCTTTCTCCCTCTCTCCTCGCTTTTTTTTTTTTTTTCAAGAACCTCCATCATGAAATCGAAAAGACCTCAATTGGAGGTCGATGAAGAAAAAGATAAAAAAAATAAAAAAATAAAAAAAAAAAAAGATCCGGAAATAAGTCTCAACCTCTCAGGTAGGGTGGAAATAAGTCTATGGTACCCGACCCGAGACTTATTTATATAAGTCTATGGTACCCGACCCGAGACTTATTTACATAAGTCTCGGGTCTTATTTCCAGTTTTTTTTTTTAAAAAAAAAAAAAACTTTTTGTCATCTTCTTGTTCAACCTCCATTGGAGGTGAGAACAGACCTCCAATGAAGGCTGTTTCGACGACCTTCAATGTAGGTCGAAACCAACTTCCATTGGACGTCTGTTCTATCACTATCGATTGACTTCCATTAATGGGGGGTTTTTAGGGAAAAATGATACAGAAAAGAATAAAAGTAAAAATAGGGGTATTTTATCCATCACTATAATTTGGTGTCATTTAAATTCAAATTATTAAGTTAGTGATAGTTCTAAAAATACATCTCCAAAAATTGTTATAAATTTAAAGGACTTAGTAAAATTTGCCCTCCAAAACCCCGTGGGAAATGTTCATCCTTAATAATCAATCGACCTTTAAAACAAAAAACAAAAAACAAATTATTAGTACAACTCTGACCAGTGACCACACAATCAATCATAGTCAATTTGGTATAGCGAAGTTATTGCTCATCCATTATTTTGTTTTTCTCTGTCCTTTATATCAAATTGATCACTTGGATTGGTGCCTTTGTTAATAAAGATTGGGATCATATTAATTATGCTGCTTCATTCTTCCAACTACTAATGAATTGAAATCACAATGTACGTATCAAATTTTTGTTGCTTTCTTGATTTTACTTTGATCTTATAATTCCTTCAAAATTACATAAATATATTGTTATGCATATATAATTGTGGTTAATTTGACATTATCTTCTAAATTTTTATGGCAGGAGGGAATTAAAGAATGGAAACAACAAGTATCAATTTATTTCATAGAGATGTGATAATCGAAATCCTATCAAGGTTACCTATTAAATCTCTTATGCGATTCAAATGCGTTTGCAAATCTTGGTATGCTTTAGTTAAAGACCCTTATTTCATTTCTAAGCATTTTAAAGACTACAACAATGATAAAACCCGTCTCCTTACTTACGGACATGACGACGGATGTATAAATTTATTTATTGGGAAAACATTTTTGGATTTATCATGGATATATCTTGATCATCACATGTTCAACATTCAACAAATTAAAGGCCCTTTCAATGGCATCTTCTGTTTATTTCAAAATCATAAATCCATAATTCTGTGGAACCCTGAAACAAGAGAAATCAGAAAACTTAGAAATTGTTTACCAAGTAGCAATAATTTCTCCTTCCAGAAGTGTCACTATAATGTTGGATTTGGATTGGATATTGTTTGCAATGACTATAAATTGGTTTTGATACGTAGTAGTGTTGAAGAAGATCATCATGAATACCTAGATGCTTGGTTGTATAACCTAAGATTTGATTTTTGGACACAAATTGATGAAATTGTTAATAAGCTGCGTCGGGGTTATTGTTCGCTTAAACGGCAAGATAGTACATACTTGAACGGAGTTTGTTATTGGTTAGCAACTAAGCGAGATCATGGTAACATGCAAAGAGTGTGTGTGCTCTCGTTTGATTTATCGAACGAGGTATTCGAAGAAATACAAGGGGCACCGCTGAATGATTATAACGAGAGTTCGGATAAGTTCGTTCTTGGATTATATCATGAGTGTCTGAGTTTGATGGTTTGGGATTGTAGTTGTTTGGATTTATGGGTGATGAAGGAGAAGGAGAGATTTTGGAGGAAAGAATTAAGAGTTGGAGTTGGTGTTGAAGGATTATTTGGGAAGAATAATGGTGATGTTTTACTACAATCAGGACTTTTGAATTATTTAATGTTACAACAGAATCCCAATACAAAAAAATTAAGGGATTTTGATTTTGTTAATTATGCAAATGGGTTTCATAGGTATAAGGAGAGTCTATTAACAATCAAGCTAGATGATCATGGTTTTGAAATTCCATGGTATATTTTGGGTATATAAGTGTACCCATTTGCATCTTTTAATTATTGTCTCTATATAGTGTATATATACAATCATTGTTCCATTTCATTTTTTTTTTTTATGTACCACATTTGAGGCATTGGTATGAATAAGCGCTATTATCACCAAACCATATTGGGCACCGGCATCCTTGTTCATTTCATTATTAACAAACAAAAACTATTCTACAAAAACAAACAGAGAAATGTAGAAATCACTTTTCACAAAAACATCCACAAATACCTCTAGAACATCAATTAGGTTGAAGAGATACAAAGTAACATGATACTTTTGGTCAAACAAAATAAGTTTTATCAAACTACAAAGGCTGCGTATGCCCCTTTTCATCTGTCCTTGCTAGTAACAATAAGATATTAAAAGCATTCCTTGAAGATGATGACATGATCAATATACTTAAAATGTGAAGCACTAATTGCAGATCAAAGATTTGCAGGTAGGTTAAATAAGATTATTAACCATAGTGCTTGTTACAAAATTTGGTTACCTGCCATATCATTCTCGGAGAGAAGAGGTGGTTACCGAATAGCACTCTGGAAATCGCAGCTGACCGTTGATAAATTGGCTTGTTTGGATTTTGCTACAACTATCAACAAGGGAAAAGGATAGGAGAGGGATCTCTTTGCAACTTCCCATCCGTTAAATCTAACTTTTTCATCTTCTCTTCACACCAAAACAATTGTTCTTTGGTGATCCTCACCATTCTAAGCACCCTTGACATGACTTTGATGTCAATGAGGCCAAACAGTAGCTCAATATCTTCCCATGTTTGAGGCCAGGACTTCTTTTTCCCACCTTTCCTCCTTTTTCGCAGTTCCTTCAGCTTTGTCCCTTTCTGCATCACGGAGAGCCAAACGTGGAACATGAAACAGTTGTCAGAAGAAGCTTATGAAGATTAATCAACATGTATACATGCAGTTTCTGCAGATAATATGGAAGTTGTCTAGTGATCAAAGATAAATATATGAACAACAAAATGAAATAAGGTGTTCATAACTTTTGTTCCACAGTCCAAACTAATTTCATATGTATTCTAAGAATTGTAATTGCATGCTAAAAATGATGATTTTTCCATAAATGAAACTCCTAAGTGCTTATAGTAACAGCAACCCAATTGAAGTCTAATCACAAGTTCAATTCTTCAGCAACCCATAGGTTTCTATTTTTGTTGGTACCAGCTAGCTTAGCTTTGTTGAACAACATGGTTCTTCAAATTTTCCCTTAACTTTCTACTTTTTGCAGCTATAATCACCAAAAATGCAATTTGAAATAAGAAAACAAAATGTCCATATGGTCAACATAAAATTGTTTTTTCAGAGGAAGCGGTCAGAACATTATTAGGAGGGTGGTCTTATTATACAACGCTGTCAAGATTGCCTGATCACTAGCTATTTTGAGCACTACTATCGGTATATGGATTTCTTGCTTTACAATAACTCAGGCACGGAATAAATGGATCAAATAACATATAACATTAGGTTCGAACAACTACAGATTTTAAGAGATCTCAATCAATACATATACGAGTACTAGTAGCTTCCACTTCAAATCAAAATCAAGAATAAAGTTTAATCTACACTTTTGACAATTCCCAATTCATATAATGAATATATTTTCAGATAGCCTAAATGCCTAATGCACAAATCGTATAATAAATAATCTTCGGATAAGATCAGAAAAAAATAAGAAATTCTGGTAATTCAACTCTTAACACCAAGTCAGGCATAAGTTTGTTTGAACAAAGAATTTTACACAATAATAATTTCTGCAGGGGTAAAAATTACAGCTTTTCATGTTCATCATATTGAAGGACAAGTGATGTTAGCAACGAAATGGCCCATAATTAGGAAAGGTTTGGGGATCAAGCTAGAATTTCCTAAATTGAAGTCCAGAGAAGACTTCCAAAATAATTATGTCAAATATAAAATTCCAAATGATTAAGGTTTAACCGATTCTTTTCTTTTCTCTTTTTCAATTATCATTATGTTTTTTTTTTTTTTTTTTAATATATAAATTTCAGATAGTGTTGCAAACCTTACCTTTACAAGTAAAGATTGAACTTGATGAAGAGGGGTCGCAATCTGACTCTGATTCCCAAAGAGGTTAAGAACACCGCCCGACCTTTTACTGCTGAAATTACTGCTGAAGTTCTATGGCTTCAGTCCTTATTTTCAGAATTGCACATCTCTCTTCCACAGCCAGCTATATTATGGTGTGATAACATGGGTGCAAACTTGCTTGCTCAAAATCCTGTGTTCCACTCTAAAACTAAACACATTGAGATTGATGTTCACTTCATCCGTGAGAAGGTTGCAGCTGGTATGGTGGGACCAAGGTATGTTCCAACTGATCTTCAGGTCACTGATGTTCTTACGAAGAGTTTGCCTACTGAAAAGTTTCTCTTTTTGTGTTCCAAGCTGAATTTGGTCTTCTCACCACAATTCAGCTTGAGGGGGGATGTTAGAGAAACCACTATGGCTCATTATACATCAGTTATAAGCAGACAAGTGAATGACATTATGGCACAAATCTACACAGGACTTGCTGTGTGTACAGCAGCTGATGAAGCTCAACAACACAGGGGGAAAATATCAAGAAGGCTGATTGAGCTCTCAATCATCCTCATAAGATCGGTGGCAAGGACCACCGAATCTGATTCTTCTTCCTCTGTCTTCTCTTTTTGAGCTGAATCTGAAAGGACAGATCAAACAAATTACATTGCAGCACAAACATTATAATTCATAACTGTCTGCAATAAGTAATTACATATTCAATTAAACAAAAACTTCAAAAGTACAGTCTTCTAGTCGTAAACCAGATTCAAGTTCTATCAAGTAAACGGAAACTGTGATCACAATTTAAGTCATCACTCGGGATCCATCCAGATTCCAGAGGGTCTTACCTTGTATATTAGGAGCTTGGAGCAGTTTAGGGAAGAGATTCCTATTACGAGCATAAATTTCAGGCCTGAGACCTTGACTGATCCAGTGTTATTAGGAACTATATTTCTTGACTGATCCAGTAATACTGGTGATGGGGAAGTGGTTAGGTATTTGAGAACTTACGTAAGAAGTAAATTTAGGAAAGATAATTAGGGATTTTGGGGTTATTATCTTTCATTATTTTATTAGTATTTATCTTTGAGATATTATCTCTTTTAAAGAGATAATTGATTCAAGTTATTATCTTTTAGTATTTGTTTTCTAATTAAACTCTCTTGTATCTGATCATTATAAAAGACCTCTTTAAAGCTTTTGTAGGGTAAGATTTGATGAATTGAATAAAGTATTGAATTGTTTTATTTCCAATATCCTTTTGGTATCAGAGCCTATTTTCGTTCCTATACGCTTCCATCAATTTTTTTCTTTTTCTTTTTTTTTTTCCCACAAAATTCTGCACCCACCAAACCTCAAACACGTAGACATATATTAGCAATCAGAAACCTTCACTGCCAGAAGTACACGTGCCCACGCGCCACCGCTCATGTGCCGCCACCGGTGCGTGGTCGTCACCGCCGACTCCATCAGATTCAGACAAGGTCGGCCGTCACTTTCCTCTTCATCACTGACATCCAGTTCTGCCCCGATCAACATAGATCTACGTTCAAAAAGGCTGACCGCCGCCGCTCGTCTTTGCCGCTGATTTTCGACGCATGGACCCTCACCGCCGGTCCCAAACGACTCGTCGGCTGCTGCTTCATCTGATCGTAGATCCAGTTTCCGATGTCCAGGTCCAGGTAATTGTGTTTTTCGACTAGGGACTTCGCAGTAATTTTTGTGAGTTAAAGGACCTGGTGGAAATTTTCCTAGGCTGTTGCGCGAATTCTGATACTGCTGGGGCTTTTCTCAAATTACACATACTTCAATGGTGTTTACGTAATTGTGCAATCTAGAGGGACTTTTTAGCAATTTTCCACAAACACCAAATTTCAATTCCTCAATGATTAGCTTCCTTTGGAGGACAGGTTGGCTATTCTGATTTCGAAATTCATTGGTTTTTTGTTAAATTCGCAGGCTTTTCTTAGTTATTCGCATTGATCCAATTTTTTATTTTAATTTTAATTTTTTTTTATATTATATTTGGGTTTCACTCTTATTTATTTTAATTTATTTTTATTTTATTTTTGTTATTATTTATTTATTTATTCTTTTTTTTTTTTAAACAATTGCATTTTCATAAAACACAAATAGCTTCATAAAAAATTAAAAAAAAAATAAAAAAATTAAAGTTCCAGCTGTTTATTGGAATTGGATATTTGGTTGTGGACGTACATGTCTAGGAAAGTTCTGTCAAAGGAGGCTGGTATTTAAGTGTGTCCATTGTGACCCTCCACCCTTTCCTGGGAACTTACCTGGTGTATTGTTTGCAATTGTGTATATTATCCTATAAACAAACCCGTTTAGAGTCATAGGTGGTTTATTGTGCACATCCGACTAATTTATTTTTATTATTCTTGTTTTCACATTCATAATACACATAATGGCTACTAAACAAGACTTTGAACAATCAAACCAAGCTTTGAATGACAAAATCACGGCAGTCCAAAATGACCTTGGGAAGCAAATACTTGACCTTACAAATGAAATGCGTGAAACTTTTACCCGTATCGAGTCCCGGTTCACTGATTTGAACACTCACCACTCTTCTAGGGATCGAGGTAAACAACATATGGAAGAACATATTACTGGGTCTACCATGGGTCAAGGTACACCTGTCCTAGGTCATAGACATCCGAGTTCGTCCAATATAGGTCTTAGAGCTTCGGCCTCTAGGGTCATCCCTTTACATAAGCATAGTCAAACATTTCGACCTGAGTCTGATGATGAACCTGATGAATATAGACCACCTAGGCATGCCTTTAGAGGCTTACCTACTGAGGATCATGACGTTAGGCGTCCACCTAATCTTCTTCCTCACCGGAATGTTGACCTCTATAAGAACCCCTATGATGACCGTAGAGATTTCCAAAGAAGATCTTCTGACGACCATTTTGATCCCGCTATGAGGATTAAGGTAGATGCCCTAGAATTTGATGGTAGGTTGGATGTCAATGTCTTCCTAGATTGGTTTGCTGCCATGGATGACTACTTTGAGTGGTATCCTATGAGTGACGAACAGAAAATTCATTTTGCCAAACTTAAGCTCGTCGGTTCTGCTAAGAAATATTGGTAGAACATTCAAATGCAGTATGATCGTCTAGGTCAGGATCCCATCACCCTTTGGTCTGAGATGAAAATTAGGTTGAGAGAGAAATATCTGCCTACCTATTATCATAGTGCATTACTAGACCAGTACCTTAACATTAAGCAATCTTCGTCTAGTGTTAATGACTACATGTCTATTTTTTATGACCTATTGATCAGGTGTAATATCAAGAAAGAACCCGATGTCACTGTAGCTAGGTTCCTAAATGGCCTTAAGTTCAAAGTCAAACGTGTGGTTAGCATACACAATCCTGAGACTTTGGAGGATGCCTACTCTAAAGCACTAGAGGCTGAGAAATAACTTCGTCCTTACCCCTTAGGTGCCCTCCGGGTGACTTACGCCAAACTCGTCCTAGTCCATCTGAGGGTTCCCAGTCCTTCAACTATAGGGGGGTTAATACTTCAACCTCAAATGCTCATTTTAAACTCCCGGCCTCCTATACTGAGAGATAGGCCCGTTCTTCTTTCTCATGTGCGTCCTCATAACCCTAACATTAGTGTCACCACCGTCATGCTAAGGGTCATATCGCTTCTCGATACCCACATCGTACCTTAATCATAGGTCATGAGTATGATGACTATTATCCTCCTGACCCTACGGATAAGGTCGTAAAGCCTATAGAGGATATTCATGATTTAGATCTTGAAGCCGATCTAGATGATAGAGAGTTTGAGGGTCAGTTGCATATAATGAGATGCATATTCACTAAACCGGTAAGTGCTGATACTTGGAAACGAACAAATGTATTCCATACATTTATTCAATGCAAAGGTAAAAGTTGTAAGTTAGTGATAGATGGGGGTAGCACAATGAATATTGTTTCTAATGCTGCGGTTACTAGGTTTCAACTCAATCCAGAACCTCATCCACACCCATTTAGAGTTGCTTGGGTGGATAAAACTTATTTGCCCATTACTCATAGGTGTCTTGTTCCCTTATCCTTAGACTCGTATTTAGAGACCATTTACTATGACATCCTTCCTATGGAAGTAGCTCACATCCTCTTGGGACGTCCTTGGTTATATGACCTTGACGTCAAGAGTTTTGGTCTGGTGAACACCCATATGTTTACTCATCAAGGCAAGACTATTACCTTACAGCCTGCTAAACCTAAGGATAGTATCCCAATACAGACAAACACATCAGTTGTAGATAGACCTTCACCGACAGTGTCACCTAAACACAACCTTCATATCTTAGGTCCTAGTGAGTTCATGCGACACAGCCACTAGATTGGGATTGTGTACGCACTAGTGATGCGAGAGCGAACCCATGACACCTTTACTTTAGGGCTAGAACCAACCCCCGTAATTAGACAGTTACTAGACGAATTCGTCAATGTGACTCCTCAGGACTTGCCTATTAAGTTACCACCTTTGTGGGATATCCAACATGCCATTGACCTGGTCCCAGGTTTCCAACTTCCTAACCTTCCACATTATCGAATGAACCCTACTGAACGAGCTGAATTGAGCAAACAGATAGAGGGTCTTTTGGAGAAAGGATTTGTCCGTCATAGTCTTAGCCCTTGCGCTGTTCCTGTCCTACTTACTCCAAAGAAGAATGGATCTTGGCGAATGTATGTTGATAGTCGAGCCATTAATAAGATTACAATCAAGTATATGTTTCCCATTCCTAGACTCGAGGACATGTTAGATGAGTTAGTTGGTGCTCAATGGTTTTCCAAAATAGACCTACGTAGTGGGTATCACCAAATCTGGATTCGGCCTGGCGATGAGTGGAAAACCGCTTTCAAATCCCCTGATGGTTTGTATGAGTGGTTAGTTATGCCCTTTGGAATGTCCAATGCCCCTAGTACATTCATGAGAATGATGACACACATGCTTCGCCCCTATATTGGTAAGTTTCTCGTTGTTTACTTCGATGATATCCTCATTTATAGTAAGACCGAGAACGAACATCTAGCTCACCTTAGGCAGGTTTTTCTCACACTTAGGGCAGAAAAGTTGTTTGTGAACCTTACGAAATGCTCATTCTTGCAATCTCAAGTCCTTTTCCTAGGATTTATTGTCTCATCCTTAGGTATCATTGCAAATCCTGCTAAAGTTAGTGCTATTCAGGAATGGCCTACACCTAAGACCTTAACTGAGGTCCGTAGTTTCCATGGTCTAGCATCGTTTTATAGAAGGTTCATTAGACACTTTAGCACTATCATGGCACCAATCTCAAATTGTCTAAAACTAGGAGAGTTCAGATGGGACTCAACGGCTAATAAAGTATTTCTTGAGATTAAGCAAAAAATGACCGAGGCATCTGTTTTACGCCACCCCGACTTTTCCAAAGCCTTTGAGATTTCTTGTGATGCATCCGAGGTAGGTATTGGTGGGGTCTTTAGTCAGGAGGGACACCCAGTAGCTTTTTTTAGTGAGAAGTTGAACTCAGCCAAACAAAAGTATTCAACCTATGATAAAGAGTTCTATGCCATTGTTAGGGCTCTTCATTATTGGCAGTACTACATTTTTCCTAATATATTTGTCCTTTACTCTGACCATCAGGCTTTACGTTACCTACAGTCCCAAAAACAATTGAACCCTAGGCATGTTAAATGGTCTGAATTTCTTCAGATGTTCAACTTTGTTATTAGACATCGTCCTGGGGTAGATAATAAAGTTGCAGATGCTTTTAGTCGTGTTCTGACGGTGGTCCAGTCTTTAAGTATCACAGTACTAGGATTGGATAGAATTAAATCAGAGTATTCCACCTGTCCAGACTTCAGCATTATATTCCGAGAAATTTTGGATGGCCATCATCGAGACCATGTAGACTTTGTCATTAGGGATGGTTATCTCTTCCGTGGGTCCCACCTTTGTCTCCCTTGTACTTCTCTTCGTGACTTTTTAGTATGGGAAATGCATGCTGGTGGGTTAGCCGGTCATTTAGGTCGTGATAAAACCATTGCTTTGGTTGAGGATAGGTTTTATTGGCCTTCTTTGAAACGTGATGTTGCTAGGATAGTTTCCCAGTGCAGGACATGTCATTTAGCTAAGGCAACAAAACAGAACACTGGTCTTTATACACCTTTGCCTATTCCCCACACCCCTTGGAGAGATTTGAGCATGGACTTTGTTTTAGGGTTACCCAAAACGGTACGTGCTCATGACTCAATATTGGTGGTGGTTGATAGATTCTCTAAAATGGCCCACTTCATCCCTTGCTCCAAAACAGTTGATTCTTCACTTGTTGCGCGATTGTTCTTTAGGGAGATTGTACGTTTACATGGATTGCCTGTTACCATTGTGTCTGACCGTGATGTGCATTTTATGAGTTATTTCTGGAAGACTTTATGGAAATTATTTGGTACTACCCTTAAGTTCTCATCTGCCTTTCACCCCCAAACTGATGGTCAAACAGAGGTCCTTAATCGTAGCTTAGGCAACCTCCTTAGATGTGTGGTGGGTGATAAACTTGGTAATTAGGACCTTTTTCTCCCTATGACTGAATTTGCTTACAATAACTCAATCCACCGAACCACCGGAAAAAGCCCATTTATGATTGTTCACGGTATTTCACCTCGTCAACCTATTGACTTGGCCCAATACAACTTGAGTCACGTACATCTAAATTTGCTACTGATTTTGCCACTCATATGCATGACTTACATACTGAAATGCGTCGCCAAATTGCATTAAGTAATGATAACTATAAATTAGCTGCTGATGTGCACCGTAGACCATTAGAGTTTGGGGAGGGTGACTTTGTCATGGTTCGCATATGCCCTGCCCGTTTTCCACCACATTCTGTTAAAAAATTACATGCCTGTGCCATTGGGCCTTTTCGTGTTCTCAAAAGACTTGGATCTAATGCTTATTTACTTGATTTGCCTACTGATTTAACAATTAGTTCGGTGTTTAACGTATCAGACTTGTATCCTTACCGGGGTACGTTCGAGCCTCCTGTTATTTTCTCTGATGTCTCTACAGGTCCTTCCAGTAGCCCATTGCCTTGCATTCCGCAGATTTTGGATGATCACCTTGTTACCTCTATTCAGGGTGGTTGTCGATAGTTTTTAGTTCGTTGGCACGGACATTCTTTAGCTGAGGACACTTGGATTTCAGAGTCCGAAGTTCGTGGTCTTGCCCCGTCCTTATTAGAGGATTATTTACAGCACCACTCGCCAAAGTCGAGTTCTTTTCAACCGAGGGAGAATGATAGGGAAGTGGTTAGGGATTTGAGAACTTACGTAAGGCGTAAATTTAGGAAAGATAATTAGGGATTTTGGGGTTATTATCTTTTATTATTTTATTAGTATTTATCTTTGAGATATTATCTCCTTTAAAGAGATAATTGATTCAGGTTATTATCTTTTAATATTTGTTTTCTAGTTAAACTCTCTTGTATCTAATCATTATAAAAGGCTCATTTAGAGTCTTTGTAAGGTTAGATTTGATGAATTGAATAAAGTATAGAATTGTTTTATTTCCAATCTCCTTTTCTAGTTCTATTTCCTTTTGGTTCTACATCAACTGGTCATCCCATAATGATAATTTTTGTAATATTCTTTGTCTATTTCTCTGATCTACGTCAATTAAAGTTCTGAATTTGTAGTCACTTGATGCACTAGCTTATTGCAAGTGTGCTAATTTTACATTGTGCCTTATTGAGCTTGTACTTTGTAGGGACAGCCACCAATTTAATATTGAATCATAATTAGAGGTTCATCTGTTTGTTCTTGCTTCCATGATAGAAGTGCCAGTTGAATTGAATTTTGGGACAGCTTTCCTGTGTCAAAATCATGTCATTTATACATATGTAGCATTAATCCTGAAGTTTTTGCTACAGCATTTAAGTTGTGCAATAAGAGCTTGTGTACCTGATAAGTGCATGTGTATCAATAATTCATTTATACATGATGTATGCAGGTCTACAGATTCCTGTAGACCAGTGGCAGATCACATCTGCACTTCCAATGCATCTAGTTGATTTACTGACTGTAGGTGATGGAGTTCATACATTTTCAGATACTTCTGGTAATACTTAATTTTCTTGAATTCCCTTTATTAATATTAGATTGTGTACCAAATGTATTAAAGCGTTTATCAAAACTAACAGGCATGTACATGAAGAATACACCACCGTTGTCATCAAACAACCTTGCTAGTCAGGGGAATCTGTTGCAGGTCAAACGTTTGTCTTTTATTTAAAGATTCATTGCCAAAGTTCTGTATATTTTATGTCTGGTGAGTGCTCGGTGCATGTGTGAAAATGGGAAGTGAAGAGAGGCACTGTGCTAAAAGTCATTTGCTTGCAGTTGCTGTCCTATGTTTCTGTCTTCTTGCAAATCCTTTTCTGTCAGTTAAATAATTTTTTCTAGGGAAAAGAGTCATATCTTTCTGCTGCCTCACTCTTTTTCCACCTTTTCTTTGCTTCCAATATAAGTTTCAAAAAAAGGAGGAAAGCAGTCGTAAACCTATTTATTTATCTTTGCTACTTAATTCTGACTAGTTTTCTCATATCTTTAAATATGGATGCTCTATATATTACAAAGTTACCTTTTCAAGGATGATAGAGACAATCTTTTAATTGACTGAATGGTTCTTTTTATAATCTTTTGGTGGCTATTGGTGTAACTCTTGCAAAATTCATGTATGTTTTTTTTTTTTCCTACCAAAGTTGCAGGGGAGAGTTGGATTATCTTACTTATAACACTACTCTTCATAGGTTTTCCCTTTAGGCTGAGCCTACATGTAACTTGATATCGCATTGTTATGGCTGAATTTTAACTTTTGGCTTTCCTGGAACCAGCCTGATATCCTTTTTATTGTTAGTTCAGTCCAGGTTGTTTTTGTTTGGTATTTCAGACTGTCCCTAGCTGATTGCAGAAGCTTTCTTTCCAACTATGTTTATATCTACTATTTTTTAGATCAGGACATCAAGTATGTCATTGTTATCTGGTTTCATTCTGTTTTTTTTTTTTTTGAAACGTTAATTGGTTTCATTCTATCATGTACTTTTAGGTCAACTGCTGGGTCACATTTTTTGTGAAACATTCTTGAGATTTAATAATTTGTTTTTTCTACTATAAAAAAAGTATGTTTACCTATTATTTCCATCCAATCGGTGCTTATGAAAATAATTTGGCTGTTTTATGTGATCTTTCTGTATATCTAGGTCCTAGTTGCAAGCTTCTTCATGCCATATCCTTTATGATTCTACTTCAGTGCTTGTACACTACTAAACCTGGGAGAGTGATTTCTTTCGTAGTCATTTTATTAGATTTGAACTGTGAAACTATAACTGTGAAACTTTTTTAATAAAAGTTTTAGATCGTTTATATACTAGAGTCTTGATAAAGATTTTGACAAGGTGTATATCATGTCACAAACCTATCAAGACCTTGATGTGGACGATCAATTTTACTCATTGTTAGAGGGGTTTGGCTAAGTTGCTATATTTGATTCTATACATGGTATTTATTTATATGCATCTTAAATATAAATGAAAATCTAATTATAACATATATGTTCTATCTTAATTAATATTATTTTCTCATTCAAATTAATTTGTTCTTTCCTCCAATCTTACTTATCTAACCCTAATACCGTGTTATACTTCTGATATAATATTTATTTTAATATAATCAATATGTGTTAATTTATAAGATTAAAACATGTCAACCAACTATATTGGGACATCCTATTGGGACGAATACAAAATCCGTCCCAATAGACAGCCTATTGGGACGAAATTATTTCATCCTAATAGGTTTTCTTTTTATTTAAAATTATAATAATTAATTAATTTTATTGACCTTTAGAGATGAATTGTTTGTGTCCCAATAGAAGGTCTATTGGGACAAAATACATAATTCGTCTCAATAGACTGCCTATTGGGACGAATTTATTTCGTCTCAATAAGTTTTTTTATTTATTTAAAATTATAATAATTAATTAATTTTGTTGACATTTAGAGATGAATTATGAATTATTTAGGGATGAATTATTTTCGTCCAAATAGGATGTCTATTGGGACGAATTTATTTCGTCCCAATAAGTTTTCTTTTTATTTAAAATTATAATAATTAATTAATTTTGTTGACCTTTAGGGATGAATTATTTTCCAATAGGACGTCTATTGGGACGAAATACATAATTCGTCCCAATAGACTGTCTATTGGGACAAATTATTTTCATCCCAATATGTTTTCTTTTTATTTAAAATTATAAAAATTAATTAATTTTGTTGAAAATTTTTTATTTTTATTTTGAAGTTTTTTCCTTAAAGATAGATTAATAATTAAATTACCATATAAATTAGAAAATGATGCAATATGGATCATTTTGTTCGTCCAAAGTGGTTCTCTATCGAGATGAATTTTGTTTCTTCCCAATAAGTTTTTCATAAGGATCAAAAACTATTAGTCTTGAGAGGTTTTCTATTATTTAAAAAAAAATAACTGAACCGTCGGAACTGGACTCGAAACCGTTGGTTCCGAATCGAAAACCGAAACCGCTTGTTCCGAATCGAAAATCGGAACTGCTAGTTTCAAATCGAGAACCAGAATCGGGGTCATGTCTAATTCCGAGTACGACTAACGATTGACTCTTTGATCTGACAATATATTATTTTAACAAATAGTTTAATTAAATGTTATAATAAATATTTTTTAATATCAATTTGTTTATCATATAAAAATATAATTTAAATTATTGGAATCAATCTATAAATAAAATTTTGATTGAAAAATAATCAATAAAAATTTAATAACAAGTAGAGTTATATATAACGATTATGCTTATATAATCACATTTGAAGTAGCAGTAAGGTGGATAGGCTTGGTGGGTGGGCTAGTGTGCCAAGTTCTACATGCTATGAGAACACCAATTAAATGGTATTTGTGTGGGCTGCGAACAAAAATCATCTCTATAGGTAGTTTTAAGGGACGAATTTCAATTTTCGTCCCAAAGAACCTATTGCGACCCACCTGAGGCGACGAAATTTGTGATGCATTTTATTCGTCCCAATAGACCTATTGGGACGAATTTTGGGCTATTGGGATGGGAAAAAATACGTCATAATAGCCCCTTATTTATTATTATTTTTTTTTTTTTTTGTAGTGAGGCAAACATATATAGTTTATATTTAACTATTAACATATTTTATCAAACAAACTTTTATCATTTTTTAAAATTAAACTAGTTTTTGAATGTTATAAAAATACTAGGAATACAATTTAATTTTAATTAGTTTAATTTCTAACTCTTAACACTATTATTGTATCATGAATTAAAAGCCATAAGGTTTTTCTATACTATTTTTAGAGTAATTTTAGACATTTCAACTTTATATCTCAACTTGTATTCCAACTACTAATGTATCAATTGATACTCATTAACATTATTTTTTTTGTTAATTTTTTTCTTTTAACATATCCTCTCAAATACATATTAATATAACTCATTATTTTATGGTGCCCCCGCTGGAAACAATTTTTGGCTCCGTCCCTAATCAAAAGTAAATATATTTTTTTAGTTATTTAATTTATTTATTTTTATTTTTAAAACCCTTGGATTTGTGGACTTTTAAATTAAAATTTAATGTCTAATTTTCACTCTAGTAACTATACGGTTATTGTATTGTAGTTAGACTCATTGTTAGAGTAGTGTGAGATGATATTTGTGTCGATGGTTTTTTTTTTTTTTTAAAGAATATTTGTGTCAAAGTTACTTCAGTAATAAATAAAGTAATTCTTGTTTAAGTAGTTAGATCTTTGTGTCAAGGTTTATTACATTTTATTTTCTTCTAGAAAAAAAAAAATCATTGAAGTTGTTACGGTGAAAGTTATCAACTTGTTATCATAAAAGTTTCTTAATGCATGCTAAGCTTTTTTGTCAAATTTGGGATGTGTGTTGTTGAACATTTTTTTACAGTTTTGTCCATTTTACGGATTGTGAAGAAATTAGATTTTTAAAATAAAAGAAAATCTAGTTCTTTAAGTTTTTGCTCTACATCTTACTTTGTGAGAATGGGCCTAAGTAGCATTAATTTGAGATGAATTTACCTGGTTATTAACTTTAATTTTATTAGAAATAAAATACTGAAACCGACAAAATTACCAATTGACTTTACTTTTAAACCCATTTTCATATTCCCTTCATTTCTCTTTCTTATTTCTTTCCTCTCTCACATTTTTTTTCTCACCCTATATTCATTATTATTATTATTATTATTATTATTATTATTTTATGTATCTATCTTGATTCTTTTATTTATTTCTACAAATGTCATTGTTTTTGGGAAAAAAAAAAAAGAAAACTTGTTTGATTATTGTTTGAAATGGAAGAGAGAAAATCGTAGAGAGAAAGCAATAACCAAAAAAAAAAAAAAAAACAGATAAAAAAAATCCAAATGATGAAAAACCTAATGATGGGCACGTGGTTTTTATACAGTTGAACGCGCTTGAAGCTTTTCTGCAGATTAGAGGTTTGCAGAAAGTTTCGCCCACGTGCCACCCTTTTTCACTAGTGCCCTAGTTTTTTATTGTGCCTTTTGTCCGACATGGAAACCCATAATGATGCTTTTGTCTTCTCAGCCCGACAAACTAAGAACAGCAAGGAGGACGAGATGATTGTAGAAAACAGTGGATCGGCCTAACGCCGTAGATCTAAAGATAAGGTAACTGGTAGAAACGATACTACAACTGAAAATTCGAAGAGGGAAGCGATGGGCAGTTTGAAGTCTAAGCTTTTGGGCATGACTTACCCCACCTCTTGGACTGGATTTGCTGCGAACAAGACAAAATTAAGTATTGATAATGAAGATGTCACGATTTCTAATGGACCGTCATGAAACTTTCCCCAAAGCAGCTCTACAGGCCGTGGTCTAATCCCTAATTTTGAAGAACATGGGTAGATCCAATACTCTGAATTTCATGCTTACTAAACTAAATCAGAAATGGACCCTTTTTTGGGCAGTGACAATTCTCTGAAGGCTATTTTGTTGCTAGATTTCAAATGAAGGAAGATTTGGAATTTGTTCTCACCGGAGGCCCTTGGGTTATAGCAAATCAGTATCTGGCAGTCCAGCACTAGAAACTGAATTTCGTACCTGGAGAAGACTCTATTAAAAGCATGCCGATATGGATTCGTTTAACTAAGCTCCCTATGGAATGGATGGACTCTGTTCTGCTGTGGAAAATTTGTGGTATGTTGGGTACTATGTGTAAGGTGGATCCAATTAGGAGGCTCAAGCGCGAGGTAGATATGCTAGAATCTATGTGGAAGTTGACATTTCGAAACCCTTTTTAGGAAGTATTACTATTGATGATATATCTATTAGGGTGGAGTATGAAAGCCTAGGGATGATATGTTTTAAGTGTGGGGAATATGGTCATAATAAAGACAGTTGCTGTAAAGGTATGGTGGAGAAGAATGCTGAAGTGCCATCTAATACTAGTGGAAAGGTACAGGATGATACAGAAAAGCCTCCTTTTGGTCCATGGATGATGGTGTCTTATGGGAAACAGAGGAATCGGAATAATGGCAACAGATTTAGGAATGATGGTAGCTTCGTTGGAAAAGGTACAGGTGGAGGTAAACAATCTGGGATGAGAACTGCTGGTAAAACAGTGGGGTACCTGCAGATATCAGACATGGAAAAGCCAACAAGGATACTAATTCAGATGTTGTGAAGAAAGTTAATTTTAGTAAAGTCGGTGGATCTAGATTTGAAATCCTTAGTGAGGACATAGATGTGATGAAATCCATGAAGAACAGTCGTGGTCTTGAGAGCAGAACCCAGAAGAAAAATACCATCAAAAAAGGTATTAAAACTTCTGATAAGGGTGGTCAGTTGAAGGATGGTAGTAGTCTGCTCAGGAATATTAGGGGTAAAGGCAAGGAACAATACAAATTATTAAGTTAATGATAGTTCCAAAAATACCTTTCCAAAGAGTGCTATCGGTAAAATTTGCCCCTAAAACCCCATGGGAGGATGGAGCCCCATGGGGAATCGCTCATCCCTACTCATCTCTGACCAGTGACCACACAATCAATCATAGTCAGTTTGGTATAGCGAAGTTATTGCTCATCCATTATTTTGTTTTTCTCTGTCATATATATCAAATTGATTACTTGGTGCCTGTGTTCATAAAGATTGGGATCATATTAATTATGCTGCTTCATTCTTCCAACTACTAATGAATTGAAATCACAATAACCAATTAAGTTCTTGATTTTATTTCGGTCTTATAATTCCTTCAAAATTACATAAATATATTGTTATGCATATATAATTGTGGTTAATTTGACATTATCTTCTAAATTTTAATGGCAGGAGGGAATTAAAGAATGGAAACAACAAGTAGCAATTTATTTCATAGAGATGTGGTAATTGAAATTCTATCAAGGTTACCTGTGAAATGTGTTTGTAAATCTTGGTATGATTTAGTTCAAGACCCTTATTTCATTTCTAAGCATTTTAAAGACTACAAAGACGATAAAACCCGTCTCCTTACTTACGGACAAGACGACGGACGTATAAATTTATTTATTGGGAAAACATTTTTGGATATATCTTGATCATCACATGTTCAACATTCAACAAATTAGAGGTCCTTTCAATGGCATCTTCTGTTTATTTCAAAATCATAAATCCATAATTTTATGGTTTAACAATTAGCAATAATTTCTCCTTCAAGAAGTGTCACTATAATGTTGGATTTGGATTGGATATTGTTTGCAATGACTATAAATTGGTTTTGATACGTAGTAATATTGAAGAAGATCATCATGAATACCTAGATGCTTGGTTGTATAACCTAAGATTTGATTTTTGGACACAAATTGAAGATCATCGTCGGGGTTATTGCTTGCTTAAACGGCAAGATAGTACATACTTGAACGGAGTTTGTTATTGGTTAGCAACAAAGCGAGATCATGGTAACATGCAGAAAGTGTTTGTGCTCTCGTTTGATTTATCGAACAAGGTATTCGAAGAAATACAAGGGGCACCGTTGAATGATTATAACGAGAGTTTGGGTAAGTTCGTTCTTGGATTATATCATGAGTGTCTGTGTTTGATGGTTTGGGATTGTAGTTGTTTGGATTTATGGGTGATGAAGGAGAAGGAGAGATATTGGAGGAAAGAATTAAGAGTTGGAGGAAGTGTTGAAGGATTATTTGGGAAGAATAATGGTGATGTTTTAAAACAATCTGGACTTTTAAATTATTTAATGTTACAACAGAATCCCAACACACAAAAATTAAGGGATTTTGATTTTGTTAATTATGCAAATGGGTTTCTTAGGTATTAACAATCAAGCTTGATGATCATGGTTTTGAAATTCCATGGCATATTTTCTGTATATAAGTGTACCCATGTGCATCTTTTAATTATTGTATCTATATAGTATATATATATACTATCATTGTTCCATTTCATTTTCTTTTATATACCACATTGCTGCTTCGGTGATCTGAATGTGCGCTCTTACCATCAAACTACATTGTGCGCCGGTATCCTTGTTCATTTCATTATTAACAAACAAAAACTATTCTACAAAAACAGACAGAGAAATGTAGGAATCACTTTTCACAAAAACATCCACAAATACCTCTAGAACATCAATTAGGTTGAAGAGATACAAAATAACATGGTACTTAAAATGTGAAGCACTAATTGCAGATCAAAGATTTGCAGGTAGGTTAAATAAGGTTATTAACCATAGTGCTTGTTACAAAATTTGGTTACCTGCCATATCATTCTCTAAGAGAAGAGGTGGTTACCGAATAGCACTCTGGAAATCGCAGCAGACCGTTGATAAATTGGCTTGTTTGGATTTTACTACAACTATCAACAAGGGAAAAGGATAGGAGAGGGATCTCTTTGCAACTTCCCATCCGTTAAATCTAACTTTTTCATCTTCTCTTCGCACCAAAACAATTGTTCTTTGGTGATCCTCACCATTCTAAGCACCCTTGACATGACTTTGATGTCAATGAGGCCAAACAGTAGCTCAATATCTTCCCATGTTTGAGGCCAGGACTTCTTTTTCCACCCTTTCCTCCTTTTTCGCAGTTCCTTCAGCTTTGTCCCTTTCTGCATCACGGAGAGCCAAACGTGGAACATAAAACAGTTGTCAAAAGAAGCTTATGAAGATTAATCAACATGTATACATACAGTTTCTGCAGATAATATGGAAGTTGTCTAGTGATCAAAGATAAATATATGAACAACAAAATGAAATAAGGTGTTCATAACTTTCGCTCCAAAGTCCAAACTAATTTCATATGTATTCGAAGAATTGTAATATGCATTTCTTCAAATTTTCCCTTAACTTTCTACTTTTTGCAGCTATAATCACCAAAAATGCAATTTGAAATAAGAAAACAAAATGTCCATATGGTCATAATAATGTCACATAAGTAATCAACATATATTTGTTTTCTTCAGAGGAAGCAGTCAGAACGTTATTAGAAGATGGTGTTTTGAGCACTACTATCGGTATATGGATTTCTTGCTTTACAATAACTCAAGCATGGAATAAATGGATCAAATAACATGTAACATTAGGTTCAAACAACTACAGATTTTAAGAGAACTCAATCAATACATATACGAGTACTAGTAGGCTAGTAGCTTCCACTTCAAATCAAAACCAAGAACAAAGCTTTCAACTAATATCACGGTATGCATGACACTGTCAATAAAGTTTAATCTACACTTTTGGCCTAAATTGAACTAATATTAGGAAGGTATCAAGCTAGAATTTCCTAAATTGAAGTCCAGAGAAGACTTCCAAATAATTATGTCAAATTAAAAATTCGACATGATTAAGATTTAACTGATTCTTTTCTTTTCTCTTTTCCAATTATCATTATGTTTTTTTTAATATATAAATTACAGATAGTGTTGCAAAACTTACCTTTACAAGTAAAGATTGTACTTGATGAAGAGGGGTGGCAATCTGACTCTGATTCCCAAAGAGGTTAAGAACACCGCCCGACCTTTTCTTGTCTATCTTTATGAAAAGGTGGAGAGTCAGGATTGAGCTCTCAATAATCCTCATGAGATCGGTGGCAAGGACCACCGAATCTGGTTCTTCTTCCTCTGTCTTTTCTTTTTGAGCTGAACCTGAAAGGACAGATCAAACAAATTACATTGCAGCCCAAACATTATAATTCATAACTGTCTGCAATAAGTAATTACATATTCAATTAAACAAAAACTTCAAAAGTACAGTCTTCTAGTTGTAGCAGGTAAACCTGATTCAAGTTCTATCAAGTAAACGGAAACTGTGATCACAATTTAAGTCAACACTCAGGATCCATCCAGATTCCAGAGGGTCTTACCTTGTATATTAGGAACTTGGAGCAGTTTAGGGAAAAGATTCCTATTACGAGCATAAATTTCAGGCCTGAGACCTTGTTCAAAGGGCTCATTTTCAATAAACCTTTGCAATAAAACCTGGAACTGTTGAAGCTCCTGGGCACTTTGGTTGTAACATGTGGGATTTTCAGGTTGGAATGATATTTTCTGGCTCATTTGAGTGTATTGGCAGTGAAGTGCCTCCCAAGTTAAGCAAATTTGAGCTACATATGCTGTTTCAAGATCCTGATAAGGGTCATTCTCTGGCTGTTGCAGGTTCTCAGTTTCTTCTCCGGGCTGTTCAATCTTTTTCAAAGAAAGGCAGCGAAATGGAGATGCAAGCTTTTTCGATGCAGATTTTGGTGATGGAGTTGAAGGAGTTTGGGAGCCTATAACAGAATAAAATATTTATTCATAAAGGAAACAGACAGAATACAGGAAACCAAAATTAGAAGTAAACTTTGGTAGCATAAAACAGAAGATTTATCAAGTTTTGGAAGAACTTAGATTGGACTCAGCGAGACTTCGATCGAGTCCCAATTCTGAATCCACTCAAAAGTGGATAGTGTTCAAAATTCTAATATCATCTATTTGGCTAAAATCAATTCTTAGCATCTAAATTTATTCCCAAACAAACAAACTACTTTAATTTCATATAATGTCTGTCTTTCCTCTACGCATTGCACACACACACACAAGACACAGAGGTTTCCTGATATCAATGAAAAATTCAGTAAAAGTTGCAGTATTCTTTTCTTTCATTATTAAAGACAACATATCAAGAATAATAAATAGGATCAATTGAAGAAAGCAAGAAACTGGACAATGAAAAACCAGTATTTACCAGCCACATTGAGCTGTTGTGCACTCATCCGATCAAAAAACAACATCCGTTCGCAATACTTTTCATACACAGCATCAAACCCGCCCCACCATCGTCTACCTTCTGCCTCCACATCTCTCCACTCACTAGAGCTGGTCTCGCCGGCCTCCTCCTCCTCATCTTCTTCCTCCTCTGCGCACGACTCTTCTTCAGGAATCAATGCCATAAAACTGTTCCTTCTAAGCTCTTTCAACCTTCTCTTAACCTCATTCGTTATAAAATCATCATCATCATCTTCAACATCATTAGCAAGGTCACTATTAGGAGACTTGTTCAAATCATCCCCCACACCACCACCATTCTCATTCTTGGGTTGTTGTAGTTCCTCTTCTTGTACAACAGGCTTGTTCTCCAAATCCTTTTCTGGCTCTAAAGGTTTATGGCCTTTCCTGAACTTTCTAACTTTGAAGATATCCATCCCCTCAACAACTGATTCTATTCCCTTGAAAATAACAACTTTTTAGTCACAAACATTAGATTCAGATTCTTTCTTCCATGTCATACTAGCAAAAGACAAGAGAGAAAAGCTTTCTACTTGGTAGTTAAAGAATCATATTCCTATTCCAAATATGATACAGTCCTCTTCTTCTTCTTCTTTTTTCTCCCAAATCTTAAATTTGCAACAATGTGAGATTCCCAAGAAACTAAAAATGTTATCTTCCAAGTGTTGAACCACCACCTCTTCAAGATCCTTGAAGATCTCCAAAAAAAATGACCTCAAAGTGCAAAATCACACTTACACTAGAGAGCTCAAATCAGCACTTCTTTGATAAAATGATCTGCATTGGAAAAACTAATAAAAATTCCAACCCAGCTAACCACTCTTCCTTTTTTTTTTCTCTCTCTCTCTCTCTTCTAACTAAAGAAACTGAACCAAACACCAACCTCACCGACAAACCAAAAAAATGAAAAACCACAAAACGAGCAATCTCAAAAAGGTCAGTCACCTTTTACCAAAATCCCAGAACCACCATCAACACTTCAAAGAAATTTGCAGAGTTTCACAGCATTTCACTCCTTAAAGCCACATTGTTTTCCCATCTTACCTCATACCAAATCACCCAACCAAAGAAAAAAAAAATGAATCAAAACCCTCTAAACCCAACACAACACAAGCAAACTCCTACACTTTTATCACAACCCCAGATGCAGATTTCACTCCAAAATCACAACAACAACAACAACAACAAAAAAAAAAAAAAAAAAAAAAACCTAGAATTCAACAAGAGACTAGGGTTTTCTTACAAAAACAAAAATAAAATACAAAAAAAAAGGAGTGAGGGAGTCTAGTACTCTATAATGCGTCAGTACACTGTGCAACAGTGAATGGTTGGGAACAAGAGAGGTTATAAATGAGATCAATAAATTTCTATTATATTAAAAGTTTCGATGGTTGGAACTTGAAAATTGGAATTACCATTTTTAGATAAATAAAAAAAAATTAAACATTGCTGTAGCTATTGATTAGTTTTTATAGGAAATCTGTATTTATTTTTAATTTAATGTATGTGTTTTTTTGGGATTTAATTTAATTTATATATAAATATGTGTAAAATTGAGATGGAGATTTGTGATGTGTAACACGAAACCCAATAAAAGCAGTAGGCATCGTGCAGAGAATATTGTCAGAGACCACTCACTCATTTCTTTCAAGTTTATATAATACAAGAAAAGAAAAAAGCCGCGCAAATGGAGCTTTTTTTGATTTGTGCGTATGGAAAAGACTAAAATGTCCTTTTACAATGTCTACAATGACTATACTGTCCTCTCTTATTTGTTTTTGACAAATATATTATTTCTATCTATGTCCAATTTATTTATAAGTCCCTTCCTTTAATAAAACTTAAAATTTAATGTATAATATAAGCACTCAATTAAATGACAATTATAACCTTGTGAAAATAATTTATTTAATAATATATTTATTTTTACACCCACTTGAATTATTAATACATCCAATTTTGTTGTTTCTTTGTTATTATGAAACCCTAATCTTAACCATAAAACTAAAATCTTATTTATCAAAAAAAGTATGTGGTATGTTAATTTAAATATGAATATAAAATATAAATCCAAATTATCCAATACAACGTGCCAAACGAGCCTATATATATTCGTGCATCCATCTAATAAAATTGTACCATTTGCAATTTTAGATAAATGTTCATTTGATAAGGTTAATCCAATGGTAAAATCTCATATGCCTACACCACGAGATTGTGGATTCAAATAAATAAAAAATGTACACCGACACGGTGAGACTCAGGAACCTTAAATGCCTGGAGGGCTTCTCAAAGCTTATAATTCTACTATTGAAGCTTCCATACTGTTTGACAAACTCCTTCAACAAAATAACATTTTTTTTTTTTACATTTTGTATAGAAGTCTTAACAACTTAAACCAGGAAGATGATGTTTATTCTACAAAGAAGAAGACAGGGAAAGAGGTGATACCTGGCCTGCAGATTCAAGAAATCCAATCACATTTGAAGGATTTCTATAAACATTCATCGGTTTATATCACACATATACATATACAATATAAATATCCTTTTGTGAAGGCAGAGAATGAAGATCTTCAACCTGTGATGTTACCATAATTTTGCTGGACTGAAAGCAAGAGCTATAATGCCATATTGATATATACAAATACTTCCATTGTTGTCGAAGAAAGCAATTTGAGGTGGACTAGTAACCTAACCATGTGGGTGGTATCGGCTGAAACTTGTTCTTAGCACATGCCAACAAGTCATAGTAATCTACATGGTTGAAGCAGTCACGAAAATCTGTAAAAAGTTTTTCAAACACCCTCCATTGCACTTTATTTGATCTCGAGTACGGAAAAGGAAGAAAAACCTGCAGTATATAGAGAGTATTGCAGAAAAGGTTGAGTAATTTTATGAAAAAGAAAAACCAACATATTACACAGAGACATTTCGAAAAAATAACATTGTTGCATGCACACCTCCTTTTTTCCTTTCTAATTTTCTCTGAAAGCAAACTAAATTTAAACTTATTAACGTTTGCAGAATACTCGGTCCACTTAAAGTTTCAATTACCAAATAGGTCACCTTTCTTTTTCTTTCTTTTTTTTTTTTTTTTGTCTTTGGACAAATCTCTAGCTCAGACCGATCAAAGTTATATTTTTCATCATATCAAGTGGCATGAAAAAGTAATGGAAAAAGATGGTTTCTGAATACAGCTTACATCCCCCTCTAGTGCAAGACGCTTAAGTAGGAGAAATGTTCGCTCATTTTCCTCCAAGTTGTCAAGAACAGCCTGCCAGATCAATGAAGCAAGTTCATGTGCTATGTCTTTTGATTTGCCACAAGCAATAAACTGATCTGCCAAAACCCAAACACATCCCTCTTAGGAGCAATTGAGAACAATCAATTTCTGGAAACACTAAGCGCAAAAACATGCTTAATCATCAAAAATAGTGACCCTAGATCAAACGATCACGAAATCCTAGCAAATAATATTTTCTAGTTTCCTATTAAGAAATGAAATGCAATTTCAATGGTAACAAATATTGGTTGAGCACACTATTACACCATGGATTTGGTACCCAAACATATTTTTGGTTTTATGTTTTAACATATTCTTACCTCAATCACATAGCCAAGAAAGACATAAAGAAGCATAACATGATAACAAAATTTAAAACATGGAAAATCCTTAAAATAGAACATTATCACAGCTACTAAAGGACATTAACTTTGCACGTGTGTATTAGAGATATTTACATGATGCATGTGCCTCGGAAAATAAAAAATACAAGCTTCAAGGATGGGAAGGTGAGCTTTTATCTACGGCTAGTAGAGTTTTTTGGTGAAATCAGTATATCAAACTAAACATTTGCGCTCTTTCCCTCTCTATATATACAAATGGCCTGTCAGCTCTATCAAGCAAATTAAAATTTAGGCCAGGAACTTCATTTGGATAGGCGACTTCCAGAATATAAAATCCACAACAGTTGCTTGGTCCACAATAGCAAAATGAACAGATTACCCTCAAATAGGTGAGATACTGTATGAGCATCCACATCACTAAATGATCAATATCATTGTATCAAATATCAGCATCAAGGTAGAGAGCACATATGTGCATTCTGCAAGCTTGACTTGCCTGAGTCAACATCAAGTATTGGTTTCCATAGATATATTGGGATCCAAATTTATGGAACTATTGAAAGTATCACTAGAATTCTGATATTTCGACAATATTTTCCTGTCCTTGCTCTGCAAGAGAGCAAGGTGGCTGTTGAGCACATATTTTTTTTTACGTAATTACAACCCTCAATTGTAGGTTTATTAGTCCTTTTCTCAATCACTCAAATTGGTTTTTCAAGGTTAGACAGTTTTTCGATCTCCTTCACAAGATTTTGGTTGGTTGTATCTACAAGGGATTTGCTAAATGTAGGCACTAAATACAGTCTGTCCCTCAGTCACTTGTCTCATTTTATGACTAGTGTTTCACCTTTTCTCTTTAACAAACCGGTTATAACATCACTAACCTAAAAGCCATTAGCTTCAAATTAATTACCAAACTGCCATTCTCTTTCAATACTCCAATTTGGTTTATCTATTTTACATTCCTAGCTTTCCTGTGTCATTATTCAACTTCAGAACCACCAAAAATGGAAACAATGGAACAATGAACTCGCCTCACCTCCTCTTCATTCTTCTTCATTATAACCATACCCAATTTTTAATCAAAACCACTTTCTCCATTTTTATATCTCCATGTAACAATAAGAGCATGAAAAATTGAAAACAAATTAAACAATGCAACTATGAAATCAAAAAGTGCCAAGGGTCAAGAGACACCATTGCTACACTCCAAAAACGCAAGCCAACTACATCATCATAAATCTCCCTCCTCAGTCCTGTAGATTTCACTCTACCTCCTCCATCTAACTGTACTCTTCAAACCCATCATGGATCCCACTTTATTCTTCCTTGTTACAATAAACTCGTTTTGCAATTTTTAGTTGCCTAAAGATAAGATTTGCTACATTTGACTTGAGTTGCAACAAAGGTTATGATATCTGTGTTAATGAAAGAATGGCGTTGGGAAGAATAAAACACTTTAAATAAGGGCAATTTTGTAATCTTATTTTTGGAAATTTTGTAAATATAAAGTAAAAAAAAAATGCTTTTTAATTAAAGAAAATGAACTGCACAGTTTCAAATGCACAATTCCATAGCACGGCTCCTACAAATGTGATTCCTGATAGCTAGATGCCATCCACTGTAAGTGTAATTATTCAGGGGACTTCTACACCAATCCATATTAAATTGGATGGTACTAATTATCGTATTTGGTCTAAGATTTTGGAGATGCATATTGCTGGCAGAAAGAAGAAGGGCTATGATGAATGTGAAGTTGAAGATTCTCTATTAAGTCTCGGCTCATCAATCCCATGACTACTAATCAGATGTCGCACTTTGTGCGGTGTGGAACGGCTAAGGCGGTTTGGGATACGGTTAAGAGGAGCTATCTTGATGCCTCTAACTCTTCTTAGGTCTATGAACCGATGAAGAAGACCTTTCAATTGTGTTAGGATGGTCAGCCTCACACAGAATAATACAATGAGCTGAACTCTATTTTCATGGAGTTAGATCATTGAAGGCCAAACGATATAGAAATTACAGGAATTTTCGATTAACCACCCGTGAAGCTGAGAAGCTCATCTAAAATATTTATAGACAGAATCAAGTGGTTTCAAATTTCGACATAAATTGACCTTGAAATTATGAAAATTATCATAAACCTCCTTTAAGAGTTCACAAAAACCTATATTTAAGTTTCATAAATTCTATTAAAGACCTCCCCTGCTGGGAAGTCTCTGCATATTTTCCAAACTAGGCAGGACAACCTGTAAGCTGGCCAGACCATAAAGGAGGCAATAAGATTTAGCTTGTGACCAAGCTTGAGCATATGTTTAAGCTCAATATTGGAGCTTGAATTTGGCCTGAGCTTGAATCAAATAAAAAAATAAAAAAAAAAATCAACGAACTAGGTAGTGCTAGTCAGACTTTATTCCTTTACTCCTAATACCAAAACACAAAAATGATGATATTCGCAAGGCAAGGCAGAAGTGCTAACTAAAATAACTTTAATGGATCAACTCAACTCATGCATAAATATTCATCCATTCCAACTCCAGTTACAAATATATAAAATTTGCATACAAGACAAGAAGTGTAAGAGGATATAGATAACATACCAATAATTGTTCCATGAAGTACTCCTGAAGGAGGTGGCATGGTTGAGAGTTCAAGCTGCTCTTTCAGAAATAAGTAAGTATGGCCCACAATCTCATCTATCTCACCATCCAGGGCAAATACATGTTTACTAACATGTAAAGCTCTGTACCTCCTGAAACCCAGTAGGCTACACTTAGAATGGCAACAGGTCTTTTGCTTTGAGTAAGAGATAAAACATATTCCTAACTGGTTAATTAGGTCTCCAAGGTAAAATGTGGGGCATTATTTGACAGTTCATATTGTATAAACTATAAATGTGAGAAAGTAAAACGATCCCTTCATCAAAAAAAAAAAAATTTCGATTTTACCTCCTGCTCAACCCTCGAGGTATAGGTCCTGGCCACCTTTTAGCTTGGACGGCCAAAGGAAAGGTCCTGTTGAGAGCAGCTTGCCACAAACATTCTCCACGAAACAGATTGGCCCACTGCTTTTTAACACAAGATATTTGTGGCCACTCTAAGACAGGGATTCGAATAAAAATTTCTATCAGGAGATGGTCAGGAAGCTTTCCAAATGAGTTACCACCTGATGTTAAAGTGACATTATCATTATTATCTGTCATTACAATCTGCAAAAGCATGAATCGAAATGTTTACATTATTCTTTAATTCTCTGAAAAACTAAAGGGAAGATAAAGTAACAAAAGATATGCAGAAGAAATGCAAACACCTTTCCATTGAATAGCAGTAAAGTGGAATCAATAAAAGGCAATGAGGATTTCAGAAATTCAGAATACTGAGTATATAATTAGCTACTACATGAAAAGCTTTACAAGGCCTTACTTCTTTCCGTGAAAGAAATTTGAGACTAAATATCTAATTTCAAAGAGTTAAGTTTGCGATGCAAAAGTATTTCACCGATTCATGACAAACCAATCATCTAAAATTTGGGAAGCAAATTATCATTTAACATCAATACAGTTGTAAGTAACGTTTAATCCATTTATCCTGGTAATGGATACTAGGGAAACAATGTAGGATGCAAAATAGTCGCCGCAAGTACATTGGTTCCAACTGTTGCAAAAGTAAATAATATCCTTATGTAACTAAGTGATCACTATTTGACAATAAGTGTACATCACTACATCCTGTTACCACGTGAAAAATCCATGCTTACATTGCATCCCACATAACATTTGAAGGCACGGTGAGTGAGACAAGACAACTAAGCCTCATATTACAGATGGTATGGCTGAAGTTTTAGACATCCTACCAAATTCACAGCATTACAAGTACTTGTCCCATTTAAAATGATGACATTGTTCACATAATTACATATAATCAAACATTTTGACTTGCAGAAGGCACTTAATTGGGACGCTTATCCAAATATACCGAGATTCAAATGTTATGGCTGTGATAACAACGAATTAGGAAAAAGGTCTCCATCAAATTCAAAAGTATCTTCGTGTACATAAATCCACGTCAACTTTTCAAACACTAAACATACAAAATCACCAAATCTATGAGAAGCAATTTCTTTGAATGGCTCCCAGGAAAGTAAAAAGTGTTAAGAACTAAAGAATGAAAGAGAACTGATAAGCACAAAGACTTTCAAGGAATGATGGACAACTGAATTTATCCGAAATAAATTGAAGAATTACTAAATGCAGTATTGACAAATTAAAGATGGAAACAACTGTAAATAAAATGATCATCAGAGCATGTCTGCACAGGCTGGTTTCATCATTTAGCAATGAAGCAACAAATGCACCAGTCACTGTTCATGATTTAAATCCTCATAATCACAATATTCAAAATTGCCTAATTTCATATTTCAAGATTTAGTATTAAAACCCATATACAAATCAACCATCAAACAGCATATTAAAGTAATTAATGAAGTAAACAAATTGCATGCACAACAGTTGACAGAAAAACTAAACCCAGTTTCAATTAAGATAAATTGAAATCAACCAAATGACCATTTCAGGGTCACCAAAGCCAAGTTGTATTTTCTTATGTAATGAGTCCATACATAGCCAACTTTATCACCATACTTTTTTCTTCAACTTCAAAATCATATACAGAACACAAATAATATCAAAAACCCAGAAGCAGCAAGTGAATTCAATCCACACCCACAAATGTCTGACATGAACCAAGAAATAGATAAGAACACACACAAACAGAGCAATGAACCATGTATAAAGATAAAGAAAAAAGAAAAAAAGAAATCAATTGAAAGTGTATTTACCTGACAGATAATCAGAAAACTAAAACAAAAACCCTTTTTTCTAATTTTTTTTCTTTTATTCTTTTATTCCTTCTACAGTTTCTCCGTGAGCTGTGAGTTTGGTGAAGAAAACGAGTAGTAGTAGCTGAGAGGAGAGCTTGTTGAGTTATGTTGTGTGATACTTGATGTAATCACCTGAGGTCTTTGTTTTTTTTTTTTGTAGTTATAAAAATAATTTTAATTTTTTTGATGTTTTTTCTATTGTCCCAAAAGACATCATAACTAAATTAATCGAAACAATAAAACGGTTCATCGAATACCCCTCTCACCCATATTATAAGGTTATAAATTTGAATCTTAATAAAAAAAAAAACCTCAAATTTATATAATACTTATAAAAAAAAAAAATGGAAACAAAATTTTGTATTTTGTAATTGGCAACCGTTTCAATTCAATATGAATGTTATAATTAATTAATTTTTCTATCAAAAAAAATTGTTGCAATTAATTACTTAATATTTTTTTTAGTTTTGGTATTAAATGACATTTTCTTATACATTTACCGAATGTTATCATATAAATATTGTCGTTCATAAATATGATTTATACACTCATTTATAAAAGGAGTCGGATTCTCTGCTGATTTAATTGTTTTTCTTATGTTTTTAAAGTATATGGTTGGTTATTGACTAAGTGACATCATGAAATTAGATAAAGTCAAGAAAATCATGATCCAAATTCTTTATAAATACATTTGTATCTAAATTTTTTTAAAATAAAACTATTAACATTAGCACTCATTCATATAAAGATCCATTATACTTCATCTGAATATAAAGGAAAATTGATATTTTTTTTTTTCCAAAAAAAGTTACCTACTTACCACAAACAAAATAATTAATTTCTTTTTATGTATTCATTTTATTAAAAAAAAAAAAATGAAATGCCCATCGAGTATTAAAAATCATTAATATTAACATTTGAGAATTGAGTTTTTATTTATTTTTTTTTTTTTTTTATAAGGGAATATTTGAGAATTGAGTTGTGATCAACTATACAACTCAATATAACACTACACTAATAAAACAACAAATGATAAATGCAAACTTTTATCACAGTAAGTCGAACACTCACACCGCTGTAGATAAACTATAACAAAAGGATACAAAGTTGTCCACACATTTTTTTTTATTTTTAATATAGCTAAAAATATGATGGATGTAATTAATGGACATATATTATTTGAGTTGATCTTCTCAATCTAACGGATCCTTAACGTAGAGTTTTTTTTTTTTTTCCTTTTATTAACACACCAATTATAATATATTATCAAACTGAATAAACGTACACATTGGATGGTTCCAAAAATGCATTTAAAAATATCAGGAGTGATAATAAAATAAACATTAATATTATGTGAAATTACAATAATCCCCAAAACCTTATAATCAAATATTCAAGATTAGTATTGTTGATATATATATATATATATATATTCAAGATTAGTGACAATTAGTGGTCCATGGATACGCTTGTGGTAACCGCACCGAACGTGAGATCCCTCAATTTTTTTTTTGAAGGACCGAGGTCGTGAGATAGTGAGATCCCTCAATTAAAAAAAAAAATTAAAAAAATGTGATTAGATTAATTAAACAAAATTACCATTTACAAAAATCTCTTACTTTTAAGCACCTTGTTTAACAATGCGTCACGTCCAGGAAACCGACTCTTAATCTCCACCGTCAGATCTTCATCATCATCACGATCACCATTATGATGATCATCCTGTCCATTTCCAATACTACCCCTACTATTACCTCTAATCCCTATTTTGTCCCTCACCTTCCTCATCCTCCTCTCTCTCCTCCTCTCTTCACTCTCCGATAACTCCCTCCTCTTCTCCTTCATCTTCTTCTCCTCATCCACCATTTTCAACTCTTCTTTTCCCATTTTACCCTCCACTTTCCTCGGTATCCGACCGCCATTGCTGGTACCTAAAAGCTGGAAATCCACCTTGCTCCACCCCACTTTGTCGTCGTTGTCCCAACCGAACCTCTCACTCATCTCCGCCAGCCGAGCCGCCGCACTCTCGTCACTTCCATTGCCAGCACTCGAAGCAAAACTGTTGATGTTTATGTTACCGGTCAGCAGATTCTCGGCGAGCTCCCACTCGATGCGGTCGTTGTAGATGGGGTCGTGGAGTACTTGGTCGGCGAGCTCGGCCCAGTGTTGGAAATCGCGGGCTCGGAGGTTTTTGGAGACCCATTTGAGGTATTTTGAAGGGAGAGAGCCTAGTGGCTTTCCTTTGTGTCTGCCGAAATCTATGACTCTGTCTCTTGCTAGAGGGAAATGGAATTGTTGTTGTTGGGTTTTTTTGTGGGGTGGTTTTGAATAAGAGCATGAGATGGTGACGGTGGTGGTGGCGGCGGGGGTGCGGAGGAGGAAGAGAGACATGGAATGAGAGAGAGAGAAAGAGAGAGAGAGAGAGAGAGATAAGGTGAGGATTCAGAGAATGCGAAAGTGTAAGTGTTTTTGGCTGTTTGTATCTTTTTGTAAGGGTTAAATACAAATATATAATCCCTGGATTTAGGTGTACTTTCACAAATATGTTAATATTTGTTCATAATTACACAAACAGCCCTTTCCGTTCCTTATCGTGTACTCGGGGCAAACTTGTCTTGATCCAATTTTTAATTATTGAAATAATAATAAATTAAAATAAAACAAATAGATGAAAGAGATCATATCTCATCAAACCAAGATCCCCTACCCATAAAAAATAAATAAATAAATAAAAAACCAAGGACGTTAAAAGTCTCTCCCTTTCGTTTCTCTCTGAACAAAAGGTGAAAGTTTTTTTTTATATTTCATTTGTCCTTCCTAGTGATACTTGTTTTCTTTTTTTCTTTTTTTTTTCTCCTGATCTTCTCTCCCGTTTGGTTCTTTCTGAACAAAAGGTGAAAGTTTTTTTAAGGCACCTGTTCTGGACTTCTTTTGTCCTTTTCTAGTGTTTTTTTCTGGCCTTTGTATTGTGGTTGCCTATGATGAATGCAGAGGAGATTGCATACCTCTGCAATGCCTTGTCCCTAAAAGAAAAACAGGGACAGTCACGGGTTTTAGATGGGAGTTTGAAAGATAAAAGGAAACAAAAGCTTGCTCTCTATCTGGTGGGGAAAATTATGACAACCAAACTGGTTAACAAAGGGGTTTTCTTTGATGTTATGTCAATGATATGGCGAGTGAATGGAGGAGTAGAGAGAAGCATTAGAGGGAAATATTTTTGCACTCCACTTTAAAACTGTTGAGGATCGCCAAATAATCCTAATGGGGGCCCTGGTATTTTGACAGGGCGATTATTATCTTTGAAGAACCAATGGGAACTGGGGATCCAGGGAACATGTGCTTTAACAGAGCCAAGTTCTGAATCCAAATTCATAATGTCCCTATTTTTTGTATGTCTGAAGAGATTGGTTTCTTTCTAGGAAAGATGATTGGTGAAGTTCGGGAAGTTGACATTGAGTATGGGAAAGGTGAAACACGGTTTTTGCATGTTAGTCAGTAATTACAATAGAGGAACCATTAAAACGGAGCTTACGAGTGGATATTCTGGGCTCTGGAGTGGTCACCACAATGCTCCTCTGATACGAAAGACTACAAGACTATTGCTTCAAATATGGTCGTCTAGGACATGTCTTGAGAGAATGTCTAGAGGTTGTAGGAGAGCGAGATGTTAAATTGGAAGATAGCATGCGGTTGAGTGTTTGGCTACGTGTTTCAAGTCCTCCCAAGAAAGCTAGATATGGGACTGGAAGGCCTTTTGATTGAAACAGGGGAAGGCAAAAAGGTAATCATGGGAACAATTTCTTCTCTCATTCTTATAGTCGGAGTTCAGGTAACTAGAGGAGCCTGAATACCGAGTTACTAGATAATCCCTCTAATGATGGCCTAAATCAGGCACCTAGGGATAAGGGGTAGGTGGGTTACCTAGCCTCTGAGAATGTGTGCGCACAGTCTGACATGGAGTGTTCAGGAAGTTCTGGTATCAACAATTGTGTTTCAGTGTTGATAGGGCCTTTTGATACGGTACATGTGGAAAATAAGGATAAAAAGAAGAAGGAAGAAAATGAGGTTGGAAAGGGTGTAGGTATCATTAATGGGCTTGGGTTAGTTGGGCAAGCTGGGCAACCCCAAAATCCTAGCATTATTGAGTGTGATATAGCCCGAGACCGAAATAGTGTGCTTTCTTTAGATGAGAAACAAGTAGGGATGGAATGCCTTATTAGTGAAAGCCCAACTGTGTCTGTTGAGCTGAGTATCAATGATGGACTTTCAATCCCCGGGTCCTTATGTATTTAAAAAAAAATAGGCTAGCCAATTGTGGTCCGGGTGTATGGAGGCATGTTGAACACAAAAAGTCCCAGATAGTTGATGTAACTGATTTGGGGAAAAAGTTGGGCAAACGATCTAATTGTGATTCTTTCTCAAAGGGACAGCTAGAGAATGAACAGTCCAAAGTGGCCAAATTTGAAGCTTTAAGGAAGGTCAATGCCGAAGTTCAAGCGACTGGGGATGGCTACAATGTAGATGATAACAGTATTTATGGGGAACCAAGGCTTCAGACTATCTCTACTTCCAATTCTCTAAAGTCAGATAGTGTTACAAGTTGGGAGAATGATGAAAGAGTTAAGGTGCAGTGTTCTAATGAAACAGAGATATCGGCGAGTTGGTCTTTACCGGCTTACCGGACGCAATGAGGACCATCGTCTGGATCGCTCGGGGCTTGGGTAGTGGCCGGGCGTTTCATATGATGCTTAGGTTAAAGCAGAACCATAATCTAGAAGTAATGTTTTTAATGGAAACCAAGGTTAGTCATGTTGTTTTGGAACTAGTTAGGGTAAAACTTGATTTTATGGGAAAATTGGTTATTGATTGTAAAGGGAAGAGTGGGGGTTTGTGTATCTTCTGGACTTCCAATCTGGTAGTGGACATACTTTCCTACACAAAGCATCATATTGATGTGAAAATTGAGTTGCATATGAGTGTTGTATGGCGATACACTAGCTTTTATGGTCAGCATCATATTGATATGAAAATTGAGTTGCATATGAGTGTTGTATGGCGATACACTAGCTTTTATGGTCATTCGATGGCTGCTCAACACCACAACCCATGGACGTTGCTCAGGCATCTCCAAGGTCTCTCTGAGTTACCTTGGCTGTGCGTATGAGATTTTAATGACATTTTAGTAGAGTTGGAAAAGGAGGGAGGAGTGGAAAAACATTAAAGTCTGATGGATAATTTCTAGGAAGTTCTTGATGACTATGGGCTTGAAGACTTGGATTTCTTAGGACCCCCCTTCACTTGGTTGAATAAGTGTGATAGTGGGCACATTCAGGAGAGGCTTGACCGTGGGGTTTCGTGTCTCAAATGGAAACAGCTTTTTTAGTTCTCAATAGTGAAGCATATGGATTTTAGAGGTTTTGATCATAGAGTGTTGCTGGTGGACATTTTAAATCATGAGGAGTTTTATGCTTATAAAGTTGGTCATCCAGTTAGAAGGTTTCTCTTCGAAGCCTGTTGGGTAGAGGAAGAATTGTAGTAATCTAGTGAAGGCAAATTGGGGAACTTCCAGTCCTTTACACAGTATGTGTGATATGGCTTACAAAATTAAGGGGGAAATGTGAGTCAGTTTTTGGTTTGGAGTTCTACTAAGAGAAAATATCTAAAAAGGGATATTATAAACTACCAAAAAGCCCTCTCTCTTGCTTCTGCAAATATTAATCCCGGTTATTGGTCTAATATCAGAATCCTTAAAAACAATCTTGACAGGTTGTATGAGATTGAAGAAATTTATTGGAAACAACGCACGAGGATAGAGTGGGTGAGAGGGGGTGATAAAAATACCAAGTTTTTCCACCGTAAGGCTTCTATAAGGCGTGCTAGAAATTCTATTTGAGGTTTGATTGATGGGGAGGGTTCTTGGCACACTGATAAAATTGAGATGGTTGTTGCTATGACTAAATATTTCTCTGGCCTGTTTAGTTCTTCTTTGCCTTTTAACGACCTGATTGCTAAGGTAACTATGTCAGTTTAGTCTTACCTCTCGAATAGGAGCAGAGTGATGCTTGATAGAATTTTCATAGCGAATGAAGTTAAGATAGCAATTTTCGACATGTCTCTGACTAAAGCTCCGGCTATTGACGAGCTCCCGGCTCTCTTCTACCAACAATATTGGGAGACAGTATGGGATAGTATCACAAAGGCTTGTCTCTGTTGCCTCAACGATGGGGATTCACTGGAAATCGTAAATATCACCCTTATCGCTCTCATTCCAAAAACTCAACAGGCTGATAAGTTGGCTGATTACCGCCCCATTAGCCTTTGTAATGTTACCTACAATATTGTTGTAAAGGCTTTGACCAATAGGCTGCGTTGTGTTTTAGGTGAGGTAATTGGGGAAAACCAAAGTGCTTTCATTCCAGGTCGACTCATTTTTGACAGTGCCATCATTGATTTTGAATGTTTGCACGCTTTAAAAAGAAGGAAAAGGAAAGAAGGATCGATGGCGTTGAAACTTGACATGTCAAAAGCATATGACAGGGTCAAGTGGGGCTTTTTAATGTGTATGATGGCAAAAAAGGGATTTTCAGAGAACTGGATGAACAAAAATATGGCGATGTATCTCTTCAGTGTCGTTTTCCTTTAATGTTAATGGTGAATTTATAGGTTTGTGAAGCTATCTATGGGCTTAAGATAGGGCGATCCCTTATCCCCGTATCTTTTTATTATTTGTGCTAAAGGTTTATCTAGCCTTTTACATCAGGCAGTTACTAATCGATAGATTTCAGGTTTTCGGTGCAATAAATGAGGGTCTGATGTCTCACACCTTTTATTTGCAGACGATATCATTCTCTTCTTTTCGGCGTCAGAAGGGGATTGTATCACGATTTAGAGAATCTTGGATGACTATGCTTCGGCTTCAGGTCAAGTCATCAATTTTGACAAATCAACTCTTTGTGTTAATAAGTCAATTAGCAAGACAATGGGGATTCAGTTGGCTGCTATTGTGAGGGTTAGGTTAGTGGATTGCCATGAAAAGTACATGGGCCTCCCCTACTTTACTGGTAGGCAAAAGAAGAATCTCTACTCCAACATAAGAGACCGGGTGTGGGAGAAGATTAAAGGATGTAATACAAATTTTTTATCTACAGAAGGGAAAGAGGCCCTGGTTAAAACGATGATTCAAGCTATCCTTACTTATGGTATGAGTCTTTTCAAACTTCATAACAACTTTATCTTTGATATTAACAGGTTGTGCGCTCACTTCTGGTATGAGGGCTTCGATTTGGTTAGGAAAATCCATTGGGGATCTTGGGATAAAATCTATATTGATAAGAAAAATTTAGGGATGGGTTTTAGGGATCTTGGTGTTTTTAACAGAGTTATGTTAGCAAAACAGTGCTGGAGACTGGTGTCAAATCCTCTTTCCTTAGCTACCAAGGTTTTGAAAAATTGTTATTATCTTGCTTCTACCTTTTTGGATGTAGGGAGTTGTAGCGCTGGTTTGATGGTCTGGAATAGCTTCCTTTAGGGTCATGGGATTCTAGAGGCTGGTTCTAGGTGGCGGATAGCTCGCGGTTTAACTGTATCTATCTACAACAACCGTTGGATCCCGCACCCTTCTACTGTCCAGGTTATTTCGCCCTTAATTTTTGGTGAGCATGTGACTGTGAATGCTCTTATCTCGCCATCAGAGTGGCTGGAATATTCCCTTGATCCGTTCTTCCTATATTCAAGATAACGTGGAGGCTATTTTAAGCCTACCTATTAGTTCTACGGGGGTTGATGATAAAGTAATTTGGCATTTTGAGAACTCTAGAGCTTATTTGATTTGTAGCGGCTACAAGTGGGTAGAATTATTGAGGTTTGTGAGGGTTCTTTAGGGACAAAAAGCTTGGACTAGTGGTGGACAATGGTGTAGGGGGTTAAAAATTCCTTCTAAAATGAAAACCTTTATTTGGAAGGCATGTCTGAACTGGATCCTTACTGCAATCAACCTTGCAAAAAGAAGGATGATGGTTGAGCCCTGCTGCCAAATTTTTAGGAAATTACCGGAGTCAACCATCCATGCCATTTGGGGATGCTCGAAGTTAAAAGAGGTTTGTTCTTCTTGCCCCTTCCTTATTTCTTTCAATTGGAAGAACCAAGCCTCGACTCTTGATTTCTTTCTCTTTTGTTCAAAAGTCCCCGTGAGAGAGGAGTTAGAGTAGTTATGTGTGATTTTATGTTGTTGTTGGTAGTGTAAAAACCAAATGGTCCATCAGACAAGTGTTAGATGTGATGAGAATATTATGGCTTGAGCGGTTAACTTTGTTGTTAAATTGCATACAACCAACGGTAAGGCTGTTGTGAAGCCTAGTTTAGGTGCAAACCAGCTGGTTGTTAAATAAAGTTGCCCTCCTGAAGGTCTGTACAAAGTAAATACGGACGCGGTTATTCTCATTGATAATGATCGTGTTGGCATTGGTATTGTGGTTCGTGATCATCTTGGGTGCGTGATGGGATCCTCTACTCAGAGCCTGGTTACTTATTTTTCCCCTCAAGTGGTCGAAGCTACGGCTCTCCTTCGTGGTGTTTTGTTTGCTATGGAGTCTGGCCTAATCCCTGCTGTTATTGAGTCAGATGCTAAGGTTGTTGTTGATCTCATTAATTCTGGAATGTCTCCTTTTACTAACATAGGCATCGTTATTTTGGACATTATTCGCATCATTAGTTACCATGATATTGTTGTTTCCTTTACTCCTAGGTCTGGGAATATGGTCGAGCGTAGTTTGGCTAACCTTTCTTTCTCTTTAGAAGATCTAATTTTCCTTGAAACCTAACCTCCATCTGTGGAGAAGGTGGTTTGGCATATTTGTCTGGTTAATGTTTTTTTGATATCAAAAAAAAAAAAAAAAAACCTCTTATCCATCTTATTTGTGCTCACCTTTTAAACATTTGGTGACATATAGCAGTCAAACAAATGAATAGCTAAGATTAATTTTTGTTATTTTTTCTTTCTCCAACTAACAAACGACACCGTATGTTTCAAAAAGTTTTTTTTTTTTTTTCATTCTTTCAAATCAAGCTCTGTTCCAATATATATATATATATATATATATTTCTTGTTGTCAATTATATGTCAAAGTTGTCAAAGAAGAGAGAATCACCTCCGAACAACAACACGAGGCCAAAAATCTTGTCATTCCAATTTAACAAAAAAATTAACCGAGTAGAGCTCCACACTAGTGGTGGCAAGGTTCCAGTTCGGTTCCGGTTCCGGTTCCAGGTTTGGGTGGAACCGGAACCGACGGTTCTGAACCTTTTTTTTTTAATTTAAATTTAAAAAAAAAAAAGAATTCTAAATTGTAAACTTGTAATAATGTAATTTTAAATAATAAAATAAAATAAAATATATAAATGACAAATTACAAAATAAACAAATGACAAAATACAAATTACAAAAAGAAACTAAAATAAAATAAACAAAATGTCAAATTACAAATTACATATTACATTTCATTGGACATTTGGGAATTAGGTCACCCAAAGTTCGAAAATAATATAAAATAAATAAATGATAAATTACAAAATTAAATTAAAAAAAAAATGTAAAGTTATTAGCCTTGCACTTAATTTTCACTATAATTAAGTTGTCTACGTATCATTTTGGGGGGTTTAGAGTAATTAAAGGCCACTTAGTTCTCTTACCTTTTATTGCAGGTTTGTTTATGACATGGACTTGTGATGACGTGAATACGTGATCCACATCTTCTATTTCGGGCCCGTTGTACTTGTCTCTCCACTTTCATGTTCGTCATCTTTGAAGAAATCGTATGTTATCTCATGTTTGATTTCTTGTTGTCTATATTGAGCCTTTGTCCAATCATCCACTCAAACCTGTATCTGGAGTACTTTCAGAGTCAAGCGTGAACGCCTTTCATCCAAGATATGCCCCCTGGCGCTGAACTCTTGTTCCACCGCCACTGTAGAAACTGGTGTTGAAAAAATATTTTTGGCTATTATAGTCATGATTGGATAGTACTTTGCGTACTCTTTCCAATATTGTAATATATCAAATTATTTGTCTGACGTATCTTCTATAAACTCATAAGAATCATTTAGATAAGATTCAAGCTCAGAATACTTGTCAATGCTTGATGAAGAAAAAGATCTAGTTTTTTTGGTTTTTTTTTATAATAGACTATATCATAAATTCAAAAATCCAGAGGATGATGATGTGGGCTGTGCAATTTGTGTTCGTGTAACATCTACGTTGAGTGAGGATCCATAAACTAAAAGATATTCATTATATAAATAATACAATAATTTATTAATTCTATCATAACACGCATTAACATTATATTCTATATTTAAACCTTGGATGCCATAATAACCATTGAGATAATAACAAAAATTTTGTAATTTACAACATGGATCAAAAATCATGGCAATCAAATAAATATCTGGCAACTCATGATAATAACGTAACCATTTTTCTTTTATAGCATTAACGGCTTCCCTTATTTCTATGTCAGATTCACAATAAGCAAATGCACCAGCAATATTTAGACTTTCAATAATAAATAAATGAGTTCTAGGATAATAAACACCAGATAAATTTGTTGTAGCAGTATGAAAACATTTAACAAATTGAAAACGTTGTAACAAGCATCCCAATGAGATTTATAAAGGTGAATGTCAATAACATGAAATTGAATAAAAGAAACTAATAAATATCTATACTCGTAACTTTGAGCAAGCAATTTATAAGTAGAATTCCAACGTGTTGGAATATCACATGCAAATCTAACGGCACGTCTACCATTTTGTTTACAATATTTTACCCATGCATTCATTATAGAAGAATGTTTCCATAAAAACTGAAGGGCTTGTTTAATAGGTAGAATAAAATGATCAAGAGTTTCTAATTTTTTTTGAATACATAAATTTAAAACATGGCATGCACATCTTTGATGAAAAAATGCACCACCAACAAATGGTTTGCATAAATCAATTAAAGATGGAATAACAGCAGTATTGCTAGAAGCATTATCAAAACCAATTGCAAAAATTTTGTTCTCAGTTTTATACTCTGAAAAAAATAATTCTAAGCATTCTAACAATATTTTGAGCAGTGTGTGAATCATCAAAAACTCTAAATGCAAGAATTCTTTTTTGGATATTCCATGCATCATCCATAAAATGGCAAGTGACATCCAAGTATGAATGTGATTGCCAATGGTCAGTCCATATGTCGGCACATACGGAAACACGACCGTTATATTTTTCAAAAAATCTTTCTAACTTTTTTTTTCTCTTACATAAATCTTTTCAAGTGTATATACAAGAGTGGATCTAGGAACACGGCATGCAGCAGAGTTTAATGCTCGTCGACAATAATTAATAAAACCAACCCTTTCACCAAAATCGAATGATAAGTGTTCTAATGCTACCATTCTAGCTAATTCTTCCCTATTTTGTTTATCAATATAACGAAATAATTGTTGGTTAGGAGTAGCGTACCTGGGAATTTGTGTTTGTGACCTCGATCTGGTCTCTGCTTCTGGATGTTTGGTTTGAATATGCTTCCGATAAGTGATATATCCTCCGGATTTGGACCACTTATATACTTTATTGCAATAATTTCAAGCCGCTACATAGCTTCCCTCTTCTTACCTAACTTTCTTCATATGTTTGACAAATATATCAAATTTGCTCTACTTCGGATCAGGTTCATCCTTATCTGCTTCCGGTGGATCAAAATCGTAATCCGGAGGTGTATCAATATCAGACATATTTTCTAAATGGCTTGTCAAATTAGGGCCGGGGGGTGGCATTATGATCAGATTCTGAAATTATTAAAGGGGGAGTATGAATGTTTAGACCTAGGTCTTCAGCATAGGTCTGGCGTTGCAGATAATCGTGATATGTGGTGTCGTTATGACCGAGATTATCGACCATTTGACCCTTACCTTTCATTGAAATCGAACGCCTAGGATCGTCATGGCCGTGACCCCTTCCATTTCCACCACTTGCCATTGAATTGGACGGAATATATTTGGGACTAGAGAAATACTGAAAATCTGAAATAGATAATTGAAAACTTAGAATTTAGAAGAATAATACTATAAAGTATAAATCTATATTCTATAATAATATAATACTATAATAGTAGATTAGTAGTAACTAGTAAGTACTAAGTAGTAACTAGAAATAAGATAAATTGTAAATAAAATAAATTGTAAATAAATGAAATTGGAAACTTAGTATTTAATAAATACTAAATAGTAATTGGTTATTCGGAAATTAAATAAATTAGAAATAAGATAAGTTGTAAATAAAATTAATTGGAAATAAAATATATTGTAAATAAAATTAATTACAAATAAAATTAATTGCAAATAAAATTAATTGCAAATAAAAAAAATTACAAAATTAAATAAATAATAAAAACCTTAGAAACTTGGAGTCTTTGAGAGTGTTGAAGATTTGAGAGTTGAGTATTGAGATAATGAAACTTGAAATAAAAATTAGAAATTTAGAATTAGAGATTTAGAGAATTGAGAACAGAGAGAATTGAGATTTGAGAGAAATGAGATTTGAATAGAGAATGAGAGGAAAATAAGAAATTAGTGTGAGATTGTGAGGAAAAATGAAAGGGGATGAGAGGTATTTATAGATAACAAAAATAAAAAATAAAAATAAAAATAAAATTATTAAAAGGGTGGCCGTTGAGGCCCAACGGCATGCTGACGTCAGCATGCCGTTGGGCCTCAACGGTCCAAAAAAATAAAAAAATCAGCCGGTTTGAACCGAACCGGAACCGTCGATTCCAGGACGGTTCAAACCGACCAGTTCGTTAAACATTAGAACCAAAACCGAAACTGGAACCGGGTACCATCGGTTCCGGTTCGGTTCCACGGTTGGAACCGGAACCTTACCAGGTCTACTCCACACCCACCTATCCAAATCAGTTTGAGATCCATCAAGGTTATATCAAAATTGTCTCTTCTTAGGTCATTGATCCGAACCGGAACCTTGCCAGGTCTACTTCACACCCACCTATCCAAATCAGTTTGAGATCCATCAAGGTTATATCAAAATTGTCTCTTCTTAGGTCATTGATAAAATTTAGTGATTTCATCGGGTTTCTTAATTGAAGTGGAGCCACCTTCTTTCTTCTTTATTTCATTTGGGTTCATCACACAATTGTAATGCTCAACTGAAATGACAGAAAAGTTTGTAAAGAAGAACAGGGGAAAAGAGCAGAAAAGCAAGATAACAGAGGAATTGAGAGAGAGATTTGATAAAATTCTTAGTTGTCCAAAAATATACAATAATTCAAACACAACGACTAATTTGAAAACCTTATCTTCAGACTGTCTTCAACCTCTAGACCTGACAAAAATCAGTTTTTCTTCATCTATTTTCATTGAATCTGGCAACCAAACCAAAGGCAAACATAACCTTTATCACCCATTTGCCAAATCGGGCAACATCACAACAACATGAACAACTCAAAACTTGGAATCCAAACAGAAAAATCTCTAAACCCAACTAATTTATTCACATACTCATTAAAGTCAGACAAGAACCCATCACATTTAAAAACAAATATCAACACTCAGACAAACTTGTTTCAAAAAAAAAAAAAAAAAAAAAAAACACAAACAAATTCACATGTTGGTTTTCTATCAATCCATCACAAATTCACCCATTTGATTTTCTTAGAAAGTAGCCGATCGATGGAGACTATCACGGATCTCCACCGACGAGAACTAGCTCAATCACTATATTTGGGTCTCCATCTTTGATCGTCGGCGATGGAGATTGGACACCGAATTGAGTCTGTGTCTCCGATGTTGGGTCTCATCGCCAATGAGCGATCTAGTTAAAAATGATAGGTGGGTGTGGAGCTCTACTCAGTGGCAAGACGGAAGGGTGGTTCTAGGTCTAATCGCGGACGAGATGAGGGGAGGGTTTTCTTGTTCGCGGCGGCCGGATGAGAGGGGGGGTCATGACGGCGCGATTGATGTAGAGGGTGTGGGTTACGTTGACCAGATGAGGGTATCGTTTGTTAGAGGGAGTGAGAAAAAAAATAAAGAAATGAATCTCTATCATTTGTTTGGTTGCCACATGTCATCTATGTTTAAAAGATAAGCATGTCTTTTAAATATGTCACCAGATATTTAAAAGATGTTTAAAAGATGAGTACAAATAAAATGGGTAAGGGATCTTGGTCCCGTCCAAATGACCAAAACATTAGCTTAGAAACTATCCCAAATGATCTAATAAGTGATTTACCCCACATTTTATCATCTCATGATTTGTATGGTAATGATAACTCATTTACCACCCCATTTGGATTGAGTTTTAAGTTAATTTTTAGGATGGTTTAGTATTGCTCATAGGAGAAATAACAAGACATTTCCTTAATGTTTTATTTTCTTGAAAGTGTTTGCTACCATCACTAAAACGAGTTTGTTAAATACAATTCTTAATAATAAAATAATAATAATAATAATAATAATAATAATAAGGGTTAATATCAAAGATAACCCCTCATCTTTAAACTATTATTGAATATCTTGATAAAATATTTTTATTTTAGAAACATCCCATATGAACTAACAGACAATGGTTCAAATGATTGAGTTTTGATGTTAAAAAGTCTAAATATCCATATTTAAGCTTTAATTGTATGAATCGAATATGATGTCTTGATAAAAATATTTTTATTTCAGAAACATCCCATGTGAACTAACAGACAATGGTTCAAATGATTGAGTTTTGATGTTAAAAAGTCTAAATATCATATTTAAGCTTTAATTGTATGAATCGAATATTATACCATCTCACTTTTACCAAGTAAAAGTATTGTTTGTTAGTTCACAACGGGTGTTCACAAAGTAAAAGCATTTTTATCTAGATATTCAATAATAGTTCAAAGGTGAAGGGATTTTTTTAATATTAAACCTAATAATAATTGTAAACAGTCTATAGGAGTCCGGGGCCCATCATACAAGGGGCCACATATACATGATTTCAGTTTTAAGATAAATGGGCAGAAATAAATGTTTATATATATATATATATTAAAAAAAAATGAGGATATTTGCACCTCTTAAAAATTGTATGTTCACTTCAAATTTTAATAGGTCCACTTACGAAAGGAATGAACAGTTTTGATTAAATAAATAAATGAGTGTAAATATCGTTACTAAAAAAACCCAACTATTTCATAAACACAAAATAAAATGGGCCCAATCCAAGTTTTTGCTTCAATCAAATAAATGGTCCATACCTTTTATTTATAAAAAAAAAAAAAAAAAAAAAAAAACATGGCCCAATTATTTCAAAAACAATAAAATTAAAATGGGCCCAAATTACTTCAGCGAGACAATAATACCATTAGTGATTTAGAGTTTCATACGTTTCCCAGACACCATACTTTTCCCAGACACCAAACAATACTCTCCTCTCTGCAGCTCTCAGCCACTCTTAACTCTTCTCCATTCTCATTACAGATTTCTCTCAATATTTTTTGAAAATATTCCAGAATTAAATCATATATTAATTATTTTACTTGAGTAATGAAAAAAAATATTCCATCATTTTAACTTGAATTCTCATTCAATTTTGTTAACCATATCTTTTTTATCATTCTGTATGTCACTCTCATAATTGTAATTAATATATGATTTAATTTTATTTCCCAGCAAAAAAATCTACAAAATCTTTTTCGTCAGAAAAAAAAAAAATATATATATATATATATACATCTTGCGGCCTTGTGGGACTGGTGTGTAAGCTTGCTAACACTTATTGTTAAAGCTCGCCATGAATTTGATAGGTTTTATTGGTCTGTTAAGTTATGACCTATGATAAATTTATTTGTCTAAATGTATTTACTATTCGATAACATTTTATTTTAATGAAATTATTATTTTCAGACCAAATATATGAAAATAAGTTATATATATGTGTGTATATATATCGAACAAACTATGAATATGAACGAGGGTCACCATTTTGGATTTTCGCCCCGCCGGACCTCTTAAAAGTAAGGGCTGGCACTGTATAGGACAATTGTATTTCTGGAACCATAAACTACTGAAGCTTGAAAATTGTTGATGATTTTTAAGATCACTTAAATCTACTTGTATTTAATATAAAATCAGAAGAAACTAGTGATATATTGTTCCTATATATAATCATGAATAGTTCGCATTCCTTAATATTCGTAATTATAATTGCCCAAGCCCATGCATTATTATAACTGCATGAGCGGTTATCATAACTCATAAGTAAACAGCTTAAACAGTTTACAATACAAATTAACTTGTTAAATGAACATGTTTTTTTTTTTTTTTTTGAGAATATTTCTGTGAGTGCATGTGTATGTGCATGTGTGGTGGTGTGTAGGAAGAACACATAGAGCAATTGTTAAACAGAGTTTAACTTTAACAAATACTGAACATCAAGTATTAGAGTATTGATACTTATACTATGAATGGAGGGGACTTTTTGATTTTCTGATTGTCCTACGACCTTCGTTGATACAATCCGAAGACGATCTTGCTTCCATTATGCATTTCGGATTTCCGACGGTGAACGGTATGAATCCAAAATTTGCTTTGTTTATTTATTGATTTATGATTAATTGAGATAATCTTCATTGGTATCAGAGCATAGTACCACGCACCAATAAGGCGGCAAGTGTACTTCACCTCTTGTTCATCATCTAAATTCAAACCATAAACCATTTTAAAGAAAAGGTCATGTTATTTAAGAAAAGGAATGGAATAATGGACATCCTATATACAATCCCATATTTTCAATCTATATCCATTTAGTAGTTGAGGTGTCAATTAGTGAGTAGATACACACTACGAACAATTATCATTTTCCAGTAGAATTAAGTAACAGTTTTGACAATTGCCTCATAAGTGATATGACTTTATTACCCATGGGTCGTGACAAAAACTTTTCTAAAAATCCAAAAAGTGACCAAATTTCCCTCCACCTTCTCAATCTTTGTACTTTTCTCTCAAACCAAATACCTTGTCCAACTCTGCAGCCTTACAATACCCATAAATCTATGTACTGTATAATACCTGACCCAAGTTGGCACCAGCTTTCTCTTACCCATTGTATCGAACACCTTCTCTGCATCCCTCATTTTCTTCTCTTTACACGATCACAACCTTGAAAAATTCCCATTGATTTGTAAGTTGTAACCTACAAATGCTTTTTATTTTCTATAGATATTTTTTTATTTTTTTGAAAATATAATAAGTAATTATTTGTTGGAACATTTAGAAACATTTTAAAAATAAATCTAAGAGCAAAAGCTTTTAAAGTCTTTTTCAAGAAGTTATTTTAAAGTTTTTATTTTATTTTATTTTAATATTTTTAAATGTCAAAAGTTATAATACTGTAATAAACCAATTTAATACGGATCAGGCCTGGCGCTGGCCGCTGCCTCTCCTCCTTAATTTTATTACTACCATTATTATTAAATGGCGTGTATTGTATTGAGATTTTAATAGACAATTTTGAGGTGAAATGATTTTATGGATCTGCAAGACTATTAAAATTATTAGGATAATTAGGATTATACTTTTGAGATTATTATGATTATATAGACTAAACTTTTAGGATTTTGAAAGAGTATTTTGACTTTATTTATAGATTACTAGGATTATCTAGATTTTATTTCAAGACTTTTTGAACTTTTATGAGTCGATTGTAGTGTTCAATTTTCTCCCCACATTAACAAATACCACATCCAATATGAATGTGTGACTGTGGTTGTACGTCATTAACTTATAATTTCAGGATGTTTTTACTAGAGAACCAATATATATATATATATATATTATAGTAAAACAACTATATCTTTATCCACGCTAGTCATTTCAATTTATGTATAAATAAACCATTATTTACACCTATTAAAGGAACATGAACAATAATAAAGATGTCACAATTAGGAGTCATTATTAAACATCTGTTATATGAAATTTTCGTTTTTTTTTTTTATTTAAAAAAAACAAAGTAAAATAACTTAAATTGCTGCTAATCCCTACAAGGGGAGAACCCATATGGAGACTAGGTGGGGTTTGTGCCCTATCTCAATTTTTTTTTTTTTTTTTTTTTTTTTTTTAAAGTTGACTTTGTATATATTTTATATATACATATTCATTAATAGTAGTTACATCATATTTCCTCTAGCACAACCGGTAGTGGTTCTTCTTTCTACTTTTAAAGTTCTTAGTTCAAGTTCGAACTTTAAGTCACATCTCAAGTAAATGCAATCTTTTTAATTCAATTTTATCTTGTAATTTTTTTTTTTTTATTTATTTTACTATCTTTTCCAATTCTTTTCTCAAATTCTCATTTCTTTTAAAAGAAAACAATTCATTTTCTTATTTTACATTAAATTATCTAATATTATTTTGAATTTTTATTATTTCTAATAGTTTTAGTTTGACATACTTAATACGTCCAATCAATAAACCATAAAATCTCAAATTTTAATTTATTGGATTATGATAGTCAATCTATTATTATGATTCATCTTCTTTTATCCTTAGTATTTTTCTTTATTTTATAGTTTTAATTTATTTAGAATCAATAAATCAATAATTTACCAAATATTTGAAGAATAAAAAATTTAAAAACATGTCTAGTCATATTTATTAATAAAATATTTTTGTATAAATTTAAATTAAATTCATTATAAATGCAAAAAAAAAAAAAATTAAAAAAAATCTTATTATAAAATTAGAATGTAATATATCTTTTAGTTTTTTTTTTTTAATTATTTATGTTGTTTTTTTTTTAATTATTTATGTTGTTTTACTTGTTATTATTTATTTTTTAACATTTTTTCTTGTTTTTATTTCTTTTTGAATGTAAGATTATTTAATTCATCTGAGTAAGTGTTCTATTTGTTTTATTTTATCTAAAAAAACTCATTTTTTTTAAAAAAAAAAACTCATTTTACTATGATTTTAATTTTCAGCATTTTTTGATATATGTTCAAGTGCTTTGCCTAGTTAAAATTCTTGGGTCTGCCACTGGTCCCTACGCTGTTGGCCAACTCAACCATCCAACTATTGATCAATCATATATTCAAATGACCAAATTAAACTAAATTAGAATCCATGAACTACGCACTACTCCACCCTCTGACCTCCAATCTCTGGTCACCAATCATCCACCCATGGACTGTAACTCGTCCAAGCTGAAGATTTGATGGGGTATGGAAGATCTGATGTGGTATGGAAGTTGAGGAAGCTGAAAATTTGTGATGAAGATTTGATGGGGGTGTGAAGGTTGAGGAAGCTGAAGATGATTTTGAGCGAGATAGAAAAGTTTGGAAAGTATTGAGGGAGAGGGCAAGACAATTGTGGGTTCAAGCTATTTATACATATCATTAAAAAATCTGAAAATTCCATTTTGTTATGAAATCCTAAAAATCTTAATCTCAATCCAATACCAGTAGACAATTTGTTGCCTCTTGAAGGTCTAGATCTAATACCACAAGACAATATGGAATTTTTAAAAAAATCTTAAGAGTCTAAATCCAATACCACAAAACAATATGGATCTTTTATAAAAATCTTAAAAGTCTTGATCGAATACCACCGGACTTATCTAACTTGTTAAAAAGTCTCAATCAAATACCACTAGACTTTTACTTTTCCAAATTATCTACTAAAATCTTGAACCAATACACCTCCTTTATTAAACAAACTAGTTTCAATTTAGCCCGTTTTAAATTTTTTTCTTTGATGATCGATTTTAAGAATACTATAACCTTTCACTCTTTTAACAAAATGGTTGTGTTTCTCATTTTACTTCATTAATATGGTTTGGATTTCATATTTGTTCATTAAATCAAGAGTGTAGAGATCCCCCTAGTAAGAGTTTCTTTCTGGATTTTTTAAAGATTATAAATTATAAGCTGCTCATGAAATTTTAGTAAGTTCTTAATTTTTATTTATTTATTTATAGAATTCTCTATTTATACTACTTAGTTCAGAAAAAAAAAAAAAAGGGTTTACACAAATTACAAATTGATATATCCTGGTGTATAGCCGCTATCTCTCCCGAACATCCCTAATTAACAAAAAGTTTTTTTTTTTTTTTTTTCAGCTGAATAAATAAGATAATTTCAGATTGAAAATCTCTTGACTCTATATATAATTCGGTTCCACATATTCCCTTTCATAAGGCTTCTACATTCGAGATATTTTAAAAAGTAAATTGAACAATCATTAAAAGATGATTTGATTCCAAAAGTAATATGATTTTTTTTTTTAATAAATTGAGTGTGATAATAATTTAAGAGTGTTTATAAATAATATGTATTAAAATGAATATATTTATTTCAATGAAGATATTATTGACATTATGATAAGTGCTTATAGTAATATTTATTTTTAAAATTTTAGACATGAGTATACTTATAAAAATTGGTATACTAATAAGTTTTATGGGTATCAATATCCGCACTTTTATTTTAATCATGTTAGGTTTCCTAATTAGGGTCCAAATAAATGATCTCAATTTTAGTAGCATTTGAATACATTTTAGAGTGATGATATTTGCATCTCTTAAAAACTATATGTACACTCCAAATTAGTATATTTTTTAAAAAGAGAGCTTCTTGACAATCCAATTTTTTTTTTTTTTTTACACTTCTTTTTTAAATATACTTCATTTTCAAAATTTAAATTTAAAAAAATTCTAAAGACACTTCCTTCTGTTCCAAGATTATTTTATTTATTTTTTTTAACACTTCTATTCTAAAGACACTCCATTTTAAAAAATAGATTTCTAAAGACACTCTATTTTATTTTAATAAAAGTTAGGACGAATCATCCTAGCCTTTTGATTCATCTGATGAGTAATCTTTTTTTTAATTAAATTATTAAAAAAATAAATAAATTACCTATCCTAAATCATTAGATTAAATATTACATATTAAACACTCTCTCATAAATTTTTAATTACATATTAAACTCTCTCTTCTCCAATACATATATCTAATTTTCTATTAAAAAAAAAAACTTATGAATAAGTTTAACCTTAGGAACCGTATATATGTATATAAAAAAAAAAAAAAAAAAAAAAAAAAAAAAAACATGTACCCTATTTTTAAAAAAAAAAAAAAATCGAAATATGAAAATGTTTTTTGTTACTTTTGTAATTATGTGATTGCTTAGAGAACTTTAATTCTTTCATTAATCTTAGAAATTTTAAGTTTAATCGAATCTAGTTGCAACAAATCAAGTTTTCATATATCTTTTTTTATTTTTTATTTTTTGAAAAATAAGGTATTTGTATTGACTTATATATGTATATTACTGTTAGTAAAAAACCAAAATATACATAAGTTTTTTTTCTTTAACTATTAATTAGAGGGGTTCAAAATTTAAATGTCACCATTTGGGGAGCTTTTTGTAAAAAATGCAGTACATTACTAATATAAGTTTAAAAGGCACCTATTTAGGTGACCAAACAAAAATACCCCTTTTTGTCGCTTTGTGTGTTTTTCAAACATTGACAGAAAAGCTTTGAGAGAAGAAAACCCGACGGCGCAACAGTCCTAAAGTCGACCAAATTTGACGGCGAATCACCGGCGACGAAGCTACAGTACTGATGGCGAGGAGAACTCACCGGCGAACTAAATATACAGTGGTAAGTTTTTTTTTTCCTCACGTGTTTTTGATGTTGATAAGTTTGTGTGTTTAATGTTGGATGCCATTTTCATCATGTAGATTAGGTTTGATTGGGTGCCATTTGATTTGATTTGATTATGTGGGTTTTAATTTAGTTCAAAAATTTGTTTTGAAGACGAAGAAGTTCTGGGTTTTCGAGCATTTTTGAACTATTTTTGTGCCTTTTTGAAATGTTTCCGAGTCTTTTTGAACTGTTTTTGAGTCTTTTCACATAGGTTTGATTAGGTTTAGAATCTCCGAGCCTATTCGAGCATTTTCGTGCCTTTTCAAGCCTTTTTCAACATTTTCCGAGTCTTGTCGTGCCTTTTCGAGCCTTTTTACAACCTTTTTCAAGCCTTTTTGTGCTTTTTCGAGCCTTTTTACAGTAGATCCAATGTCAATCGTTTCTTTTTGAGCATTTTTACAACCTTTTCGAGCCTTTTTACAACCTTTTTGTGCTTTTTTACAACCTTTTCAAGCCTTTTTACAATATTTTCGTGCCTTTTTACAACCTTTTCGAGCCTTTTTACAACATTTCCGTGCCTTTTGACAACCATTTTGTGCCTTTTTACAACCATTACAACCTTTTTCGTGCCTTTTGACGATAGATCCAAGCCTTTTCGTGCTTTTCGAGCCTTTTAAACTATTATTCAAGCTTTTTAATAATTTATGAATAGATTATGAATTTTGTTTCTCCGAGACTTTTAAAACTGTTTGAACCTTTTAATACAGTTCGAACCTTTTCAAACATTATCCAAGCCTTTTAATGAAGTGTTCGAGTCTTTTCATAAATTGTCTGAGTCTTTTGATACACTACTCGAGCCTTTTACTAAAGTGTTCGAGCCTTTTGAAACACTACCCAAGCTTTTTAATGAAGTGTTCAAGCATTTTAATACACTGTCCAAGCCTTTTCAATCACTGCTTGAGCCTTTTCATGAACTTATATGTTTTTTTTTTTTTTTTTTTTCTGTGAATGCAGATGAGGAATTAGCTAAATGACTCACTTAAAATCCTAGTGGGAGAATGGATCAAGGGAAAATTATTCGGGATGACCATTTCGATGACCTTAAAGATATTGACAACGCACTTGACAGTGTACATGAACATCTGATAATCAAAAACTGACGTCGGTATACTGAGTCGTGTTTTGGTCATTTACTTCAGATGTATCGTGAGATTCAGTTTTCGGCTGGGATTGTCCATCTGCTGCTTTTGTGTGAGTTGCATCACGATGAGCTGAAAGATGAGATGAGATTTTTGTTTGGTAAGCATTCGGTCTGGTTCTTGAAGGTTGAGTTCTGTCTAATCACCAGTTTAAAGTTTGGAGTCATTCTCGACACGACGAGGTATGATATAGTAGAGAATGGCATACACGAGCGGTACTTTCAGGGTGGAGACATCGAGTTTGAAGAGTTGAGAGCGGTTCTACGGATTGGTATTTTTATGGAGCAATACGATACGGTGAAGCTATACTTATTGTTTATGCTCAACTGGATACTGATGGGGTTGGACGAGCGAGATAAAGTTCTAGTATGACAGTTTCGCCTAGTGGAGGACTTGGATGCTTTTGATGCGTTCCCATGGGGCATACACGTGTATATGCGGTCTATTTTGGTTTCAAGCATGCGTTGGATAGTCGACGAGAGCGGTTTGAACAACGACAGCAAGAAAGGTGCGCTGACGTACACATCACTGAGACGTACAACATATATGGTCTACCGCATGCACTGTTGGTGAGAATTTAGAATTTGAATCCGTACTTTAATTGTAATTATTTTTTTATATGACTGATGTATTTACTTCTTATCGTACTTATATATTACACAAATATTTGCTTTTGAGGTTATCCCTTAGCTTGGGAATAAAAAATGTGGGACCCACAGGGCAATCGAGCTACCCCTACCCCATGTATTCTGAAATGGGAGTTGAGTTAGCAACCGAGGGGAGAAAGCTGGATAGTATTTTCACCGAAAGGGTAAGTATTGTTGTAATTAATTTTTATATTTATTAGTATGTATATAATTACAATGATTTAACTCCGATTTCGGATGTTTGTGCGGTGTGAATTGGTGCCGACAGATGATGAGACGGCTCAACGTTACTACGAAGGCATATACCTGGGAGGTAGTCTGTATGATGTCGACGCTGTTGATTTACCTAGTTACGTCCTAGAGCATGAACGACATAGGAGTGCCGAACCCAGTGATACGGAGGGTGCGTATTCCGGACTAAGTGATACAGAGGGTCTTTATTCCAGACCCAGTGATACAGAAGGTGCGCATTCCTAACTCAGTGATACAGAGGGTTCAGACCATGAAGGTGGCAGTCGGAGTCCCGTGAGGCGTTGGCGGGTACAATTCACTTTGCCCAGACAGCCTCGACCTAGAGGCGATTCAGATCCGGAGGGTGGCGGTGGGAGTCCCGAGAGGCATAAGTGGGTACGCTTCACTTTGCCCATACAACTTTGACCTGGAGGTGATTCACAAGGAGGCATTGGCGGGCATCCACAGGTACGTAAAAATATTTTAACCGCATTATTTAATTTCAATCTAGTGAACGATTTAAATGTTGACAGAGTGTGAAATCCTTTCAGGGTTAGGATCGTAAATTCGCTAAAGTGATGGATATTGTCCGATCTGTACGGGATGATGTAATGGAGGCTATTCAAAAGAGTGATGAGAAACGAGATCAGCAGCATCAAGAGTTGTTGAATATGATCCAGGTGCTTTAGGGTCAGGTCAGACATTGCAATCACGTATGGATGGTCCAATATTCGATGACCGACCGTTTGATAACCATCACGAAGACTTTAGTCCCCTAGGTAGGACAAGTACTCATCAGTATGGGATAGACCCAGAGACCAGACATGAGCAAGCACCTATTACAGAGGCACACATTACGGACACAGTATCTGATCAGTAGGGTCATGTTATGACAAAACGAGATGAGCTACTCGGTGGTACAGAGATAACATTATTAGAGCATGTACCTCATCTGGTTTTACCTGACAGCACTGCCGGTATAGAGACAACACTTCTGGTAGGGGAGCCACTTGGTGGATCCGAGCCAGCACTGTTGCACTATCTTATTCATCCATATGGCCTATGACAGAGTTCATCCTCACAGAGTAGCCCTCCTTCGGTCGATTCCAGCGTAGTGCGACCCTTCAAGCTATCCCGGCGCAGTTCCCCCACTCATCAGAGCGATACACAGAGGGAGAGATCTTCCTTACAGCGCAACCCTTGTCAGATGGATCTAAGTAGGCAGAGTTCCTCCACATTGTGCAGCTATCCTTATAACGATCTACGGAGGCATAGTTCCTCCTCACTGTGCACCCCTCTAGTAGAGCCCAATGCTCGAGACCATAGTCCGCCAGCAGTGGGTTCGAGAGCTAGGTTGGCAGATGATGTCCCCATAGACTGACCCCTGTAAGCCAAAGAAACCAAGGACCAGACCAGCATCATCAGCACATGTATTCAGGCCCCACGATTTGTTAGATCCTGACCACTTTGCAGTGTACCAAGCCTACAAGAGGAACACCACGGGGGAATTGTAAGTATAATCGTTTATTTCACAATCTTTTAAGTAATATTACTTAGTCATCTAACTTCTTCAACAATTATGCAGACGTGATATGGATCTACATTTACTAGTTGGTGTCACTTGGTTCCAACGGTTCCAAACCAACTTCTTGGAGTTGGAAGATACGGTATGTTCCTTGATTTATCTGTATGTATAAGTTTTTATCAATAATGGTAGAATCCTAACAATATAAAATGTTTATATTGTTAGCACATCGACCCGGACTTGTTGATTTTACGAAAGCGTCAGTGAACATACCACACCGTCTACGCTTAGAGGGTCAACTTACGGAAGTGTTATATGTAAGTTTTTTTACTGTACAGTTTTTCGCTTTTGCCTTGATTTTTTCATAGATCTTTTACTTAACATTGCGGTAAATTTTCTATATACATTCATAGATAGATATTCAGTGGGGGCAAATTTTCGGCCGTGAGGTTGTGGGCGCACCCTCTAAGGAGTGGTTTATGTTGAAACACACGTGGCCCGATGATGACCTAAAGACGGTCCGAGGATTGGTCCCATCAAGAAACCGACCATGGCACGAGATTGATTGGGTGAGTGTTTAAATTACATGGTTTCAATGTGTTTAATACTATATTTAGATTTCAGACACATAACACTGTGTTGAAACACCTATAGGTTATGATGCCCTGCAACCTTGGATGACACCATTAGGTACTGGCCAGCGTCGACCACACACAATGGAAGACCTACTTGTTAGACCCGTTCAGACATGAGGTTACATGGGATTACAAGAATAAACAGGTCGTGTGCCTATGTTGGTTTATACCCTAGATGTTGCATCAGGTCGGGTTTCATGCCAACAGAAGGAAGGAGGATACGACGTACAAATTGGCGAAGAAGCCTTTTCGGATGAGCATCATGGACGGATCCCGTAGGGTGCCCCAACAGCATCAAGGGTATGACTATTTCAACATTTTATTCTATCCCATTTGGTTTTAATAAAATTCTAGTCTAACGGTTGTTCATATGGTGATTTGAAGCGATAACTGCAGTGCCTATATTTTGAGATTGGTGGAGTACTTGTTGGCAAACAAGAAGGAATTCGACTGGACAGAAAAGGATATGGGCACCATCCGGGAGAAGATGGCTATGGAGGTTTATTGCAACTCGCTTCACAACACTGTTCTATAGTTGATGTATATACGGGTTGTTCTCTGAGATGTAGTTAGTGATGGCAAAAACCCGGTTCCGGTCCGGGTGTACCCAGACCCGGCTGGGTACCCGGGTTTAGAGAGTCCGGGTATCCACCCGGGAAAAACTCGGATGTTGTAATTCGGGTACCCGGTCCGGAAAAACCCGACCGGGTATCCAGGTATCCATACCCGTATTTTACCCGGGTTTTACCCGGTTTTTTTTTATTTCTATTTTTTATATTTAAAAAAAAAATTATGTTGTAGATCTGAGAAGCCAAAAAAGAAGAGCAGAAGAGCAAAAGAGCAGAAACTGGTCCAATTGTCTGATAACTTGAAAAATGTACCCAAAAAAGAAGAAAAAATAAATACCAATCTACTGTAAAACCCCACCCCATTATCAACATCAGATCACTGATTCAAGACAACCATCCCAAGCCATTAATATCTTAGAATGAATCATCACCCTAAGCAATATATCATAATCCTAACTCATTTTTAAAATAAAAAGTTATGTAACATTTCAGGTTTCTACTTTCAGATATATTGCTTTTGTATGAGTAACAAAAACGCTTTTGGTTTCTTGGCATATAGTAACCCTAATTAGAATCTATGTGCTTCAGTGTGTGAATGTGAAAATAAAAACGAAGAAGAAGAAGAAGAAGAGCCAGAGAGAAAGTGCAGTTGAGTTGAGAAAGCTATCATGTATATGTATATATATATTGATAGAACCAGCCTCAAATCAATTAGGGTTTACCAAATTATGACAATGCCCCTTATGTGTATTTGGGAAAGTAATGGGCTCCAAGCCTCGAAACACTACCTTTCAGCCCATTATACCTTGACTTGTTTCTAAGTACACCCACTGTCACACTGTGACTCGCACCAATTTACTTCCAAAACGTCAATTAGGATCCCACTATAAAAGCATCCTCATTTCAGACCAAACCCTAGATTGTGCAGTCATTCAACTATTGATGCTTCTCTCTTAAACGCTCCTCCTTCTCTCTAGAAACCTTGCCATTTATTCCACTGAATCCACCAATTTCTTCACCAAAAATCCTCCAAAAAACTACCCTTACAAAGATTGAGTTCGATTTACAAAACCCACTTCGTAGATCGACATTTGAGTTGCTCACTTCTACCATTTTTTATAAAAAAAAATTTCTTTTGTTTGAAGATTTGGGTTTTGTTTGTTGGAAAGTTGGGAAACAAATCAGGGTTAATTTTTTTTATTTTTTTATTTTTTTTATTTTTTTTATTTTTTTAAATATATATCAAATCCGGATACCCAACTGGGTATCCAGGTATTCTCGGACCCGGGCCGGAACACAACCGGCCCGGGTACCCGGACAACCCTTACCCGGTGCTGAGTAAGGAATGTCTGGGTTTTACCCGGAAAATTCCGGCCCGGGTAAGCAGGATACCCGACCCGGCCGGGTGAATTTGCCATCCCTAGATGTAGTTAATGTACATAATATTTGAATTTATTATTTTAATTAATTAATTAAATTTTTTCAATTCCGACACGTACGATTTACGTGAACAAATCGGTGAATTCCAATACGATTTAAACAATACAATGAAAATGAAGAACTAAATTCAAATTAATTTGGATACATGTTTCTCAAGGTGCTTTTTAGCTGAACGATTTAAACAACACAACTGTATCGAGCATGGTTCCCAAAGTCTGAACGATGTTGGAAGACATCAAGTTGGAGACATGTTTCTCAATGTGCTTCTTAACTGAACGATGTAAACAACATAACTGTATCAAGCATGGTTCCCAAAGTATGAACGATGTTGGAAGGCATCAAGTTAGAGATATTCTCCGTCAGGGTGCTTCTTAGCATTTTGCCTTCCCATATTAGCAATCACAAGCTTTTCTTGTGGTAATTCGTCTTCCTTTTGTACTTCTTTGTTATGTTTGATCGTCTTCATTAATGGGTCCATTCATTCCACGGTAGAGTCCTTCTCAAGGCACGTGTCCAATTGAATGACATATGCTGCACTTGCGACGATATTCCTCGGGGATAATTCTACTGGAACCTTCATTAACCATAGGCGGGTTAGAACACCTCCTGCTATTATGTCTTGGTTGTCCACATCTTCTACACGATTGTGTGGTTGTCCTCTCTAAAGACAAGGCATATCAGGCGAGTTGATTGTCTCTTTGTCTTTGGATTTAAAACCACCTGCGCTGCAATGTCAGATGGCACTACCCATGAAGAATGATGGCCAACATGCATAATAGGAACCGAGTATGCATCAATAAGTGTCTCCCTCTTGTAGTAGTCCGCACACAGAGATGTGAAATCCAAGTTCCGCTCCATACAATAATGAAAATAGTGAGATTCACGGTTGGGTAATATAAAGTGTTAACTGTAACTTGTCGTGTACCTTACCACTGCGAATGCATGTGAACATGGAAAAAAATCCATTTGGAATTTGTTGCATATGCAAGTCTTCTAAGTTAAGTCAACCGTCCACTGTTTTCCTTTGTGTCTGACGGAGAATATGTTCCAGTCAACTGGATTTATGGTCATATAACCGCACTTCTCGACACGTTTCAGGATCACAAGATGTGTTGCGTCGGTCAATCGATGACGCATGGACCGTGCAGCTGCATGACGATCATGAAGCTACTTTTGTAGCATATTCCTAATGAACTCTGCCAGTATCATCAGTGGCAGTTGCTGTGCGAATTTTAGGCATGAGTTTACGCACTCTGCAACATTTGTGGTCATCACCCTATACCTTCTTTAGGAACAGTGTACGCGCGACCATTTGTGTGGACCGACAGCAATGGCATAATCGAATGTAGCCTTATGCAGCTTACGTAACTCCTTTATGTGGCGATTATACTTTAATTCACTGTATGACCTAGCTGCATCATCCATTATGTCGGTAACATCCTTTCTGTGGAATCGTTTCTTCGTATTTTCACCAAAATGCCAACAATATATGATATGGGTTGTATAAGGGAACACTTTTAAAATCCCTACTTCAATGCTTGCATGGCGATCGGAAATGAAAACCAGATCATCTATATGAACAAGGGCACCTCTCAAGCATTCCAAAAACCACTCCCATGAAAGGTAGTTTTCTGAGTCACCGTATCCAAAAGCAATTGGATACACCTGTTCGTTTCCATCTTGTGCAGTTGCCACAAACATTATACCCCCGAATCTTCCTTTCGAAATGGGTACCATCAACTGCAATCACAAGACGCATACACCTCTGAAAATCTCTAATTGAGGACCCTAACGACATGAAAAAGTAGAGGAATTTACCATCGTCTGTGCATTGTAAGTCGGTGATTGTGCCAGGATTTTACTGTTCCATAACGTATGCAAAAGATGGCAGGAGTTGGAAAGCTTCTTCATGCGTTCCATAGGTCAATGATAATGCATATTGTAGGGCATCATGTGCCTTACTGTACATGATTTGTATGCCATACATTGTTTTCATATGGACGATGACGTCTTTGGGACACATGAGATAACCATCATGTTGTTGAAGTCTAGGTGCAATGACTTCTCCGATTATAACTGCCTTAGCTTGTCGATGGCGACGGTGAATCTCCTCCAAGGGACGACTGTGTTCGTTGACAAAACTTCTAACTTGAAAGTAAGTCCCTTCATCTCTCCTCACCGCTCTTAATTTCCACGTACAGTCATCAATGATGCAAACCATATGTAAAGTTGTCTTATTGGACATTTTTCACCTTCCATTCAAAGTTTTGATGCATTGCAAACTGGCCAACTAGCTTTTTCAAATCCTTTTTACTCAGAAAAAAATTAACCTTTATAAATCATGGTTCTAGGTTCTTACGCTACCAAAGTGCTGCTTCTACCAATACCAAATGAGTAAAATCTGCTCTGGGAATAACCCACGTTGTCGAATTATCAGAATCAGATGTTGTTACATTATACTGGACCTCGGAAGTCCCAGGCATATTTGGTGCAGTGCAACTAACTCTTTGTACACGTCTACCACGTGTTTGAATTTGTGTAGGCTCTTCATCCACATTTTGTAGATCATCAACCTATTCATTATTTGCCTCATTATCCACCTCATGGTTCGGGTAATTGTACTGCTCAATTCGACAACCAAACATATCGTCAAATTGAGGTTCAACTAAATCTGCATGGTCGGCCGTTACCGGTGGGACACCACACATGTTTCCCCCACCTTTGGTGACACTCATTTGGGTGAACACTTAGTTGCTACCGTTAAAAGATCCTAATTGTTAGGCATTTTCAGAAGGAGGAATATCATTCCTTATCACATCTCCAGCTGTCCTCTCAGTTACACTGACACATACTTGATGGATCACTCAATCTTCCCCTAGCACAAACTGGACATCTTCATCATTTCTTATAAATGTGCGACATGTACTGCCAGGTACGATTGATATTGATGACAGTTCAACATTGAATTTGTTCACATCATACTTCACAATGATATGCACGATCGCCACCAATTCTTCCTAAGTCATATCCTTTGACATATACATTCTCGGTTATCGGATCCAACAAACCTCTGACTTCCATCGGGTAACTTCTCCCATCGATCGTTATAAAATATTATTATTCTAACTCGATTCATGATACTGTCAAATTAATCATCATAAACCATTAATAAAAACCCAGGACTACAAACTATTTTCAAATATTAAATTTACAAAGGCTCGGGTGAGGATATTGAAAAGTCTCGGAGAAGTCTTTAAAAGGCTCGGGTAAATCACATGAAAAGGCTCGAGGTAGACATCAAAAGGCTCAGACAAGTATTCAAAAAGCTCGGTTAAATCTCATGAAAAGGCTTGAAAAATTCTTCAAAAGGCTCGGGTAAATCACATGAAAAGGCTCGAGGTAGACATCAAAAGGCTCAAAAACTTCTTCAAAAGAATCAGATAGTGAAGACATGAAAAGGCTCGGGTAACACATTAAAAGGCTCGGAGATCCAAAAATTCTCACAATGGCTGGTTTATAAAATATGAACAAATTAAAAGAAGAAAGTTCAAGAAATATTACCTTATTGTAAGGATTCCCATTTATTGATTGACTTATTTCGTGGACAAACCATATATTGGGGCTTGATGTAAGGGTAGCTTAGGTATTTGATGGTTGGTGTTTTGCACAACCAAGACTCGCTCAAGACCTCAAGAGAAGAAGCACCAAAGGTATATTCTAGTGCTTTCTTGCTTTGAAGAGATCTAGTTGCACACACACACAATTCATGTATATATCTTATTCTTGTATGTTGTGTGATTTATATGTGTGCATGCATGTTCTTGAACATCTCTACTTGCATGTTTTATTTGATTGCATCTTGTTCATTGAAATGCCATAACATGTTTAGACATTAGGATGCAAAGCCATGAAGTATTTTCATGCATGTTTATATGATTGTATCTTATTCATTAAAATGCCATAACATGTTTAGGCATTAGTATGCAAAGCCATGAATTCTATTCATGCATGTTTTTAATTGAGTGCACCTTGTTCAATGACAATGCAATGACATGTTAGGCATTAGGATGCATTCACTTCCCACACTTGCACTTCATGTTTGTTAGTTTTAAGTGTGGTGTAATTCGTTTCCCGAAGATAATCGGAAATGTCCGCGCTTGCACGATGATGGTGTGCATGTCTTAGCGCGATGGTTGACCACCTTAAGAAGGTCTCATTCTTCTCTTGGATAAATGCTAGATTTGGTTTGGTGATTTGGAGTAAAGTGTCTAGTTTCAAAAGATTGGATTTCAATGATTTAAATATTTTTCAAAACTAACCTTTGTATGGTCTTGTGACCATAACTTTTTATAAAAAGATTGAAATTGAGTTTTGTAAAATTCTAGGCAAACTAGACACTCATACATTTCAACGATATATTATTCGTAATATTTCATGACCATTTGGATTGGTTTTGAAATCTCCAAAGTGACCACTAAAACAGAGTATCACTGCTGTTATCCGAATCTAACCTTTGGTCACTTAATTGATCATAACATTTTCTACAGACATCAAAATGTCATTCTGTAAATTGGAGTAAAAAGTAGACTTCCTTACCTTTCCAACAATATATTATATGAAAGGTTTCGATGTCGTTTAGTCATGTTTTGAATTGCTTGAAAATCAAGCTCTGTACTATGACGCTTCGCCGTGGTTTGAGTGCTGCAGTTTGAGTGAGAGCGGCATGTTAGTGATAGCAATTTGCCGCAGTTCAAGTGCCGCTCCTTGGGTGACAGTGGCATGCTAGCGGCAGTCCTGACCCTGTTTCATAATTTGGTCATATCTCACTCATTTGGAGTCCGATTTTGCTCATTTTTGAAGGGCAAGTCACATAATTTATAGGGCTATCATCTTAGCACTATAAACACATCTTTTTCTCTCTTTTGTATTCAAGGAATTAAAAGATACAAAACCCTAGAGAGAGATTAAGAGTTCCTAGTAAGAGAAAGCACCAAGATTGCTTCTTTAACTCTCCAAACCCATTTCCATATGCATAATTCATCATCTAAGCATCATCTAGGTTTATCTAGCATGTGCTAATGCATGGGTCTTCTTCAACACACATGGTATGGTATGCTGAACACTATTATCTTACATAATTAGTGTTTTTACTTATCAATTTTATCTCATTTATTATTTGTATGTTGTTAGAGTAATTTCTATATACAAGATTGAGATTATGTGTTGATTGGGTTATTTTGTGATAGCTATGTTTTATTGTTTATATGTCATCTAGCTAATTAATCTCATTGCACGATTGAGATTGTTTTTTGATAGCTAGGATTTCATGATACATCTAGCTAATTGATCTCATTTATTGATTGAGGTTGTTTTTGATATCTTTGTATCTGGGATTGGTTATCCTTTACTTAGCTAAAGTTGTATGCCATGACATATAGCTATTTTCATATCTATGATTGATTTTATTGTCATCATATAGTCCTAGGTAAGCATCTAGAGTACCTTAGCTCTATCTTACATATTTGGATATCATTGCATATTCACAATAGGGTTTGATCTCTTCGGAGAATGTAAGTCTTGTGTGATTGACCGGGATTAGGTCGTTACACCTGGATTAGGTGGTCACTTAAACAAATTGGACTAAGTCCTCTATAAAAGGCCTGCGGGTAATGGTAGCGGGATATTGGTCGGGATTAGGCCATCATATCGGGATTAGGTTGTATACGCTATCGCATATAGTGGATTCGAGGTTCGAGTGTGGCGCACTTACTAGCTCGTGGTTTTTTCCGTGTTGAGGGTTTCCACGTAAAAATCAAGTGTCATTTATATTTCCGCACATATTACACTTGATATATAAATTGACTAGTTAGGGGTATTTTCAGAATATTGTCTTATAACGAAAATTGGGTAAAAAGTGTTAAAATCTATTCACCCCCACTCTAGATTAATATTTATACACACCGTGCATTATTTGTTTCACTTATTTTATTGAAGCATGTCCTTTCTTTACAAGTTAAAGAAAAAGTCGAGGTAACGACCAACCTTGAACTTTTATTTGTAAATAGAGAGAGAATTACTGAGTTAACACTACTGTGGTTTTTGTTGGAAGTGTGGAGAGAGAAAAGTACAAAGAGAATAACATAAATGATTATCTAAGGGCAATTTTTGTAGTTCACTATAATAGGTGCATTTTAAACTTAACTTATTCCAAATCAGTTTCAAAAGGTGACATTTCTCACCAATTCCATTTAATCAGAGATTGATCGAGAAATTATAGAGATCATATATGTTTTTTGAAAAATGGAGAGAGAGAGAGAGAGAGAGAGAGAGAGAGAGAGAGAGAGAGAGAAAGAGTAATTATGAGAGATTGTTTAATATGGTAATAACAAATTTAGAAGAAAGAGTTTACTATGTAATATTTAATCTAATGATTTAGGAGAGCTAATGTTTTTTTAATACTTTAATTAGGTTGTGGTGCCTTTAGAATTTTTTTGTCAATTTTAATTCAGGTTAAAATTGTTATTAATAAACAAAATTCAATTAGAGTGTAAATAGATAATTTGTAGATTGTGAGGAGAATCTCTCTTTTAAAAATCCAGTAATACCCTTAAGCCTCGTTTGGTGTGCGGGATTGGATTGGATTGGATTGGACTGGACTGGACTATTTCATGGGATTGGATTGGATTGGATTGGATTGAGATGAGACTGGGATTAGATGAGATTGGATTGAATTGGACTGTACTAAATTAATACTTTGTTGTGTTTAGAAAAACATGAGTCTGGACTGAATTAATACTATATTTTGTTTGGAGAAATATGGGATTTGGACTAAATATAATAATATTTTTAATTTAAAATGAAAATATAATAATTTTTTTTAATTTGATAATTTTCTTTTATCTCCATCCAACTTTTAATTTTACATCGACAAAATTAGTCTATAACAAATTAAAATAAGTCATTATCAGATCCACCACAAAAAAAATAAAATACATAACAAATCACTATTAAATATCCTTCTTCCCCTTCTCTCCTCCCATCTCTTCTCTCCTTTCTCTGTTTCTTGGAATTCTATAGAAAAAAAAAAATTAACTTCTCCTTCTTTAATCTCTCTCCTTCCATCTCTTTCTCTCCTTTCTTTATTACCTGAAAAAAAAAAAAAAATAATCTTCCCATTATCTCTCTTCCCATCTTTTTCTCTCCTTTCTATATTACCTGGAAAAAATTTAGACAGATGGTCTTGAGTCTTGATCAATATCATACCAGATCTCTTCGATTGCACCATCAGAGGTGATGGTCGTGACGACAGTCGGTGCAACAGCAGTAAAAGGCGCGCGGCGGAAGTTGGAGGTGTGTGGAGTTCTTGTGGTGGGTGGAGACGTGGAGTTGAATCAGATCAAAGAACATAACTTTGTTGTAAAGTTAGTCCTAGGACAGGTAAAGACAGGGCGGAGGGTGGGTTTATTTAGTCCCATAATCATAGAACAAAATTTGCTTATGAGATTAGTAATCCCATATCCAAAACGATGCCAAACACCGGACTGGAACTAAAATAGTCTAATTCCAGTCCAATCCTACGCGCCAAACACGCCCTTAAGTAATTACTGAGATGATTGATTGTTTGTTAGTACACTCACAAATAATTATTAATTAGTTTCCTATTTAATCTTTTGTATTTTTTTTCTTCCTATTAATGGTTTGACTTATAGGGAGCCGACATTGACATCTATAAAACTTATTAGTATATCTATATTTTATTTAAAAAAATTAATTATAAAAATATCCCAATAAAAATTTACCAATAATGACAAGTTACTTTAATTAAAAATAAACCAAATACTATATACACTCATTAATTACACTCATATCTTCAAATATATTTCTTTATTAAAAAAAACTTACCTTTAAAAAAAAAAAAAAAAAAACTTATTATAAACCCTAATTAAACTCTAATTTTATTTCAATTATCAAATTTTCTCATCATCACATGATTATCATATTGTTTTTGTCTTTTTTTTTTAATATATAGTTATAAACTCTATCAAAAAACAACATTTTTTTTTTAACTATAGCTGTAAATATCAACAATTGTTTTTTTTATTTTTTTTATTTTTTTTTATTTTTTTTATTTTTATTTTTTTAAAGATAGCCATATACAATTTTTTAACTATAGCTGTAAATAGGAATTTTTTTTATGATAGCTGTATAAATAAGTGAATTCAAAATTGAAAATCTTTTAACCACATATACATATTCCCTTTTATATGGCTCCTACATTCGAGATATTTCCAAAGGTAAATTGGACCATCATAAAAAAATGATTTGATTATAAAAATAATATGATTTTTTTTTATATATAAATTGGGTGTGGTAATAATTTAAAAGTGTTTATAAATAATATGTATTAAAATGAATATATTTATTTCAATGAGGGTTCTGTTGGCATTAAGATCAGAGGCGTACCTAAGAGAGGGCTTGCCCGGGCAGCCCTCAATTTTTTTATTTTTTTATTTTTTTTAATTCAATAGGCAAAGGTCTAATTACATAAACGTCCCCTAAAGTTTGATAATATTACAAAACTATGATATTGTATCTAAATTTAATGAAATGTAAATATTTTATTATTTATTGTAAAAATACACATAATATAATGACTTCTAACATTATAGAATTAAGTCACTTACAATTTTAATTATATATTTTTTTACTACAAGCTTAAATAATTATTTATGCATAAATTTTATAATGTATTTCATATTATTGAGTAGTCTATTATTGAATTGGTGTCATTTTATTATTAATATATATATATATATATATATACTTTTATCAAGAATTATATATAATTTTCATTTATTCTTAATTAATGACTCACATGTCTTGCATGACGTTATTAAATTCGGATGTATTGAGGAAGAAAATCACAAGAGTTTTCTCCATAATACACACTGAATTTAATAAATTTAGTATGTGAGAGTTTGTGAATCATTAATTAAGTATTAATATATTGACTAAATTAAAATAGATAAATAACTATTGATAGTTAAGAGTTGACTTTATAATGTTAGTGTGTTCTGAGACAAAAATATTATATATATATATATATAATTTAGCCCGGACAATAAATATTTTCTGGGTACGCCCCTGATTAAGATGGGTGTTTATAGTAATATTTAATTTTTTAATTTTAGACATGGGTGTACTTATAAAAATGAGTGTACTAATAAGTTTTATGAGTATCAATATCTGTATCCTAACATATATTATAAAAACTCTTTCCATTTGAATAAACCTTAAATCCTCTTTTAAATATATTTTCAATCTCTTTTAAGGAAATACAAATTGATTGCTAACTTTGAAAAATGAATCAAAATCATGAGATAAATTTGGTTGTGAAAAAGTAAATTATAAATTATTTTTTATTATTTTTTATTTAAAGAACAAAATCATTATATATATAAACAGACTTTTAAATTAACTATATTATCTATATTTTTTTATTTCTTTCAAACACACTTTAGAGTTTTATTTATTTATCAATTTATTTTTTTACTCTTCCTAATAATTTATTCTTATTAAATAAAAAATCAAATTACAGCAAAATAACTAGGGATGGCCAATAGGGAAATGGGGGCAAATGTAGGTCCCACCCCCCCGGGGACATCCTTGGTCCGTGGTTTGATCTTAGCGACTCTACTCCAGATTCCTAGAAGAAGAAGATTTCTGAAATTAGCGTTTGGCTCGACCTACAGATGACTAATTTTGAACACAATAAAGAGACAATCCTTCTGGAATTCGTCTCTAGATTCATAGGGTCTCTTAGAGATTGGTACCAGGCCCTTGGGGAAATGGGGGCAGATGTAGGTTCCCCCCACCCCCGGTAGGGACACCATTGGTCCGTGGTTTGATCTTGACGACTCTACTCCAGATTCCTAGAGGAAGAAGATTTCTGAAATGAGCGTCTAGCTCGACCTACAGATGGCTAAGTCTGAACACAATAAAGAGACAATCCTTTGGGGAATTAATCTCCAAATTCATGGGGTCTCTTAGAGATTGGTACCAGGCCCTTGAGGAATACCGACAATTACAGTTTGTCCGGGCACCCTCAACCTCCCAGGCTATGGATATCATATTCAGAGAATTTCTTGGCGACCCTGGCTAGTTCTACAAGCAGGCCAGAAAAGAATTCTTCGAGATGCGTTGTTGTTCTCTCCGCAAAAAGGACATCAAATTCCATTACAAATGAATGTCCAACAAATATCACATCCTTGGTAGTATCAATGACCAAAGCCTCAAAAATGTTTATATCAACTCCTTTCCTACTAAACTTCAGGATGAACTACAGTGGAAGATGGACATCTCAGGCAGACCTTTCAATGACATCACTTTAGGTGAAATTCATATGTTCACTCTGAGTGCCCTAGAAAAACTTTGTGCTACTCAGAAAGTCTTCTCCAAGATGCTGAAAGAAGGAAAACGGTACGAAGTACAATGCAAACAACCTTCGTTCCAGATCAAGTGCAAATCTTCAGAACATTGCACCTGCAAAACTAAGAAGAAAAAGCATTTCCATTCCTTCAAGCGCAAAGGAAACAAAAAATTCAAGTTCTTTAAGAAGAAGGCTACAAGGTCATAGAACAAATCCCAAAAGCGTTTTGTTTGTGGAAAAAATGGTCATTATGCCAAACAATATCCTAATAAGAAAGCAAAGTCAACTAAACTGGTTCACCAGTTAAAGCACATAGCAGACGAAGTACCATATGATGCAGACATTGAGTCTATTTTTTCTGAGCAAGAATGTGTCGATGAAAATACCACCTTTGTCCTCCAAGATTCGGACTCTGCATCCGACTTAGAATACTCTGGCTCCTCTGAGTTAGAAGTTGTCCGAAACTCTTACCAGGCAGCTCATATTGATTCACAACCATGACCCCAAGTTTCTGTCCAGATACTGTTTGACAAATACTCCAAACCAGTTGATATTATCGCCTATTTTGACACTGGTTGATACAACACGATGAACCCTAAGGTTCTTCCTCTAGACGTTTGGAAGACTCATGTCCGTTATTTCAAGGCAGCTGATGATCAGATATTTACTACTAATCTGATTTTTAAAAATAAGATTGGTATTAAGATCTTCTTGTCGTACACCCTTTGGACTCGTGTCATTGGTACTCCTCTGCCAGATAAAGATATCCTAATCGGTTGGGATGTCTATTGTATGTGTAAATCTTTCCGTATTCTTCCTACTGGGATTCTATACAAAAGGAATTTCAAAGTCTTCTCCATCGTTCCAAAAATCTTTCCATTATCTGAAATGCAACCATTATTCCAGCGAATTCAGCAAAAGTTATTACAGTTCTGCACCAACAGCCATGCTGACTTCCACAATCCTAAACCCTTATGGAAAAATCAAGACTTCTTTATTAAACTACCTTTCAAGCTTAATGAAGTTGTTAATCCTACAAAGGCATCTCATTCAGGCATGTCACCCTCTGACCTTAAGTTGGCAAATGACGAATGTGATGAGCTCCTTCGACAAGGCTTAATTGAGCCCACTTTCTCTCCTTGGGCGTGTCAAGCCTTTTATGTTGAAAAACGCTCAGAGCTAGTCAGAGGAAAGAAAAGATTAGTCATTGATTACAAACCTCTCAACCATTTCCTTAGAGGTGATAAATTTCCAGTTCCTAGAACTAACACATTGTTCTCACAGCTCCTTGGTGCATCTATCTTTTCAAAGTTTGACCTCAAAGGAGCATTTTGGCAAATAGGGATCCATCCAGATGACAGATACAAAATCGCGTTCTGTCTTCCTAATGCCCAATATCAATGAACTGTCTTACCATTCGGTCTAAAGACCACCCCTTCACTGTTTCAAAAGATCATCACCATGATTTTCCATCCTCTCTTACATTCGACCTTACTCTACATCGATGATATCCTATTGTTCTCTCCTGATGAAGATTCCCACAACAAGCTCCTTCATCAGTTCTATGAGTTGATTGATCAATATGGTATCATGCTCTCAGACAAGAAAAGCATCATAGGGCGCATAGACATAGAGTTTCTTGGCATGCATATTTCTAACGGTCAATACTGTCCTGGTCCTCACCTTGCACGCCATCAGTTAGATTTTCCTGATTCAAACTTGACTCGAAAACAAATTCAACAGTTTATTAGAATAGTCAATTTTATCAGAGATTTCCTACCATAGGTGTCTCGCTACACATCACTCCTTTCAGCCCTTTTAAAAATAAATCCTCCTCCTTGGAGCACGTGTCGCACAAATGCTGTGTCAAAGCTAAAAGAGATTGCCTAATCTCCTCCGGCCCTCACCATCCCATCCACTGGCCAGCTCATCCTTTAAACAGAAGCTAGTGACACCTTTTGGAGGGCCATTCTGATTGAAGAGAAGAATGGACAAAAACGATACTATGGTCATACGAGTGGCCAATTCAACAACATTACCACAATATCTACAAAGAGATTCTAGCAATCAAAAATGGAATTTAAAAGTTTGATTTCCATCTCAGGACAAAGAACTTTATCTTTGAAATGGACAACTTGTCATTTCCAAAAATCCTCGAATTTCGTAATAAGATTCCTCTCAATCCTCAACTTTTGAGATTGAAAGATTGGTTCTCTAGTGACTTTACTGTTAAACACGTGAAATGCCAGCACAATATAATTGCAGACATGCTCTCCCGACCTCCACCAGTTCACTTCATTACCTCCTGCGGTCCCATACCACTCATTTTCATGGCCACTTCAGCATTATCCTCCTTATCATGCTCACAGACTCTCCTTGACAAATCCTTCCCTCCAGAACTTATGACAATGATGCCACCTGGCCAACAACCTTCTCTTGCTCGCATCCAAGAGTTTGCTCAATCCCATCTCATAACCTATTTAGCCCAGATCCAGAATCAAGGAGTTAGGCACGAGCTCATCAACCCTTCTAGACCTTTCCTTGATCATTTCTTGATGCCGCCATTTTATTATTTCTCACTTCAGGTTTTATGGTTTATTTGGTGTCTCTCTGTTCTTTAACATCACGCTATTATTTTTCCTCTCCAAGCGATGTATGTTCATCTCAATGATCCTTCCCAGGAGAACTCCCTTCTGCTGACCTTCTTATAATGGTTCAATTCCCTTTCCTACTGGAAGTTTGAGCTCACCAAGCTCTTGAGACAATACAACTTATGGAAACTAGACTATGCATCTACATCTTCAGTCTCCTATATCTGGATACTTCACAAACCTTATCGGTTTAACCCTCATCAAAAGACTTCTCTGGTCCCTAAACATCTATTATGAATGGCATACTACTTATAATTATCCAAAGTCTTACCCACAGAATCTCCAGATATCCCTGCTCAACTTTCTCTGCGATGTTAATGGAGTTCCTCTACATGAACACTACATTCTTCCAGATATCACTAGAGACTTCTCACAAAGATGGCACCCTATTCAAGATTCTGACCTGATCTGTTCCCAAGACCCCATGGCCATTCACACCGAGCCCTGCACTATATGTGGAGCCCAAGATTCAGATGATGAAGATCATGCCCACTGTAACCTGAGTAACCCGTGATCTTATCAACATCCTATGCACTTACCTTATCCGCTTTAATAATTAAGTTGCCGTGTATTATTGTCTTTATTGTATCTATACTGTATGCTTTAATCATGTCAGCTGAATTATTGCTCGGCCATCTGTTAGGCCAAATAATTCACCTTATCTTGTCGGCCGACTGTCTAGCCGACTTATCTTTGTATTATTGCTCTCTACTTTACCAGCCACATGTTTGGCTTGCCCTGTTTGTTGGTTGGATGTATCCACCTCTCTCCATCTATATAAGGAGAGACTCTCTCGTTGTAAAACCAGGTTTCGAAATAAGAAAAATCTTGTATGTTAAAAACCTCATATGGCTTTCTAAATACTTCCTCATTCTCTTCAATATTTCTCTATAAGATAATAAATAGTCTGATCCTAGTATGCTATGTGCTTGCCTCTAGTTGAGGATCTGCACATAAAAAATGGATGTTGATTATTTGGCTTAAGGTCCTTGTTTGTCTCGGGTTAGTTACACTCAGAGTATCCTGTTTAGGCTATGGGTTGTTGCTTCAGGGAGAAAGCATTAAAATTGTAGATAGACGGTTCAAGGCGTCCCTGCCCCCACCATGGTATCAGAGCCTCTGACCTGAAGTCCAGGTTACAGTGGGCATGATCTTCATCATCTGAATCTTGGGCTCCACAGATAGTGCAGGGCTATGTGTTAATGGCCATGGGGTCTTGGGAACAGATTAGGTCAGAATCTTGAAAAGGGTGCCAGATTTGTGAGGAGTCTCTAGTGATATCTGGAAGAATGTAGTGTTCATGTGGAAGAACTCCATTAACATCGCAGAGGAAGTTGAGCAGGGATATCTGGAGATTCTGTGGGTAAGACTTTGGATAATCATAAGTAATATGCCATTCATAACAGATGTTTGGGGACCAGAGAAGTCTTTTGTGAGGGTTGAACCGATAAGGTCTGTGAAGTATCCAAATACAGAAGACTGAAGATCCAGATGCATAGTCTAGTTTCCATAAGTTGTATTGTCCCATGAGCTTGGTGAGCTCAGACTTCTAGTAGGAAAGGAAATTGAACCACTGTAGGAAGGTCAGCAGAAGGGAATTCTCCTGGGAAGGATCATTGAGATAAACATACATCGCTTAGAGAGGAAAAACAATAGCGTGATGGTAAAGAACAGAGAGAGACCAAATAAACCATAAAACATGAGGTGACAAATAATAAAATGGCGGCATCAAGAAAGGATCAAGGAAAGGCCTGGAAGGGTTGATGAGCTCGTGTCTAACTCTTTGATTCTGGATCTAGGCCAAATAGGTTCTGAGATAGGATTGAGCAAACTCTTAGATGCAAGTAAGAGAAGGTTTTTGGCTAGGTGGAATCATTGCCATAAGTTTTGGAGGGAGAGCCGGTAAGGATGATGAGGAGGATGATTCTGAGGTGGCCATGAAAATGAGTGGTATAGGACCGCAGGAGGCAATGAGGTGAGCTGGTGGAGATCAGGAGAGCATATCTACAATTGTATTCTGCTGGCCTTTCACGTGCTTAACAGTAAAGTCATATCTGGAGAACCAATCTTTCAGTCTCAAAAGTTGAGGATTGGGAGGAATTTTATTGCGAAATTCAAGGATTTTTGGAAAAGACGAGTTGTCTATTTCAACGATAAAGTTCTTCGTCCTAAGATGGAAATCAAACTTTTGAATTCCATTTTGAATGCAAGAATCTCTTTGTAGATAGTGTGGTAGTGCTGTTAGGCATCTTTGTATTGGCCACTCGCATGACCACAGTATTGTTTTTGTCCATTCTTTTCTTCAATCAGAATGGCCCCCCAAAATGTGTCATTAGCGTCTGTCTAGAGGATGAGCTGACCAGTGGATGGGATGGTGAGGGCCAGAGGAGATTAGACAATCTCTTTTAGCTTAGACACAACATTTGTGTAACACGTGCTCCAAGGAGGAGGATTTGTTTTTTTAAAGGGCTGAAAGGACTGATGTGTAGCGAGACACCTATGGTAGGAAATCTTTAATAAAATTGACTATTCCGAGAAACTGTTGAATTTGTTTTGGAGTCAAGTTTGAATCAGGAAAATCTAACTGCTAGCGTGCAAGGTAAGGACCAGGACAGTATTGACCGTTAGAAATATGCATACCAAGAAACTTTATGTCTGTGCGCCCTATACTACTTTTCTTGTCTGAGAGCATGATACCATATTGATCAATCAACTCATAGAACTGATGAAGGAGCTTATTGTGGGAATCTTCATCAAGAGAGAACAATAGGATATCATCGATGTAGAGTAAGACCGAATGTAAGAGAATATGGAAAATCCTGATGATGGCCTTTTGAAATAGTGAAGGGGCGGTCTTTAGACCGAATGATAAGACAGTCCATTGATATTGGGCATTGGGAAGACAAAACGCGGTTTGTATCTATCATCTGGATGGATCCCTATTTGTCAAAATGCTCATTTGAGGTCAAACTTTGAAAAGATAGATGAACCGTGGAGCTGTGAGAACAATGTGTTAGTTCTAGGAACTGGAAATTTATCATCTCTGAGGAAATGGTTGAGAGGTTTGTAGTCAATGACTAATCTTTTCTTTCCTCTGACTAGCTCTGAGCGTTTTTCAACATAAAAGGCTTGACACACCCAATGAGAGGAAGTGTGCTCAATTAAGCCTTATCGAAAGAGCTCATCACATTAGTCATTTGCCAACTTAAGGTCAAAGGGTGACATGCCTGAATGAGATGTCTTTGTAGGATTAACATCTTCATTAAGCTTGAAGGTATTTTAATAAAGAAGTCTTGATTTTTCCATAAGGGTCTAGGATGGTGGAAGTCAGCGTGGTTGTTGGTACAGAATTGTAATAACTATTATTGAATCCGTTGGAATGATGGTTGTATTTCAGATAATGGAAAGATTTTTGGAACAGTGGAAAAGGCTTTGAAATTCCTTTTGTATCGGATCCCAATGGGAAGAATATGGAGAGATTTACACAAACAATAGACATCCCAATTGATTAGGATATCTTTATCTGGTAGAGGAGTACCAATGACATTTTACCCTTTGTACCTGCCAGATTTTACTTTTTCAACGGAAATTGTAATAGAAAGACTAAACAAGACAATTCTAAAAATTGGGAGATCAGTTTGACTATTAGATCAAATTAGAGGGTCGAAAATGAATTTCACCCTTAAAAAGGGCAAAACGAAAGGGATACAATTTGTGATTTAAAAAAAAAAAAATGCAATATGTGATTGGATCGGATGAACTCAATAGTCGATACCCAATAGTGATAACTCTTGCCCAATATCATTGCTAACGTGGCAAAACCAAGGGCCAACACGACCTTGTATCCACCCTAGAACTGCATCCACTATATCCTTAACTACCTACCAATACTCCACTGCCACAGTGCCAATGCAATCATATCATATGGATTTAAACATGTGGCGAAACACTATCCGTTAGAATACACAGGCCCATGAACCCGTAATGAAGAAGCAAGCACAGGATCACTAACTATCCAATAATGAATGATTTACGAGCCCGTGTCTTCTTCTTCATCATAATTATAATATTTTTCTCTTCAATCACATCACAAAAACACAAAACCAGTTCACCATTCTCTCTCTCTATCTGTCTATCGATTGAAGCTCGCTAGGGTTTTCAATCGATCTCGACAATTCAAATCAAGTTTCGCGATTATTAATCCATCAGATCTTGAATTGATTCATTTTCGCGCCTGAGGAAAAATGCCTTCGTCGGTGTACGGAGCGAGGCTGACCACGTTCGAAGATTCGGAGAAGGAGAGCGAGTACGGATATGTTCGCAAGGTGAGAAGAATGATATCAATAACAAATCGTTTACGTTCTGTCGTTTTTTGTTTTGAATTTGTTATTCAAAGATGAGGTTTTTGAAGTCAATTTCAATGATTTGTTTGTTTTTTTGTATGTTTTTTGGTCGATCAGTTGATCGGTTCTGTTTTCTGTGTCGAAGTTGAATTTACAGTGACTGCATTGTCTGTGATCGTATGTTTTTGTGTTGAAAGTCAATCTGGAGTAATTAGATTTAGTTTCTTTTGTGTTTTCGAAGTAGAATTTGGATTGAATTAGGAGCCGTTCCAATCTCTTTACGATGAAATTTCAAGAATTTTGAACTGATCTGTGGTATGTTCGAGTTTCTAAGAGCTTTTCTAATCCTTGGTTTGCAGCTTTTCGATTCACGAGTGTTATGATAATATCGTGTATCAATTAAAATTTGATCCTGCGATGTGCTATTTGCAGTTCACTAAATTTTCTTTGATCTATGTTGTACTTTTCTTAATTATCATCGCAACTATTCTCTTTCTTTTGGATTGAAGAAGATCCTAGAGATGATAATTTTGGGAATTCAAATTATAGACCTGACTGAAAACTAAAATAATTGGCTAATTCTTATTTTTTAACCCCAACCCTCCAACAGTATGAATGTGCAGCACTACCAGGGTTAGCACAGTTTATAATATCATTATTCATATTCTGCTTGATCAAATATTGTTGATCAGGTATCAGGACCAGTGGTGGTGGCAGATGGCATGGCCGGAGCTGCTATGTATGAATTGGTCCGTGTTGGACATGACAAATTGATTGGTGAAATCATTCGGCTTGAAGGAGATTCTGCAACCATCCAAGGTCTATTACATCATGAGATCTCTCACTTTGATATTAATCTCCATAAGCCTAACAAATAGGGTCTTGACATTGACGAGAAATTTGTGATTGATTTTTATTTCAGTTTACGAAGAAACTGCTGGATTGACGGTGAATGACCCTGTTCTACGAACACACAAGGTGATTTTATCAACTTTGCTGTTTTCATGTTTTTAGTGGTGGTGAGATGAATGCGATAGCTCATATTTGTTGATTTTACAGCCCCTGTCAGTGGAGTTGGGACCTGGAATATTGGGAAATATTTTTGACGGGATCCAGGTTTGTCTACATATTTTTCTATTGAACCTTTAAGTGTTTGCACTGCACATTCAAAAGCTATAATTATGTTTGTTTATTGGTTTATATTTTAACCAAAACAGAGACCCTTGAAAACTATTGCAAAAATATCCGGTGATGTGTATATCCCTCGTGGTGTCGCTGTCCCACCCCTTGACAAAGATATACTGTGGGATTTTCAGCCTAAAAAGATAGGTAATTAAGAAAATTACATTATAGCTGTTGTATGGCAATGATTAACTCTGCTCTAGATTTGATTTGTGTTGTTTAATTTTTCAAATTCTATTTGATTTACTGATTTCAGGTGAGGGAGATCTTCTAACCGGTGGGGACTTGTATGCGGTAAGTTTATTTACATTGAAATTTACATTAAACCATTCCTGTCTGAAACTTTAATGCTTTTTTTTTTTTTTTTTCATGTTGTGTTTAATTTTAATATTTTTTTTTTTTCATGTTGTGTTTCATTTTAATATTTGGTGGATATATTTGGATGCAGACCGTCTTTGAAAACAGTCTAATGCAGCACCATGTTGCACTTCCTCCTGATAACATGGGAAAAGTCACTTACATTGCACCTCCTGGTCAATATTCACTGAAGGTTTGCCTGTTCAACTTCTTTTCTTTATTAGTCTTTTTTTCCCCTTTTGTAAGAAAAGAACAATATTTGTTTTACAAAGAAAGAAAAAAGAGTTTTACAAAAAGTGACCAAACTTTACACAAATGCATAGGAAATGAAAAGTGTTTTTCCTTAGACCGAAACAGCAGGTAGAGCAGTAGGATGAACCTTAATATACAGTCCACATAAGTAGACAGCAAGACAAAGATTTTCCTAATCACAAAACTACCATCCTTCCAGTTGTTCATAACAAGAATGATTGGGGTTTCTCTGAACTTTGATGTAATGGAAGTCCACAGAGACCCATAATTAGGTTTTATTCCACCATAATATCAATGTTTCCTTTCTTCTTAAGTCCTTAAAATTAATTTATTCTTTTATTCCAAATTTCCCAAAACATATCCGTCAGGCCGGTCAACAGACCATCTTAAAGCACTTTTGCTTCCTGTCCGCACTAAATGCCTTCCATCTTACTGTTACAAGATCCCGCATGAAGAATTTGCTCCCCGGCACAGCTTTACATTTCAAAGAATATACTTCATAACTGTCAAGCTACAAGGCAGTGCAAAAATACAGCATAATGCATGCAAGCTCTTTATTGTATCAATGTTAAGTTACCTCTGAGTTGTAATTTATTCTGAACTTGGGAACCACTACTATTTGGAACTCTAGAGTATAGTTCCAGGATTTTGTTTACCTTTTAAATGCATAAAAAGAGTGTTATTAATTTAAGGGATGAAAAACTTGACATGTGTGATGAATTGATTATTTGTTGGAAGGCATGCACTGACTTTCTGTATATTTGTAGGATACTGTGTTAGAGCTTGAGTTTCAAGGTGTGAAAAAGAAAATTACTATGCTTCAGGTTTGTTACCTTGTTCTTATGTTTAACATTTCAAGCCCATTAACATGTATTCTCAAACAGCAAAAATATTAAATTCTTAATATCTCCATACATTTGCAGACTTGGCCTGTGCGTACACCAAGGCCTGTTGCATCTAAGCTTGCTGCTGATACCCCGCTACTTACGGGACAGGTAATTAGTGTACAGAGTAAATTTATTGGTTGCTTCTTTGGTGATTATTTCTTTGAAAGATGTGCATTCTAATGATCTTGTATCATGCCAGCGTGTTCTTGATGCCCTTTTCCCTTCAGTTCTTGGTGGAACTTGTGCCATTCCTGGAGCATTTGGTTGTGGAAAAACTGTTATTAGTCAAGCTCTTTCTAAGGTAATTTGGATATCAACATTTTGGTTTTACTTGGGTTATTTATGATGATAGAAAGCTGGTTCATTAATTGATAATTTGTTTTATGATGGAATGAAAATTTTATGCGACATATTGTTTATGTGCAGTACTCCAATTCGGATACTGTTGTTTATGTTGGTTGCGGGGAGCGAGGAAATGAAATGGCAGAGGTGCATATTTCTCTTAGTTTGATCCTTAATCATTCATTTTAAATTTCTTGGGGTATTTTGAATTGAGGTGACCAATTACTTAGGTGCTTATGGATTTCCCACAATTGACAATGACATTGCCTGATGGCCGTGAAGAATCTGTCATGAAGCGCACAACACTTGTGGCCAATACCTCTAACATGCCTGTGGCTGCTCGTGAGGCTTCAATTTATACAGGTAAAACCTATTTAGTCATACATGTAAAATTTGATGCATTGAATACTTGTTTGAAGAGTTCTAATGACATGAATATTAATTATTTAATGTTGATCAAGGTTGACTCTGGTAACAGTTGGCTACTATTGATACTTTATATAGGATTGAAAAGTGAAATGATTTGTTGTGGTGGGCATTGTGTTGATACTCTTCCATTTATGTGAATGTGGGTTGGCAGGAATCACCATAGCTGAATACTTCAGAGATATGGGTTACAATGTTAGCATGATGGCAGATTCAACTTCTCGTTGGGCAGAAGCTTTGCGTGAAATTTCAGGGCGGCTGGTAAGTGTCACATTGTGCAGGAGTATCTTTTGCAAGTGTTTAAAAATTTAAGTAGTTGAAGCTTGGTTTTGTCAATAAACAAACATTTTTTTTTTGTATTTGTATATATGCTTTATGTATGTGGAACCATTATTGGTATTTTGGATATTTTCAATCGTATACAGGCAAGTAGTTGGTTTTTTGTGTTTACATAGTGGTGTATATACTTTTGTCAGTGACACAATTCAGTGGTTGATGATAGTACAATTAGCATTCAGGTTCTTTGGTAATCGGTTATGATATTTGCAGCTTTCTGAAGTTTTATGATTTATTTACTATACTTGAATAGTGTTCTGTTTGGAATTGTCCACCTGTTAAGTGTCATGGGCCATAAGGCAAGGAAACATTGTTACAAGTACAGATTGTTGGTCATTATTTCTGATTATTGAATTGGCACTGGTGTTGAATCACCTTGCTGAGATGAATTGAATTCTCTAGTGACAGTTAGAACTTAAGCTACGGTTTGTCTAGCCGAGGAATATTTTATCTGCCTGTTTGCTTCTGAACTTGAATTAAATCTACAATGTTTGCATTTATTGGATATGAATTTAGCAAATTTTTGTATGTTTAATTTTTGAGTAGCTATTGTCATTTGAATGGTTTTCTCTTGTCAATCCCTGTAGGTTTGTACTGTTGATATTATTGTTTTCTTTTTGAAGGTTTATAGGTGAAAATGTATGTTGTAGAATTTGTTGAGATGTTTGAATCCTAAAAGATATTTAAAGTTTACATCTGGTAGCTGATGGACCTGCAAAATACTTTGGTATCTCTGTTCATTAGAAGGTTACAATAATTGTGAAAACCAAAGGCCAAAATATGTATCTGTTACTCTTAACCCTGTTATTTAATTATTGCAGAACAGTTTAATCATCAGTTGCAATATTATAATATTCTGTTGCATGGGTTGGGCTAAATATGATAGTGATCTTCTACTATGTGTTTTATTTTGAATTCCTTTGGCAAGCTTTTTCTGCTCAAAACATTGGAAATCAGTTCTAACTTCAGTTCACCCTAATTTAATATTTCTTGGTTTTTCCTATAGGCCGAAATGCCTGCAGATAGTGGATATCCTGCTTATCTGGCAGCACGTTTGGCCTCATTTTACGAGCGAGCTGGAAAAGTCAAATGTCTTGGTGGACCGGAGCGTACCGGCAGTGTCACAATTGTTGGTGCTGTTTCTCCTCCTGGAGGAGATTTTTCAGATCCTGTGACGTCTGCAACCCTCAGTATTGTGCAGGTTAGACAAAGTTAATTAGATGAGTTTTTTTCACATCAAAATATAATCATTTTGAGTCACCCAACTGAAGCTATGACAGGAAGTAGCAGCTGCTTTATTATATGTCTCACATTAACCACTCTAAATTTCATACATAGCTTGCTCTCTGTTCTAGTAGATGCATCTTAATATTCAATACTTTATCAATGTTTCCAACAAGATACGATCAAAGAGGATATCCAACTTCGGTAGCACTGCCCTTTTTAACTATCATATGGGCCTTTTATTTTTCTGCTCAAAAAGCTCAGTTTCTGATTCTACAGAAGTTCAAATTTTCTTTTGCAGGTTTTCTGGGGTCTGGACAAGAAACTTGCCCAGAGAAAACATTTTCCTTCTGTAAACTGGCTTATTTCCTACTCCAAGTATTCAACAGTAAGTTCTTAAGTCTGTTTTTCTTGCATCCCTACAGCATTGATGACCCTTTTTTGTTTAGCTAACATGACTCCTGTTGGCACTAGTGCCATTATTATATGTTAGGTTTCTTTTTTGATGAGAAACAAAGAAGCTTCCTTGGTAACCTGTACTTACGAGTTCAGTTTGGATATTTATAATTTTTTTTTTTATTGTGTTTCCAGGCGTTAGAGTCTTTCTATGAGCAATTTGATCCAGATTTTATTAACATCAGAACAAAGGCCAGAGAGGTGCTACAGAGAGAAGATGACCTGAATGAAATTGTCCAAGTATGTTTCTTCAGTCCTTGTTGCTTCAGCATTTATCCCATTGGTTTTCTTACATGGAATCAACTGTTTATCTCAGCCGCTCCATGTCATACTAGAGAAATCTTGTGAGCTATATAAGCTGGGTGTTTCATTTAGTGCATTAGATTTGCCAGAGTGCCGCTCTTCTTTTCTTCCCCCTTACCCAAGTAAAAAAATATTTGAACAATTAGGGACTTGCAAATTGCAATTGCCATGGAAATTTGTAGAGCGATCACAGGACTTTATCATGGTTGAAGTGTAATCCAAAGATCTCTCCTACTCTTGTTATTAGTAGTAGGAAACTATATACTGTCAATTTCTGTGGTTTCTTATATATTCTTATTGCTGACCTGATATTTGGATCACTGCAGCTTGTAGGAAAGGATGCTTTGGCTGAAGGAGATAAGATTACCCTAGATACTGCTAAGCTTTTGAGAGAGGATTATCTTGCTCAGAATGCATTTACTCCGTAAGCTTTTAATCTTTGTAGTATCTACCCTTCGGATAGTTTTATTGATTTTACATTTTATTTGAATATGACATTAATTTCTGTTCTCCTTCACTTATTGTATAATTAATTTTTTCTCCTTTAATTGGGTTTCCGAGACAGATATGACAAATTCTGCCCTTTCTACAAGTCTGTTTGGATGATGCGCAACATTATTCATTTCTATAATTTGGCCAATCAGGTAGAGTATTCTCCTCCATCTTCATACCTTCTGATCTATTATTCTCTTTGGTACTCCAGTATAATCCGGCAAGATCATGGATATGTTAATGCTTTAAATCTTATTATCTCACTATGAATAAACAAGAGCTCTTTGGTTGTGGGTTTTATTCAATGGCGATTGAATTTGAATGTGCAGGCAGTGGAAAGAGGAGCTGGTATGGATGGTCAGAAGATAACATACACCCTTATCAAGCATCGGCTAGGAGATCTATTTTATCGATTAGTGTAAGTAAATTTTACTTCTAGCAGTATGAAATATAAATACTGAAACACTGCATTTGATTCAATTCACGGGGACCATGTCTTAATCCTATTGATTTTATCAACATTACAGGTCTCAGAAGTTTGAGGACCCAGCAGAAGGAGAAGAAGCTCTTGTGGCAAAATTCAACAAGCTGCACGAGGATCTGACAGCTGGATTCCGTGCCGTGGAGGATGAAACCCGATGATTTGTAAGTTGAGATTTGGTTTTTCCATGGCAGCAGTTGTCGATCCCTGTAGTAGTAACAACACTTGGGTTTCCTTATGTTTCATAGTAAGAATAACCAAAGTGTCGGTGGATCCATGTTTGTGCTACATTGCGGTGCTTGTTTTGGCCTTAATAGTTATAGTGTGGCTACATTTGATTTTATTTATGTATTCTTGTCATCCCTTAAAAGTTCTTTTTTTCTTTGACGGACAGATAAAATCCGTTTATTTATGTATTTATTCAATAAGGTATGTATGGGAGCGATGCTCCTCTGTATGATTTCATATACACTGTTGCAGAGAATTGCTTTCAAATTTCAGTCTTAGAAAATTACTCTTCTTTTGTATTGCAATAAATTTTTTGTTTGTTCACAAAGAAGTCTATTCAATTGTGCCTCTCAAATGGCAATTTACTTTTTAGAGCAATGCAACTTATTAAGGGCTGTTTTTTTTTTTTTTTTTTTTTAAAGTATTTGAAAAGTGCTTATAAAAAGAAAAAAGAAAAAAGCGCTTTTGTCATTTGCAAGAAGCATTGAAAGCAGCTTCTCTAGTTGCATGTCCAAGGCCAGAAACTTCCTTTTATTTGTCTGTGTCAATACCTGTAAAGCAAAAGCCAATGGAGGAAACTTCCTCCCCACAGGCCTCTAGCAGCCTAGTTGTTCAAAGTTTGAGTTGGTTCAGTTATATCCTCACAAATATCCTTGAGATTCTTGACTGCAAAGTAATGTTTTTCTTCACCAAATCCCAGATTTGTACTTCAAAAAGTTTCATGCAACTCTTAACAAAAAATTGTATAGTTATATCTTCACATCTACTGCATGGTTACTGTATAATTATATGGTTAATTTTCAATCATTGGATTTCAATCCAAAGGTTTACAAAAACATCAAAGATTTAAAAGTTTAAAAGAAATTAAAACTAACACCTATAGCTATATATGAACTGTATAGTAGCTAAATCCGAAATCCGTCTATATAAGTATGTATTTTTTATTTTTATTAGGTATTCATTAGAACAAATTAAGGCTTTCTTTACTATTTTATTATGTAATATTTATCTTGTTTTGAAGTGGTTATTATGGTTTACTTTACATGGTTTGTATCATTACCTTAAAGATTCTTATTTGGCATTTAATATCAATTTCTGTTTTAGCCCTCTTAAAGTCAAAATTCTGACTTCGCCTTTGATTATGATTGAGGTTACATTAATTATACGACAATAGTGTGTTAATGTGTATTATTATGCTTTTAAAATATACGTTCATAAAATAAATTCAACATATTAAATAAAGAAAATAGGTGTAAATATGGACCGATGTGTATAGTCGATTGGGCCAGCAATCAAGGCTGGACCCAACTTATAGTCTCCTATTCATTCAGCAGCAGCAGAAAAAAGTGTTAGGGTTTTCAAAACGCCGTTGTCTTCATTCGCTCTCTCAAGCTCTGCAACTCTGAATCCTACAGGTCTTATCTTCACTGTCATGGCCGACGACGAAGATCGAGATCGGGTTCTTGAGTTCCTATGTGGGAAATATGAATCAGGTAATAATATCAACATCAATATTCAAACTATTTAATCAAATGATTGGTTTCAATCAATAATTGAAAACCAATAATTTGATTAAATCCAATCTTCATTGTATGACTATTGGTACTATATAATTTGATAATTGAAAGCCTATCATTTGATACTAGCTAGCATTACTCTTTACAAATTATGATGTATAAACCCATCTCAAAAGTAAAAACAGCAAACATATTAGGAGATTTTAAAACATTAAGACCTATTAATTTGAAGGGGAGGTATAATTTACAACCCAATAGCAGGTCTCGTAGGCCCAGCCAACCAAAAATTTATATTAAAGAAGATATGCAATATCTCAATCGTTGAAAAATGTGTTAAAAAAGAGAAGAGGTTGGATGGGAGCAATATTGGTGAAAACATACTGAGAATTTCAGAAAGAGAAACATTTGCCAGTTTTGTTTTATGTGCATATTGGCATCCTTTACTTTTCTTTGGTAGGAGGCATCCTTTAAGTGAGGACTTAGATTTTTTTTTTTTTTTTTATTTTTTTTAATGTATTACACTATTACATAAATTCGAGGTTTTTAGGGGCGGAAATGACTCAAACCCGTAATTTTATGATGTAGGTGTACGAGATTTTAATACCGGATCAACATTATCTTATCATAAGTAATAGAATAAGAGAAGTAAATTAGTATTATATAAAATTAAAAATATAAAATATATTATCTTTGTAGAATAGTCTTACAAATTACAATATAATATTTTAAATGCAACCGGTGATTTTAGAACTAAAATAGAAAGTGATGATTTTTTATTTTTAATTTATTTTAAATTTTTTTACTCTAACCTATTTTCATATTAAATATAATTTCAAAACTCAAAATCTCTAATGCAAGATTTATAAACAAAAACCTAAAAGTAAGGAGAATCAAACGCATGATCTAAAAAAAAAAACCTAAAAAGTTGAAGTAAGCTCAAACTGGGCAAGTTAATTGCCCTAACCACTGTATATTGGTGATTAATTATCTCGCTCTTGTGTTTCCTCACTATCCAACATATATATATATATATATGCAATACCTTATATATTGAAATACTACACTATTATATAAATCCATGGTTTTTTTTTTTTGGGAATGACTCGAACTCTCAATCTCGTGATGCATGTATAAGGGGTTTTACCATCAGACCAATCTCATTTCGTCCCTTACTATACAAAATATACTATACATTATCCGATGACATTGAATTCTGCACTGAGCTCTTTGGCTCGTCGCGATCAGCAACTCAAGCGAATGCTTGATAACATTGAGTGTATCTGGGAGAGGTTTCTCAATTGAAGCTATTACTCGTCCAGAGGAGGCTGAGAGGCGACGTAAGGTCCGGATTCTCATGTCTATGACTATGAGGATGCTCATGAATTCTTGAATTTCTGGCTAAATGAACTTGTTGATATTCCGGAGAAAGAGTCTCAAGCTGCAAAAAGTGATCCTGAAACTTCATCACCAGCTGGAAAGACTGCAAATGGGCCAAAGAAAGGCCAACTAAATGGTGTTCGGAAAGAGCCGTTGGTTACCTGGGTACACAAATTTTCAGCGGATACTTACCAATGAAACGAAGTGCTTGCGATGCCAGACAGTGACAGCAAGGGATGAAACTTTCTCTGACTTTGAGTCTTGATATTGAACAAAACAGTTCAATAACAAGCTGTTTGAAAAAATTTTAGTTCGACAGACTTTAAATGCAGAGGACAAATTTTTCTGTGACAAGTGCTGCAGTTTGCAAGATGCCCAGAAGTGGATGAAGATTAAGAGGCCTCCTCACATCCTGGTCATCCATCTTAAGCAGTTTAAATACATTGAGCAATTGGGACGGTACAAGAAGCTATCCTACCGAGTTGTCTTTCCACTTGAGCTGAAGCTGAGCAACACAGTGGAAGATGCAGATATCAAGTATTCAATATTTGCTGTCGTTGTCATGTAGGCAGTCGGCCAAACCATGGACACTGTGTGAGTCTTGTGAAAAGCCACTGGTTATTTTTTGAAGACGAAAACTTGGAGATGATTGACAAGTCTGTTTTGCATACATTTTTTAGGTCAGCATAGGAATATTCGAGTAATACGGACCATGGGTAAATCTTGTTCTGTGAGAGCCTTGGTGCTAGTAACAAGAGCCAAGTAAAGAGATGATCAGTGTGGGAAGACAGCGATCCACGAGATTAAAATGGGTATCGGAAAAATGTGTACTTAAGTGGGTTTCCACTTTCCATGTACAGCGGGATAGTGGAAGCACACTGTCCTTTTTTTTGTTATTATTTTTTTTTCTTTTATTGGTTGACAAAATAAGATGGAAAAAAAAAAGCAGTCAGTGTATATGGTGTGTGAGAATGATCACTTTTTCACAGTGACAGATTGTATTCTTCAGGTTGAGAATGTTCAAATTTTAACATTAGAAAATTCAATGCCATTGGTGTTGTTCAAAAAAAAAAAAAAAAATGACATTTGGGTGGATAATATATATTATTGAAATCGACTTTGTTGAAAAGAATAAATCCTATCCACGACAAAACTTTCATAATGATTTCGGACAAATCAATCTTTTATAGAGCCGTTTTTTTTTTTTTTTTTGGACGATCTCTCTTCTTTTGATTTGGCTCTTCATGAAAATGTAGAGAAAAACCTAGAAATTTATACCGAGACAACAGTGGACTCTTGTGTTGATGCTGCTATGCTATGTGAATTTTATTCAAGTCTTTGTATTCTCAAAGTGATTGACTTAACACTTCAAACGGGTGAGAAAAGGATTAAGCATATTTCACATTTCATTCTAGCAATTGATTAGCAACTTAACCCATCATTTCAACAAAACCAACATGGAGATGTAAATAAAAGAAAATTAAACTGCTTTTGGAAATGACCATAGTTTTCAAAGTATGGAAATAATTAATGTAAACTTTCATTATAAAAAGAGGGAATTACAGTTTAGTTCTTACGTTCCGATGAAACGTCACTTTTTTACCCGACATATCTATATTAGAGTTTTTAGTTATTATCTTTTTAAAAATACATCAAAATAGTCTCTCTGACCAAAATATTGATAGTCAACATTAATAGAAGTGTAAAAAGACGGGTTTTCACCTAAGCAAGGCAAAAAGACTGAAAATCCCCTCTAGACAATTACTCTTAAGCCCATCTAATATTCCAATAAAAATATTCAAAAAATGAAAAAAAAAAAATATATTTTATGAAACAACAAGCACGCATATCAATTTTTATGAATTTTGATCTCTCTTTAATAAAAATATTCAAAAAAATGAAATAAAATTAGAAAATATTTTATAAAACAGAACACACATATCGATTTTTATGAATTTTGATCCCTCTCACACACACGCACACATATAAATTATTATGAATTTTGATCTAAATTGTTTTATGGATGTTACATTCATTAAAATCTATATATGAAAAAAATTTGAAAATTTTTTAAGCACTAGAACTATTTTTCTTGAATTTTCCTATATTTTGTTCATTTTTCCGATGCCTTCATATTTAGTAAAATCGGGATAAATAATTATAATGCTTGCAAAATTTTCAAATTTCATTCAAAGATAGATTTCACACACACACACACACACACACACATATATATATATATATATATATATATCAATTTTTATGAATCTTGATCTAAATTGTTTTATGAATGTTATATTCATTAAAATCTATATATGAATAACATTTGAGATTTTTTTTAACCACTAGAACTATTTTTCTTGAATTTTCCTATATTTCACTTATTTTCCGATTCTTTCATATTTAAAAAAATCGGTATAAATAATTATAGTGCTTGAAAAAATTTCAAATTTCATTCAAATGTAGACCAAGGTTCTTATCAAAATTAATATAAGAGATCCTTTATGAGAAAACCACACACACACACAAATCGAGTCTCTCATAAGGGATCCCTTATTTTAATTTCGGTAAGGACCTTGATGAAATCACATTGATTTTTATGAATTTTGATCTGAATTTTTTTGTGGATGATAAGTTCATTGAAATCTACCTACGAATAAAATTTGAGAATTTTTCAAGTACTATAACTATTTTTCATGAATTTTTCTTATATTTCACTCATTTTTCCGAAGCCATCATATTTAACAAATTCAGAAAAAAAATAGTTCTATTACTTGAAAAATTCTTAAATTTTATTCATAGGTAGATTTTAATGAATTTATTATTCACAAAAAAATTCAGATCAAAATCCATATAAATCGATGTAATTTCATCAAGTTCCTAACCGAAATTAAAATAATGGATCCCAACATATATGGGTTTGGCTAAATTTTTGTTAATATTAGTGTTATTGGACAGTTATATGAGAGCAAGTTCATTTTAATTTTAATTTTTTTAATTGTCCAAATAAGACAAAAAACCTAGTTTTACTAGCACCAAAGTATGTAACAGACAAAAATACCCCTTAAATCTCATTTCTTTCTCTCACCATTATCTTGTCTCGTCTCGTCTCGTCTCGTCTTATTAGCATATTATTATACTATAGACTATAGTATGTAGATGGTAATTGTATATTGTAACCTAGCCCCCCGTGTTATTAATAATATAAATTTCTTCTATTTTTTTTTTTTTTTTTTTGCCAAAATCAATCCCTTTCCCTTTTACTACTTTAATTTCTTATGATTTCATATATTATTTCATAATCTAGTCTATATATGGGTTCAACTACTACACGGTTGTTGTACAGTTATATGGTTAATTTTCAATCATTGTATTTCAATCCAAAGGTTTATAAAAAATCAAAGATTTAAAAATTTAAAAGAAATTTAAACTAAAAAGAAACAACCTCCTCTTTTAATTACACCCGCAACTATACATTTTTTTTGAAACCAGCTAATATATTAATCAAAAGGAAGGCCAAAGCCTAGCCAACACCAAGGTACCCACAAAACAGGGCACGTCAGGAAAACACGACCAAAAAGGTAACAACACCCGCAACTATACATGAACCATCTAGTAGCTAAATCCGTCTATATATATATATATATATATGTATTTTTAATTTTTATTAGCTATTTACTGTAACAACTTTCTTTACTATTTTATTATGCAATATCTATCTTGTCTTGAAGTGATTCTTATGATTTACTCGACATAGTTTGTATCATTACCTTAAAGATTAAACTGTATATTTTTCTTGTGTGACATTTAATATTAGCTTCCGTTTTAGCCTCCCTAAAGCCAAAATCCTAGCACTACCCTTGATTATGATTGAAGTTATATTCCTTGCACGATATAAGTGTGTTGATGCACGATAAAAGTGTGTTGATGTGTAGTATTATGCTCAAAGTATGTCTAAAATATGCATACATGAGAGAAATTCAACATATTAAATAACAAAATAGGATAAAATATGGCCGATGTACATAGTTGATTGGGCCAGCAATAAAGACTGGACCCAACTTATTGTCTCCAATTCGCATCTAATTCCCACTATTTATAGTGTCCGATTCATTCAGCAGCAGAAAAAAGTGTTAGGGTTTTCAAACCGCCGTTGTCTTCATTCGCTCTCTCAAGCTCTACAACTCCGAATCCTACAAGTGAACAAGTGTTATCTTCATTGTCATGGCCGACAACAAAGATCGAGATCGGGTTCGTGAGTTCCTATATGGGAAATACGAATTAGGCAATAATATCAACATGAATATTCAAACTATTTACTTTATTGATTACATGATTCATATGCAACCTAGCCTAGCTACACCTCCTGTGTCATCATTCAATATTTTGTTTATGATGGATGGACATCGCAACAATGAAGCTGTGAACCTTTATACATATTTTAAAGGAATTAGCCCAGATATCATCACTTATAACAATAGTTACACTAGAATAACTCTAATCATTTGAAAGTTGAATTCTTTCATACTTTAGAAAATTTATTGAAATTAGTTGTATTATTGATGGATTGTGTAAATCTGGGAGGAACGAAATTGTTCCATAGATCGACTCAAATTGGCTTAGTGCTAGATGTTGTAGCATATAGCATTAAGGAGAGCTAGAATGTTTGTTAATAGATTTGGAGCAAAAGGGTTGTATTTGATACTCAACAATGAGAAATCAGAATTGGTTGAAGTTCTACACAATATGGTGAAGACAAATGTATCTAAAGTTTCTATAGTTATAGACTTGCTTGTGAAGGATGAAAATTCTTGTCAATGCCTGAATTCACGATGATGTATACCGGATGCATAATTGGATAAAATTTAGAATTGTAACTCAACTATCCGGCTGCAGTATGTTGCAGTGCTGAAGGTAATGTTTGTGGCCTTATATGTTTACTATATAAAGTTATATAGAATTTTCCGTGTAAAGTTTTGGTTTTTTTTTTTTTGTTAAACGGCAAGTTTTATTGAAATAAAAGATCCAGAAGGCAAAACCGCAGCCAAAAGGAACACGAGCCAACATCCAGGAAAAAACAAATGTTCCCGAAACAGACGTAGAAAACAACCAGGCCACTATGAAAAGAGCGGCCACCAAAAAAGAAAGAAAACAGGGAAAAAACAAAAAGCAAAAGAGAAAATCCGACCAGAATTAAAACACCCTCATAGGTCGCCCCAGTCAAGCCTATCCCCCAACTTCCTGAAACCCCTTTTCGTCAAACAATCCGCTAAAGAATTCGTGTCCCTGTTGCTGTATATAATAGAAATTCCAGCACAGTTCTGAATGTGATATCTGATATTGTTTACCCAATTCACCAAATTAATTTTCCAAAATTTTCATTGTTGATCCAGGACACCGCTGAAGTAGAATCACTAACGATGGTGATTTTACGACCCTGAAGGAGAGGATTAGAGGAAATCAATTCACAAATATCTACAACCTTGTGAAACTGGATGTACAACATCAATCCCTATTGCTTTGTAATATTCATCAAATATCTTGAAAAATTCACCAACATTACAACGAGGCATTGACTAAATTGGATATTTTGGAAATTGTGCCCAAAAACTGATAATATGTGCAAGTAATACGAAGATGTTTAATAATGAACAACATGTGACCATCTCGACGTAAGTGCATCGATTAGAATCATAAAATAATGAAATAGTTGACTTGGTGAATGAATACATCCACATATATCCTTTTTAATGATGGAGATTCAAAACCAACTTTAGAACGAGATGAACTTATCATTAATCTCCATTGTGAATATGTAGTACATATATTCTCATAGAATAAAACAATCTAATGGCCCTTTAATTAATGTCAATGAAAATTTTCAAGGATTCTACGCATCATTATAGATAGTTGGTGACCAAGATGGTCATGTCGAAGCATAAATATTTTTGAATCTGAGAACTTCTGGTTCATGACTGTATAAATCTCTACATTTTATAACTGTATGATATAATCCAGACAAGAAAACACACAACTTCTCTACAATGGGCTTCTGGCCCAAATCATTAAAAATAATTCTTAGATATTCAACATTTTTTATCATTTATAGTTTCAATATGATATCTATTATATATGCCCTATATATTTTGAAACTAAGTTGATTTCTCCTGCATCTAATTGAATAATAAAGCATTATTGTCACATAATTTAGTATTATTTGATAATAACATTTTCTTTGAGTAAAGTCAAATTCAGAAATTTTTTCTGATTCCACATAATTGTATGTGTCATTGCACCATTGACTAGACATATATATCCATCTTGCGTTAAAATTCAACGTGTAGCATTTTTAAAAATTCTTATTGTATCAGAGCTTGGTTAAAAATTCTTATTGTATATTTTTGAAAGGCTGAACACGTATGTAAGTAGGTTAGTTTTAAAATAACAATATTATTATTATAATAAATAAAGAAAAATCCAATTTTATCTTTAACTTAGAAGGAAATATATTCCTTTGTTTTCCTATATGTCATGAACTGGTCTAACCTATATATATATAGTTATATATGCATTTTTTTTTTCTTTCTGGTTTTTCACTTAAGCAATTTCATTCCTGTTACTGTAGTTAAATTCTACTTCGGTTCATCTATCTAAATAATTTCAGGTATGTTATTACTAATTAATAAATATTTTGGATTTGTTTTCATTTCTTTTATATTTGTTATTTTCTTAGGCTATTAATATAATTTCTTTAATGAATTCTTCTTTCAACAAAAAAAAAAAAAAAGATTTTGCTACATTTATTATACTAGTTTGTTATTTAAACGTTTATTTATTTAAATTAGTTCATTGATCTTCAGATGAGAAAGCAATCGACAATCGATTGATTTTTCAAAAGATTTAAAACCTCAGAAGCTGATTTATCTTCGTCAACATCTAATATTAATATTCTAATTTCTGAAAATCAATCCACGAATCTCCAACAAATGATATTAAACAAGATAATAAATCTTTGGAGCATGATGCAGGATTACGTCGAAAAATATGGGATTATCATGTCATTGAACATGATGAAATTCGTCAAGCTTTTATTAAAGTTGGTCCATTCCAACCTATTCTTGACCATTATAAAAAATCTAGACTAGATTTAAATGAGTGACGAGTACCATTTTGATTTTATAAAGCTAGTGTCTATTTTATTTATTAATTTATTCGATATACCATTACATATGAGACTAGATGCTATTACATATATATATATATATATATATATATTTTAATAACTTAGTTTTTAAATATTAATATATTTGTCTAGCGTTAATTTGAATAAACGATATGAGGTTGATCCATTGGTCAACCCTTCACATCTGCACAATGAGGTTGTGGGTTTAAGTCCTTACCCTTCAAAAAAAAAAAAAAAAAAAAAAAAAAAAAAACCTCGAATTACATTGTAATACTTAAAAAAAAAAAAAATTGAATATATTTTTTGGTCTCGGCCCCTCCAACACCGAAATCCTTGCTTTGCCCCTACAGTCCTGTTTCTATCAAGACATCCTTATATAACTTTATCAGGATATTGAATGTGAGTCACTCATTTATAAAAGTCATTTGACAAGTGCATACATACCAAGTCAAAGTATATAAAACGAGTGACTTACATTCAATATCCTTATATAATTCTATCAGGGCATCCTCATAATAAAATTTCAGTATATATATAAATATATATATATATATATATATATATTACGGTACATATTTATTTACTTATCTAGACCATGTATTTTTTTTTTTTTTTGAAGATTTTATAATTGGCAGAATTCGAACAACTGATTTGAAAGTCATTTGTCTAAACCCCGAACTTGTCCATCTACAATCTATCATTCATATATATATATATATATATATATATGCATTAAACTAGTTATTGCAATTATCACCATTCATATATATATATACATATATATATATATATATTGATGCAGCCGTCAAATACGGTACAGCAAACAAAGGTTTGGATTTCATGGAGCGGAGGAATCGACTCAAAGACGAAGGGTGCGGAAAGAAGGAAGCAAAGACTGGGAATGGTCGAAACTGTTAGAATGGATGAATTTCGGGGGCCTTTTCAGAGGGCAAACGAACTCAAAATAGACAATATAATATGTTTCCGGAAAGCCCAAGACGATCCCTACAAATGTTATGAAGACTCCGTCTTCTATAACGGGCTGCAGCATAACCAATTTTGGCCATTTAGTTTGTTGCGCGAAGACATGAGCTGGACGAGAGCTGATCGCCATGAGCTGGACGAGATGATCCGGGCTGAACTTCGTGGACCTCTACAGAGAGCATATGAGGTTGGATCGTCCATTATAATATATTTCCGGAAAGCCCAAGACGAGACCTACAAATGTTATGAAGACTTCATCTTCAATAATGGGCTGCATCATGTCCGAATTTGGCCGTTAATTTTCATGCGCGGCAAGACAACTGTTGCTTTAATTATTATTTCCAATTATAGTCATGATTCGATACGAATATTTTATTTCCTTTTAGTTTATATGTAATTAGGTTATTAATTATTTTATGATTTGATTTTATTAAATCAAATCCAATTTCCTTTTTAGATAGGTTTTATGATTCTTTTGATTTTCAGGAGATTTGATTTCTTTTCCATTTGAGATTCTTTTCCCAATTTGGTTTAGAAGTTTTATAATTCTTTTCTTGTTTAGGAATTTTAGGAGATATAGAATCCTAAGAGATTTGAGTTTCTTTTATTATTTAAGTAGCTTGTATTAGGGTTTGAGAATTAGCTTTTGATTAAATAAAATTCAGAGATGTTTCTCAACTATCCAATTACAGTATCCTTCGTGTACGAAGTCGATTATCGTATTTGAAGCCTAATAATCCGGTATTCGTGCGCGAATCAACGGAGTGTTAGTAGGGTTTGTTTCCGGTATTCGTACGCGAATCAACGGATCCGAATCGTTTATCCTTTCTTTTATTGATTGTTGTTGTGTTGAATTTTCCGCTGCATCATATATGCATTAAACTAGTTATTGCAATTATCACCGATGGTTGCCTCCATATCAACATGCATATACATAGCTTTTATAGGTTTCCACGTGGGAAAATTCCACTAATACCTACAATCGGTGGAGCCGCTACTAGAAAAAATAAGATTTATGACGGTTAAAAATCGTTATAAACTTTAATTTATAATGGTTTAAAACCATCAAGGAATCTAACGTCAAGAATTGTTTCTTGACGGTTTTTGACGTCATAAATCCAAGACGTTTCAGAAATTGTCGACACTTAAAACCCGTCATAAATTGTTGACTATTATTAACCATCATCAATTTAGGATGGTTTTTAACCATCATCAATTTATTTTCATTTTTAAAAACATAATAATAAATTTATTGTAATTATTATATTAAATCTTGGTAAATTATTATAAACGAAATTATGCATTACTAAAAATATCAAAAATAAAACGTATACACATACAAGCGAATAAAAATTTAAAATCCGAACAATAACCATCAAAAGGACATTTTTATTAAAAACCAACAATAATCTCGTTTTATGAGAGAGTACAAATATTCTAAAACAACCTAGCTAATTTTCTAGCAACATCTATGAGATGTATGATGTAGCATCCCATGTTCTGGGTTGTCGTGTAATTGTTTTGCTTTGGCTCTCCGCTGTTTTGGAGTTGGCTTTGGTGGTTTTGTGGTGCTATTGTTTTGCTGGTTGCTGATGTCTGGTTGGCTGGTGTTTTTTTGTGTGTTTCTGTTTGTTTTTCTCTGCTTTGGTTTTGGTGTTTTCGTTGGTCTGTTCTGGTGTTTTGGGCCTGCTTTGTTGTGTTCGTGGGTTGGTTATTAATATCATTGGCTGTTTCAAAAAGAAAAAAATGATGTAGCATCCCATACTAAATATTACTTTCCCACATCTCACCTTCCTGAGCACATCCCACGCTAAATATTACTTTCCCACATCTCACCTTCCTGAGCACATCCCATGTTCGTCTTCAGTCTGAAAGTTAGAATACCAAAATACCATCGGTGATCGTAAAAAAAAAATTAACTGGTACTACCTTCGTCATTGAACTCAATAAAGGCAAAACGAAGCACAAAATTAGGATCTCCATAAACATGATGAATTGTTTTATCACCTAAGAGGGCAATCCAACAAAGTAAAATATTGTAGCACGTTAATTAATAACTGCAAACTAATAAATTCTCTACAAGTTAACTTGCTGCCCATGGTTCATAATTAATTAATTACATAGAAGAGCTGTACAGTGTTATTACAGAGAATAAAGTGTCAAACATTACTTCTCTCATCTCATGTCTTCAGCCTAAAATTCAGACTACCAAATATTCATTGATATGCATCTGACAAGATAATATACATAACCAGTAAACAATGCACATTAAACCAGTTGACTTTAAACAATGCACATTGTGTTTCCTATGCAAAATATAATATAAAAGACTTGCAATAGGATAATAGTAACAAAGCTTGATCAATGTCAAGTTTGTTTGATAAAAGTTAATTTTTTATCCTAGTTATCATGATGTAATACTCAAAGACAACCCATATATAAGCTCATATGATTTATAATTATAATATATAACATAAAACACCATAAAGCAAATTAAGAAACCTAAAATAGCTAATACTCACCCTGGTGTCATAATGGTTCCATCCAATCTCAGAAGAAAGTCGGCTCAACAAGCAGTACTTAACTGTGACCCCTCAACACTGATACATATTTCAAAACCAGTTATTACCAATAGCACAAAAAAGATATAGTATAGACAATGAAACTCATTTAAGAGTATCAGGGACGACCATCCTCTTCATCTTGTCATATGGTGGAGGGACCCCTCATAAGCCTTAAACCGGGCAAGTGTTGCAACTCCTCTTTTTGTCTTATGTGGTATCATCATGTGAGACAAAACAATCAAAAATTAATATTCAAACCGAAAGATGGAGGTTAAGAAAACAAGTAGCGTGTTTAATCGAAGAAAACTGATGTTTTTAATTAAAGAAGATCGACTGATGTACTTAATTGAGAAATCATTAAGGGTATTTTTTTCTCATCGTTGGAAAGTCTGCTAAAACAATCAAAACAATAATGTTGACTAAAAATAAAAAGTCTGCTATTTATATAGTTATTTTCAATTTTAAACGTATATGTATATATATATATAATATTCATAACCCTATGTCATTTAAAAAAACAAGACTGACAGCGGGCCACATACCTAATTGAATATATAATATATTAACTTACAACCGGCGCCCATATGTACAATATTCAAAACCCTATGTCATTTAAAAAATCAATCTACCCTTATATATATATATATATATATATAATATTCAAAACTCTATGTCATTTAAGAGCATCTCTAATGTAAATATGCATTTTTGAGTTTCTAAGTAGTGCCATATCAGCATTTCTATTTATTATAGGCCCACTTTTGAAAAAAAATTAAAGAAATGCATATTCACATCTCCAATACAATTATCTAAAGTCAAATATGCATCCATTTTATATCCAATCATAACAAAACAATTATTATACTCTCTCTCCTCTTTTATTTTACAATTAAATGATGTTTAATCTCATTGATGAAAAAAGTTAAAAGCTTTAATCTTATTGGTGGAAAGAGTTAGAAATCCTAGTCAGCATTTCTAGGAGAGTTTCTAGAATTAGAAACTCAACTCCATATTCTCTAATTTTTTTTTTGGCCACATCATCTCCATATTCAACTTAGATAATAGCATTGGAGAGAGTTTTTCTAACTTTTTAAATATCTATCCTATGTGGCACTCCATTTTCTCCAAATGAATAATAGCATTGGAGAAGCTCTAAGAAATCAATCTGAAAATAATAATATTCGAAACCCTTTATCATTTAAGATATGAGTGGTGCTACTGACATACCTTCTACCGATCTATTTATACCCAACTTTTTTAATTATGCAGTATTTTTTTCTTTTATCAAAATTACTTAAAGAGACATACAATTTAAGGAAACAAATCCTCTACAAATTAAATCTATTAAAACTGAACATTCTTTTTCCAATAATAAAAAAAAAAAAGCCCCACGTTCTTGTAATCTATTTCTTGGAAATTTTTTTTTCTTAACTCTTAAACCCTAAAATTTGCTTCTTACACACATACAAAATATTATGGAAGAGTCTGAGAAAGATATCAAACATATGGAAGAATTGTCTGAGAATGATATCAAGCATTTGGAAACAATTCCTTTTCTTTTTTCTTTTCCATCATGAAATAAGAAGAAGAAATAAATAAATAAATAAATAAGGAAGAAAAAATAAATTGTTCAGTGGAGGAGAGAGAGACATATACAGAGACCAGAGATAGAGATATAGAGATGAGATGTATTAACTTTGAAAAATAAGTTTTGAGAATAAATCAAAAAAATTAATAAAAACATTTAATTTTATTTATTAAGAATTTTTTTATTAAAATAAAATTATAACAAAAAAAGAAAAAAAAAAGAAAAAAAAAAGAAAAGCGAAAGCAAAGTGGCGCGTAGACCCTAAAACATTAATATAAAAAGGTACGTAGACCTTAACATGAGGCAAGGAAACAAAAACCTAAAAATGCAAAAAATTAACTATTCCCTTCTGCCTTAAACAGTGCGGCCCAATTAGAAATAACAACACGATGTAATTCTGCATTGGCAACACGATGTAATTCTGCTTGGGTCGATGGAGTCACAAAATCATGGCGAATCTTAGTCTCAGCAACAGGGAGGTGCTTAGAACTTCCCTTACTCAATTGAGACTTGAAATTAGCTAAAGACTTGAAAGTTGGTTTCACTCTTCTATTCGATTTTCTCACCACGGAAATCTAATTATTGTCGGGATTAACTAGATCCTGAGCTTCTGCATACTTGTCATCCTTCCTTGAGAAGTTGTTACCTGGATTTCTAGAATTACCGCTTTCTAAGCAGATATTGAATTGGTAAAATCCCTATTATTGACAAAGTGATCTCCAGATTCTTCTCCCAAAACACAACTAGAGGAATTTGAATCTCCTCTGACAATTGCGGAACAAAAATAGGAATATTTTCCTCAACATGATACTGCCTCTCATTGTGGCTGTTCTGCTCCTCCAAGACCAGAAGTTGCATATTGTCTACCTTTTTTGGATTAGGATTGTCAACAAGAGCCTCTGTGTTTAAGGTCCCTACATTTTGACTCATACCTTTTGTATCTTGCTGATTATTGTCACAATTGTGCACCACATAGTCCGTAACTGAATCAGTCTCTATGTGCATAGTAAAACCGTCTACATCATCTTGAGAAATAATCTGAACCTACTTATTAACAGGTCTATAAACTTGTTGTGGCCCCTAGATTGAGATCTGCTGTGAGGATCCGGATCCTCTTTAACCGATTCGAGCTCACTATAACTAACAAGAATCCCCTTGGTGGGCTTGTTCCAACGACAAACATTGGGAAAATGACCAATGGAGGAACAAGTAGAACAAAAAGCTGGGAGATTCTTATATTCCACCGAAATAAAAGAACTATGAGAATCATCCCTCTCAAGAAGTAAAGAAGACGGAGGCACAGTAGCCACATCAATATCCACCAGAACACGTGTAAAATGTCCAAAATCACCCTTCACAGTGGCCCTATCCAGCCGTAAAGGCACTCCGATCCCTCTAGTTAAATCAAAAATAATCTTTGGATGTCAGTATTCCCACGACAGATCATAAAAACGAACCCAAACCTAAGCATTTGAAGACTTATGTAATGCCGGGTTAAAATCTGGAATCCAAGGCTGAAGCCGTAAAACACCTGGTTTGAGATTAATAGACCTTAAACTCCAAACAATATTCTTGTCAGCACCTGAATTCAACATAATTTGAAAGTACCCCTTACCTAAAGAAATCAGCCTCCAAACAGAGTTCAACTTCCAAAGAGACTGCAATTTGGCTTTAAGATCAATCAACTTCCAAGGCTTCTCACCACTAGAAAGGACAATCCGACCAATGAGAGAAAACTTACAAACCTCCCATCTAGACTGATAAGCAGAGGGATCCACCCGAATAGTCACATAACCACCTTTTTTCGAAAGAATCGAAGGACCAGAAAATTTTTCCACCTGAATCGGGATAGCCTTAAAAAGATCCGCATAAGAACCCTTAATAGATGACAGAGGCAAGGAAGAAGCCTCCATACTCATCGGATCCATGGAGTTAGAAACCATATAAACCACAAAACCTAAACCCTAACAACCATGCGTATGCAAGCGAAAAAGATTTTTTTTTTTTTTTTTTATTTTTTCAAAAATTAAAAAAATAGAGCATAAATAAATCGATAGGGGATGTGTCGATAGCAACACTCTAAATTTAAATTCAAAAGGGCCACATTATCCATTTATCCCTCTAGTTTACCATATTCTCCATTATCCCTTGCCGATTAAAAAAAAAAAAAAAACATAATTAATTGATAAACTTAAATTAAAATTAATTCAATAAAATATTAATATTAAAACAATAATATAATAATATAATTGTAAAAAAAAAATTAAAAAAATTCTAAAAACAATCCTTAAACAGTACGTTTTAGCGATATAAGTTAGAGGCATTGCCAAAATAGCTTCAGTACCACAACTCAAATTCACATAATTTGTATTGCATCACCACTCTCATCTATCTCACATGGAAAACCACAACAACACTTCCTTCTCCATTGAGAAAAAAAAAGTTGTGCTTGTGAAACCCTCAAAAACCACACCTTCTTCACATGCTCTTTCTTTGTCCACCATTGACAATGATCTTTCTCTTCGGGTTCTATATCGAACCATTTATGTCTACAAATCAAACAATATCTTCTCCACTACTCAAGATCATCATGATCGTGAACGAAAAACTGATAATAAGCAAACAGACCCGGCTAGCTTGATCGAAAAAGCTCTCTCGGACGTTTTGGTTTTCTACTATCCACTGGCTGGGATGATGAAGAGGCAAAGTGATGGGAAGCTTCAAATCAACTGCAATGCTATTGGCGTGCCTTTCTTGGTGGCAAATGCTGATTGCCAACTCTCTTTTCTTGATTACTTAGATGGGATCGAAGTCGACGTCAAAACAGCTCGAAAGTTTTTGTTTGATTTTCCATCTGACCCTAACGAAGGTGAACACCCTCTGGTCGTTCAAGTGACCAAATTCGCATGTGGGGGGTTCACAATTGGGATGGGGTTGTCACACTCGATCTGTGACGGATCCGGTGCAGCTCAGTTCTTTCAAGCCATGGCTGAACTTGCTAGTGGGAAGAGTGAACCGTCAATCAAACCTGTTTGGGAGAGGCAGAAACTGGTGGCCAAAGCCCCTCCAGGACCCCCCAAGTTCTTTGTTGATCCAGCTTCTTTGGCAACTTCACCATTTTTGCCGACTGATGACATCCTGCATGCATGTTTCAATGTGAATGCTGAGAGCATCAAGAGGCTCAGAATGGATTTGATCAAAGAATGTGAAGGAGATCATGTTCATCAAACTGATCAAGGTAATTTTTACTTGACAACTTTTGAAGTGCTCACTGCCTACGTTTGGAGATCAAGATTTAGGGCTATGAAGCTGAGCCCGGATGCAAAAACTTTGATCTGTCTGACTATGAACATAAGGCGCCGTTTGAATCCGCCTCTGCCTGATGGATACTATGGAAATGCATTTATCAACGCAAATGCGGTTCTAACAGGGAAGGATCTTAATGAAAAGCCACTCTCTGAAACCGCGAAGGTCATCAAAGAGTGCAAGAAATCTTCATCTACAAACGAATACATTAACACAACTCTTGAGCTTTCGGAGAGAATGAGAGAGCTGAATGTCATGTGTGTAGGCATTGCATTGGAACTAACAGATTGTAGGCAAATTGGTTTGATTGAAGACATAGATTTTGGATGGGGAGGTCCAGTGAATCTGGTTCTTGTGCCGTGTGACAATGTGGACTTGTGTCTCTTTTGGCCTCCTAACAATGTGGATCCTTCAATGAAAGGTGGAGTTAGGGTTCATGTCACACTTCCTAGAGCTGCCATGCCCAAGTTCAAGGAAGAAATGGATGCTCTAAAGGTTCAAGAAGATCATAATGATAATGCCTTATGTGCTTGAACTGTCGTGTTATTACTTTCGCTTGTATAATTTTTATGTTTTAATTACAATGTTAACTTTGCAGATAAGTCAGATCAAAGTTGTTTGTTTGTTGTGTTTATGTTCTTTTTGGTTTTTCTGTCTGTTTTGGCCTTTGGTGCTTGGTAGGGGGCTCTGTTTTGTTCGGTAGCGGATCTTAGCTGCTTCCCCTGTTTTGTTCTGTTGTTTGGCTGCTTGCCTTGAATAAAATAAGCTGTTAAAAAAAAAGTCAGATCAAAGTTCCAATGAATTCTGAACGACATTAAATTATCGGATGTAGACAACGCTTTTTGTGACGAACATGCAATAATTACTACAATATATTACTTTTTTTTTTTTTTTTACGCATCAAATGCGGTAGGGATTCGAATCCGGTCATTTTTACCGAGTCACATTTGACCGGTAGTTACTACGGAGAGAACCTAAATAAATTTTATTTATATTTATTATAGGACAAATTGTAATAAGGTATCCCATGACAAGAAAAATGTAAGTTTTGTTATAACTACACATAAATACTCATTAATTACACTTGGGGCTCTTGCCAATATGGTTGGACTCTCTATTGGGAGCCTCCACCATCACGGTTCAACTCCCGGTATGTGCATGTATTTATATATATATATATGTTTATAGACCTGTTAATAAGCAGATTCAGATTATTTCTCAAGATGATGCAGACGATTTTACTACGCACATAGAGACTGATTCAGCTGCGGACCATGTGGTGTACAATTGAGTCAAAATGTAGGGACCTTAGAGACTGATTTAGCTGCGGACCATGTGGTGTACAATTGAGTCAAAATGTAGGGACCTTAAACACAGAGGCTCTTGTTGACAATCCTGATCCAAAAGAGGTAGACAATATGCAACTTTTGGTCTTAGAGGAGTAGAACAACCACAGTGAGAGGCAGTATCAGGTTGAGGAAAGTATTCCTATTTTGGTTCTGGAGATTCAAATTCCTCCGGTTGTTACAATAGTTTTGGGAGAAGAATCTGGAGATCACTTTGTCAATGATAGAGATTTTACCAATTCAATATCTGCTCATTTGGAAAGCGGTAATTCTGGGAATCTAGGTAACAACTTCTCAAGGAAGGATGACAAGTATGCAGAAGCTTGGGATCTAGTTAATCCCGACAATAATTGGATTCCCGTGGTGAGAAAATCGAATAGAAGAGTGAAACCAACTTTCAAGTCTTTAGCTAATTTCAAGTCTTAATTGAGTAAGGGAAGTTCTAAGCGCCTCCCTGTTTCTGAAACTAAGATTCGCCATGATTTTGTGACTCCATCGACCCATGCAGAATTACATCGTGTTGTCAATGCAAAATTACATCATATTGCTATTTCTAATTGGGCCGCACTGTTTGAGACAGAAGGGAATGGTTAATTTTATGCATTTTTAGGTTCTTGTTTCCTTGCCTTATGTTAAGGTCTGCGTACTTTTTTATATTAATTTTTTAGGGTCTGTGCGACACTTTGCTTTCGCTTTTCTTTTTCTTTTCTTTTGTTTTCTTTTTTATTTTTTTTTTATTTTAATAAAAGGTGTGTTTTTTTTTCTAAAAAAAATATTATTTGTCCCCTTGGCCATTAATCCCAAGTGTGGGTGCCCTCTCCCTAATTGTGGGAGTAATATTACGGGTTATGTTATTAGAGTTTAATTCTCGCAGGGTTCCGGCAGTTGTTGTAATTCAAAAAAAAAAAAAAAAATACTCTATCATTAATTGACTATGTTAATGTTAATATATATATATATATATATATATATATATATGAATATGAATGATGAAATACCCCTTTTTAGTCAAAAAATTAGGAGGATTATTGTTTTTATCCAAGATTAGTATTTTTATTGTTTTTAGTCAATAATTGACTGTGAAGACTTAAATGCCCCTCATTATTTTCTTTACCTCTTCTCCCTCATTTTCTCTCCATTTGGTTAGAACATTTTCTTTTCTTCTTTCTCTCTCTTCCCAAATTCTCTCATGCCTCTCTCTTCTTCAAGACATCATTTTTCTTCTTCTTTGGATCAGATCAAGTGTGTGATCTGGTTTTGCTCTTTGGTTGATGGGTTTTTACACCCAAACCCGCTAGTTTTGCTCTCTCCTCTTCAAGACAATTTTTTTTTCTTTCTCCCCTCTCTCTCTCCCTCTCTCTCTCTCTCTCTCCTCTGTCTTCTTTCTTTTTCTCCTCTTTTCTTTCCAAAATCAGATTTGAGTTGTGGTGGGAATCATGTTTGGGTTTGGGTTTTGTTTAACAAAATTTTCTGAATTTTTTTTTTTTAAAAAATTCAGATTTTGTTTTTTTTTGTTTTTTTCAAACAAAATTTCTATATTTGAGAGTGGTTATTATTTTTATGAATGGTGGAAGTTATGTTTGAGTTTAGGTTTTGTTAAACAAAATTTTCAGATTCTTTTTTTAAGCAAAAAATTTCAGAACTGGAAAATTTTTGTTTTAAAAAAATGAAATTTGAATTTTTTTTCTGATTTCATTTTTTTTTCCAGATTTCTTTAAACACACTAGACCACCAATTAAACACACCAGACCACCAATTAAACAAATCACGGTAACCCAATTAAACATACCAGGGCTGACCAATTAAACACACCAGTTGTAAACCAATTAAACACACCAGGTGTAAACTAATTAAGCACATCAGGGCTAACCAATTAAATACACAATTTGTAAATCAATTAAACACCAAGGACAACCCAATTAAACACACCAGGGAAGCCCAATTAAACACAACAGGACAAGCCAATTAAACACATTAGGGTAAGACCAAATTAAACACACCAGATCTAATACAATTAAACAAACCCGGGAAGAAGAATAAGAAGATGGAGGTCTGGGAAGAAAAAAAAGAAAAAAAAAAAGAAAGGAAAAAATTAACTTTTTTTCCGGGAAGAAGAAGAAGAAAAAAAAAATATAGAGAAACTATTTTTATAAAGAAGGGAAATTTTGTCCAAAAAGTGGATATTTTGATAGAAACAATAAAAATACTGTTATAGGGGTTTTTTGTCAGCATGTCACATCAGTGAAGATAACGGGTAAATGCGGAAATATAGTGATTCCACGTCATCAAAAGTCAAATGTGAGACATGTTATAAAAATGGTCAACATGAATGTGTGACATCATCATATAAGGGGCCATCTGCAAATAGAATCTGGTGGGCTAAAGATTCTGCTCGGCCAGGAATCTGCTCGGCCAAGATTCTGCTTGGCCAGAAATCTACTCGGCCAGGACTCTGCTCGGCCAGGAATCTGCTCGGCCAGGACTCTACTCAGCCAAGATTCTACTCAGCCAAAAACGGGAGATACAGCATTACCAAGAAGGGCAATTTTGTCCAAAAAGTGGATTTTTTGATAGAAACAATAAAAATATTGTTATAGAGGTTTTTTGTCAGCATGACACGTCAGTGAAGATAATGGGTAAATGCGGAAATATAGTGATTCCACGTCATCAAAAGTCAAATGTGAGACATGTTATAAAAAAGGTCAACATGAATGTGTGACATCATCATATTAGGGGCCATCTGCAAATAGAATCTGGTGGGCTAAAGATTCTGCTTGGCCAGGAATCTGCTAGGCCAAGAATTTGCTCGGCCAGGACTCTGCTCGGCCAAGATTTTGGTCAGCCAAAAACGGGAGATACAGCCTTACCAAGATACGTTATATCAGGAAGAGATCTGCATAGATACGAAATCTTAGGATAATATTCCAATAAGGAAATATCCTTATTTCCTCTCCAGTACCAAAGAAGTCTAATCAGGAAAGAACTCTAAGCTTCCAGAAGGATAAACACCAAACGGGAAATGAGTCCTAATTGGTCTACTCTACCAAAATCCTATACAAACTCTAATTAATGAGTCCACCACTTATACGACAGTAACGAGGGCAGCCCTAGATCGAACCCTATAAATAGATCCATGTATTTATGATATCATTATGATCAACACCATGAGCAGTTTATGCTTTCATGAGAAAAGAGATACGAAGAACAGCAATCATCTGAGAGAAAAGTAAGTATTGAGTGTGTAATCATTATATTCATACTGGATCTCTTCTCGCCGTCACCGGCACCGTGGATGTTTCCCCACCTTGGGGTTTTACCACGTAAAACATGTGTTATGTTTGATTTATTCTTTATTTCTTGCTTTTCCACATTACTATTTTCAAATACGAACGAATCGTATCACATCCACGTAGCGAAAGAGGCTTTGATTATTTAACCCTAGATTGGTTAAATCTTTGATCTGCATACGTGTTATTGTTTGGCGGTTGACTTTTCAATGATCTAAAAACCACCGTCAACAATTAGCGCTAGAAGGAGGGGGTGAACTCAACTTCGAGTAACCCTCATAAGCAGACCACAGAAGGAATTCCGATATGGATCTAACACTTGAAGCACCCAACAAACAACTATCAGAAGTATTAGAGAGTGGACTAACTACAGAACCCGTAGCAGGAGCCGCAGTCGCAACCAGATCCAGAGGAAGAATATTGCGAAAGCAATACTCAGAGCTTCAAAGTATCAAGAATCCGCTCGAGGAATTGCTTTCCCATTCCGACAGCTTACAAAAGAAAAGAGAAGAGAGCTGTCCAGAATCACGGAATTGCTGACCAATGAACACTAGAGTGAGCATATCTCCCTCTACGGAACTCGAATTTGCAAACTGTAAAAACTGTTGAAAACTAGACATCCAAGGCTTTCCAAGTATATATGGTTCGTATCCCAGTTCAATCCGAGTAATATTTGCTGGACCCCGCAATATTGAAGAAACCAGATCGCGTATAGATGTCTGATCTAACCATCGAACACTAAAATGGGCATATCTCCCTCCACAGAAGTTGAAATCGTGAGCCGTAAAAACCATTGGAAACTAGACATCTGGACCTTTCCAAAAATATAAGGTTCGTAATCTGGTTTAACTTGTATAAAATTTTATGGCCCCCTAAACATTGAAGGAAGCGATTCGAGGAGGATTTTCCAACTTGACCACCAGACGCTAAAATAGAGATAGCTCTCTCCAGAGAGCACAAAATCATGAACCGGGAATTCTTCTGTAAAATACACGTATAGATCTTTCCTAGCATATGTGGGTCTCAACACAACTCATCCGAAGGAATATTTGATGACTCCTAGAACGTTGCAATTCAATATAAAATTTACCTTGACGTGTTAGAAACCGAGCCATCTTGGTATAAAACACCTAATGGCGATTCTCATATGAATCTACTCGGCTCTTCATCAAATCACCTATGAAGGATCCAATAGTAAAATGATTAGATTCCCGGTTCGGTAATTGGCCGAGGAGATGCACTGTTTCCTTCATCAAAGCATATTCAATCTGCAACATAGAGCAGCCAGGTATTAAAATTTACATGTACGTCTAAGGAGATTTGCACTCGGCGACCTGGTGCTAAAAAGGGTTTCACCTGGAACCAAATATAAAGCTGCAGGATCACTCGTAGACAAGTGGGAAGGACCATATCATGTCATCGGTATAGCAAGGCATGAAGCATATAACATCGCTCGAGTGGTAGCCGGCAAGCTTCCTCGACCATGCAATGCGCAATATTTAAAGATATACTATCCCTGAGACCTCATCTTTTAAAGTTTAATTTTTTACTTTTTTAGAATTTCTTTCAGTATTTTCCCTTTAAGCATTGTTAAAAGTTGCAGGAGTTATTCAATAAAGAGTAATTTATTACTGAAGTACTCGAGATACTTATTGGAGTAATCCATTACCAAAGTACTCAAGACATTCAATAAAGAGTAACTCATTACTAAAATACTTATGATGCTCACTAGAGTAACTAGAGTAAGTCGTTACTGAGTATTACCCTCGAAAGATAAATGTTATTCGCCACTACATAGGGACCCAACAACAAACAAAAAGGGCGAATAGGGTATTCACCCAGTATAGCAGGCTGAGACGAATACGTCACAACAGTCTGAGCTAGAAAGATGCTATACGACCAATTGGTGATCACTACCATTGGCGAAGCATAACCCATAGAGATGCGATTAAAGCATTTAGAAGCAGCACTTAAAAAACATTCATAAAGAAGCGCTGGGAGTTGAACAAACTAGCAATAATAACAGTATAAGCAAAAGTAGGAGACGTCCCAATAGTATGCTTAAAGATTTGGTGTATGGTCAGATACGTCCTGACAAACATTGAGTAAACTGAAAACTCAGCAATGGTAGCTGAAAAATAAAAGGCGTCAAGCCTAAGCCGAAAACTCAGCAATGGCAGCTGAACAAACAAAAAAGGCCATGCACCTAAGCCGAAAACTCAGCAATGGCGCCTTGCGTTTAAACAGAAAACTCAGCAATTATTGTTGAACAAAAAAAAACGAAAAAAAAAGATCGAGATCAAACTGAATCACGTTCAAAGAGATCTTAGATCTAGCTCAGAATGGGCGAAGAAATTTAAACATTAGCAAATAAAAGATCTTGAGCTTAAACCAAAAATTCAGCAATGGTAGCTGAGCAAAAAGAAAAGGGGGTAAATACTTTTTTGCTTAAATTATATTTATGTCAAGTTTAAAATGTGCAAGTACAAAGCTCCAATGAGCAAAGTGCACACAAAAGCAGCCGGGAAGCTTTCAAATGCAAGATCCGAGCCACCTAAGCCAAATACCTTGAAGTTGGCTTGGCTCACAAAAAATCAAGTAAAAACCCCGAAAGTGGGTAGAAACTTAGATACGCCGAACGAACACCTGGAACAATTTGCAAGAAGTACAAAAGCCAATGAGAAATTGCAAAAGAGACAATAATGAACAAAGTTAAATGCAACCAAAAAGAAGACCGGTCTATAAGAAAAATCGGCCGAAAGGAATAATCAAACCTACAAAAAAGATCAGCTGAGAAAGAGTTCACAAGAACAAGAAAGATCCGGGCTGAGAGCGTGGAATTTCCCGTCCAAAGAAGAAAAGAAACTTTACTCTGGCTAGCCAACCAGGAAGAATGGATACCTAGATAGCGTGCCAAAAGTGTGGCTCCTACCTTGCACATCGATATCAACTTAAGAATAACAGCGATGCTAGGGGGTAGATTCCAAGCAACATGAACCCCTGGAGAACAAAAGCTCTCAACTTGCCATGAGCATGTATATATATGGCAGTGGCCTCAGGGGTGGATGATTTGAGGCACGATCTCTATAGAGCGATATCTTACCTTGCCAAGAGCGACAACACCTACTGTATTTTTCTCATCTTGTGAGGAAAGACACGGCTCAAGGAAACCTTAATCAATTCCTCTTATGATCTTCAACCTTGACATTTTCAAAATTGTCTTGAGCAATACAACTTCAAAAGATCACCAGAACTTGCCTTTAAAGAATGTGACAAGAAGAAAAGATGTTTCGGATAGAAGCATTCTCAGCTATTTGAGTCCTAAGAGATGATTGAAAGCAATTTTGAAGATTTTTGATCAAATCTGTAAAAACAGCATCTGCTGATAGATTAACTTCAAAAATTAAATTGTATCATCTCAGAAGGAACTGGGTTTTGAGCCTTATATGGTTGGAAAGGCACAGAAGTTAGCTTTCCGTATAATTTTACGGTTTGTGATTTCGAGTTTCCTAGAAGGAGTTATGACTATTTTACTACCCGAAGGTCAGCCTAGAATTTCTACACCGGAAGCATCTGCTGATGGGTCAACTTCAAGAATTAAAATGTATCACCTCATAAGGAACTGAGTTTCAAGCCTTATATGGTTGGAAAGGTACGGAAGTTATCTTTCTGTAGAATTTTACGGTTTGTGATTTTGAGTTTCCTAGAAGGAGTTATGACCATTTTACTACCCAAAGGTCAGCCTAGAATTTCTCTGCGGGATTTTGAAAATAAAGCATTGCGGGTTGCCTATTCGGGAATGAAAGTCGTAGATGAATTTGCTATGTTTTGGAAGCTTAATAAAGGCCTTAAAGTCACTTTAATTCAGTTTTAGTTGATTTTAAACTTCCCATGTTAGGATTAGTTGAGACTGGATTACATTTCCTAAAGTTAGAAGGATCGTACTTTCTCCTTTGAGTCACATTGAGTTAGCCCTATTGGAGGTTGATTATGAAACTAAAAGGAGACCTAATTCATGCCTATTTAAGAAGAATTACAATAGAAAGATCGGATGTACAACGGCAATGCAAAGAAGACCCCGAGCATTAGGAAGATCCACTCACGGATGGATCCAAGTAGAGCCGAACAAAGCTAAAAGAAAAAGGGGGTCTCACATTCGTCCAAATGAGCGAAAATATCTCAACAATCTAAGCTTGTGGAGACAAGGAAGTTTATCGAGCGCGACTAAAACCGAATGCAAGTAAGAATTTACAACTATGTTTATGCAAAAAAATTTTTTTTTTTTTTTTTTTTTTTATTATTGCAGGAATACTAGCTACAAGGTCTTGACGAAGAAAGGTATACCAAATACCGAATCTATATAGTGCGAGTGCGCAACAAGGCGTTACAGAAGTATACAAGGCAAAAAATTACAAAAATCAGAGGAGAACTATTCAAATCCCCTTCGACGAGTCGCCAGGAACTCATCTCGCAGATTTGAATGGGTATTGTTATAAGGGTTTTTTATCAGCATGGCACGTCAGCGAAGATAAACGGGGTAAATGTGGAAATATAGTGATTCCACGTCATCAAAAGTCAAATGTGAGACACGTTATAAAAATGGTCAACATGAATGTGTGACATCATTATATAAGGGGCCATCTGCAAATAGAATCTGGTGGGCTAAAGATTCTGCTCGGCCGGATTCTGCTCGGTCAGGAATCTGCTCGGCTAGGACTCTGATTCCTGGTCAGCCAGGACTCTGCTCGGCTAGGAATCTGCTCGGCCAGGAATTTGCTCGACCAAGATTCTGCTTAACCAAAAACGGGAAATTCAGCCTTACCAAGATACGTTATATCAGGAAGAGATCTGCATAGATACGAAATCTTAAGATAATATTCCAATAAGGAAATATCCATATTTCCTCTCTAGTACCAAAGAAGTCTAATGAGGAAAGAACTCTAAGCTTCCAGAAGGATAAACACCAAATGGGAAACGAGTCCTAATTGGTCTACTCTACCAAAATCCTATACAAACTCTAATTAATGAGTCCACTACTTATACAACAGTAACCAAGGCAGCCCTAGATCGAACCCCATAAATACAGCCATGTATTTATGATATCATTATGATCAACACCATGAGCAGTTTATGCTTTCATGAGAAAAGAGATGCAAAACACAAGCAATCATATGAGAGAAAAACGAGTATTGAGTGTGTAATCATTATATTCATAGTGGATCTCTTCTCGCCGTTACCGGCACCGTGGATGTTTCCCCATCTTGGGGTTTTACCACGTAAAACATGTGTTATGTTTGATTTATTCTTTATTTCCTGCTTTTCCACATTACTATTTTCAAATACGAACGAATCATATCACATCTACGTATAGAAAGAGGCTTTGATTATTCAACCCTAGATTGGTTAAAGCTTTGATCTGCCCACGTGTTATTGTTTGGCGGTTGACTTTTCAACGATCCAAAAATCACTGTCAACAAATACTAATCTTGGCTAAAAACAATAAACCCACTAATTTTATAGTTACTTTTAAAGTTCTCCATATATATATATTGAACATCAAAGTTTTATTAAGGCCAAAGAAGGTAAGCAAAGGAAACAAAGAGGAAATAGAACAGAGGCGCAAACAACCCTACTAAAAGAACAACCACAACCAGACCACAAACATCGAAAAAAAAAAAACAAGAAAAAGCTAAGAAACAAGGGACGACGGAGCAAAGAAAAAACAAAGGGCATCATAAACTCCATTGAATGAAATCACCGGCCAAACTTGAACCATTCTTGGCTAAGGCGTCAGCAAACGAATTCGTTGATCTGCTGTTGAAAGAGACCGAAATACCACCATGAGACCTTAACATATCTCTAGAATCATAAACCTTTTTGACATACTTGAGACTGTCTAAACCCTCATCATTGATCCAAGACACCGCCACCTTAGAATCGCTAATGATTTCAATTGCGTGGCTTGATAAAAAGAATTTGAAACACAAAGACTGCAAGCTTTTTCAATGGCCAACAACTCAGCCAAATTAGAATCAAAATAACCCACAAAAAACGAGAACAAGCACAGAACTTTGCCACTCGAGTCGCGAAGAACACCTACAATGCCAGCTGGGCCTGGTTTTCCTCTTGCCGAACCATCGATGTTGAACTTCAAACTGTTGCAACAAGGAGGTCTCCACTCCTCGTAGCTCGGCTTCCTAAAGTTAAAGTTAATACTTTGAACGCCGTAAAAGGTGAAATGTCATAATTATCCCTAGTTTAAATATTTCATATAACTTTAACAATTTTAAATAATGATTTTTTGTTTTTATAAAAGCTATAATCTCCATGGTGGACGAGGTTCCTTCTCCGTAGGTGGAGGTCAATCTCATCTCTGAAGTGGGAGGAGCTCAAAAGCGGACCTATGAATTTTAACCACGGTGTATTTGAACATAATAATAATAATGTTGAAAAATTAAGACCATAATAAAATGAGTGTTATTATATGTATATATATATATATATATATATAAAGAAAAATTGATTGCATGATAAGGTTTAGCTAATATAAAACAAATAGAATATTTAATCAAAATGAATAGTCATACATTAAAAAAGAAGAAAGAAAAAAAAAACAAGAAAAACGACATTAAAAAAATAATAATAACATGAAAAAACAACAAAAACAGTGCAAAATTACAATTTTCCTCGATGGGGTTTCATATTTTAAAATTGTTGCATAATAGTCTCCTTATCGATCAATTGTATTGAAAATATCTTTCTCCACATATGCAACCAATCTATCATTCAACCACGTACATATCTCCCTTTCGATTACTTATGTCAGTCTTCACAATATTCATAGCAGAAAACACTATTTCTACCGTAGCAATTGCAACTAGTAGTAGTTAGAGGCATACCAGTGTCGACCCTGGACGGGTGCACCGAGTGCAACCGCCCTGGGCCCCAATTTTTTTTTTATTAAAGTATATTAGGTTTTGAAGGCCCAGAGAAAATAGAATTATGATGAATGACCCAATTTATTTTTGTTTTAAATTATATGTATAGAATATATTTAAAAAATTGTGACCGTGAAGGAAGGGCCCAATTAGTTTTTAATTATATGTATGGAATATATTAAGAAAAATCAGATTTCTTAATAAAGGGGACAAATTTTGTTCAAGAGGGACCCATTTTAGATTTCTCGCCCCGGGCCTCAAATACGTCAAGACCTGCCCTGGGTGTACCCATGATTTTTTGTTATGGTGGGCTATAATTAAACTATATATATAATTAATAGTAAGTGAACTTCGATAGTACTAGAAAATTATCAAATAATTTGGTTAGAGTAATACTTTATAAATTATAATATAACACTAGAAATAATAAATTGGGGTTGAAAAATAAATTCATACAAAAAATAAAAAAACACTAACTTAAAATTATGAACACCAAACCTAAAACTCTAATATGTTAATTAGAAAAAATAAATTTTAATCAAGAAAAATACCTAAATCTAAATAATATTCAATTTTGTAATTGAGAATTTTGAGGTAGAGTGAGAGAGGAATAGAATGGATATCAGAATATAGAGAGTAGATAATTGGGACCGGTGAGAGAGATAGAAATAGAATGGAGATGTTAATTGTTGAAGTGAGCGTGTATGTAAAGAAGAGAATGCTGTTATAGTAGACAGGATAAGGTTCCGGTTCAAACCGTGGAACCAGGGTGGAATCGGAACCGAAAAAATGGGAATCGGAACCAAAAAACCGGTTCAGGAACCATTTTTTTCGGAACTGGCTGGTTTGAACCTGATTGGAACCGGCGGTTCCAAGTTTTTTTTTTTTTTTTTTTTCAATTAAAAAAATAATACTTTATTTATTAAGATAAAATGTTTAAAAAAGAAATAACATTGAAGAGTATTGAACCATGATCCATAACTCTTGTACAAGTATATATATTTTATTTTACATTCTCCTCATTTTTATATAGGTTAGGCATCTTACCACTTTTCTTCTTTATCCAATGTGAGATGTGAGATTTTCTTATACTTTCTATTCTAGTTAGGATTTTCTTCTCTTATTACATACAATATCTAATATATGATATAGAAAACTATCCTTTGTTGGAGGATAAATTATTTGTTTAAAATCAAAAGCAGAAGACTTTTAGAGAGTTGAAGATCCAATACGCTTAGCCGCTTTCCTGCAAAGAGATAAGATATACAAAGAGTCTAGTTTCACCAGCTCGTGATGCTGGAAATAACAATGAGAGGTTAGACATATACAGTTTATGTTAATTTGTGAATTCATATTTATATGTATATATATATAACTTCCATTGTTACATTTATTTATCCTTTTTACATTCAATTTCTTTCTCTCTAGTATAAATTTGTTTCTTTTAATTATATTATTATGTTCGGATTGCACTTTGATTTTTGTTTGGAACTCCTATCAATTGTTTTTCATGCCCATTAGCTTTGAAGTTTTTGCATGCCTCGTCAATTATAGATTTGTTAGTTGGACATCGATCAATTTCTGTTTGGACATAGATTTGTTAGTTGGACATCGTCGGTTATCAATTGAAAGTGCTTGAATGAAAAATCATCTATGTACAAGAACAAAAACATGTTTTTTAATCCAAAAGCTCACTTTCAATTCATAGCTTGTCACAATTATGTAATAAGAGAAGAAAATCACAAGTAGAAATCTAGAATAGAAAGGAATATAAGAAAATCTCATATCCCACATCGGATAAATAAGAAATATGTAAAGATGCCTAACTTATATAAAAAGGAGAAAAATGCAAAGGAAAATATACTTATTTAGTTACTTGGACATGTGTTATGGGTCACGGCCCAATACTTCATAATGTCCTTTTTAACATATTTTTTTAATTATAAATTAAACGTTATTTTTTTGTAAAAATAAAAAATAAAAAAATAAAAATAAAAATTTCAGATTCAAAACCGTCGGTTCCAATTCCTGAACCGGTACCGGAACCGAAACCGGCATAGGCCGGTTCCGATTTCAGTTCGGAATTGAAACCAGAACCGAACCGAAACCTTGCCACCTCTATACTATAGTGCTGTTCTATATGGATTGCTTGTTAATTAATTAATATAATACTAAATTAATTATAAATTTTTTACCGGTTATAGCCAAGATCAACTCTCACGACAGTCCGCCTATAATAGTAGTAATATCAATGTCAAAAGTAAATAAACTAATGAAAAAATCTTATCTTTTTTTGAACTCATTTTTGGGCTAGATCAGCGAGGCCATTTAATTTGAATATTGACTTATAAGTAAATTACCTTTCAGGAGATTTTTTACTTATATACAATCGTATTGGTAGCATAAAAAAAATATATAAAGAAGAAATCGAAACGGAGAGAGAATTTTCATTCCCATTCATTTATTAAGCTGATTGCTTTTGCTCTTACAAACTCTCTCTAGTCTCTACAAAACTACTTCAATTTAATTGAAAAGACATTATGTAATTTTCATGCATGATGCCACCGTATAACACATGCCACTTTGAGTGACATGTGTCCGTTTAATGAAACGGTGGAAGCCACCAGTTCTACAATAAACAAAGAATATATATGAAGAGATTACGTAGAAACTGATATCCGGATGCTTTTATTGATAGCTTTACTACTTACATCTGATTTACAATCAATTCCATTCATATTTTTTTTAACCAGATATTTTTTTTAAGTATGATTCAAGCCAGTAACTTGAGAGTTATTTACCCAATGTATATGTATAAATATAATGATATCTATCTATCTACCTATCTAGATTATATATTTTTTCTAAAACTTTTACCATTAGTAAGATTCGAACCACTGACTTGAGAATCATTTATCCAAACTCCAAGCTCGTCTATCTATCATCTACCTTCTGACATCTATCATCTACCACATATACAAGGTCGGCCCTATTGTATTGCTAGAGGGACGACTGCCCCAGACCCCCTTTTTAAAGGGCAAAATTTGCATGTATTTATATTAATTTAGAGGCCCAATATTTGTTGGGTTTCAGGCTAAGGTGGGCCCAGGACAAACAAACGTCTAATATGCTTTCTTGTTATCAATTATCAGATATTACTTATTAGTCCAAATGTCCAATAGGGTTTCACACTTTCTTGTTTTTCTCTCCAACCCTTAGGCTAGAAGTGGCCACGGTTTCGGTTAAACCGTTTGTTCTGTCCGCAGTTTAACCAAAACAATACGGCCCAAAACGTAACCAAAACCGGCGGTTTTGTCCACGGTTAAACCGCCAATTTATGAAATAAAAAAAAAAAAAATGAATGCTTCGACGAATCAGACACTGACATGTGGTAAAAATTTTGAAAAAAAAGAAAAAAAAGTGACCAATGCCACGTGGCACCAAAACCGCCCCAAATCGTCCCAAATCAAAACAGAAACTGAAACTGAAACCGTCCGAAACCGAAACCGAAACCCTAAAATCGACAGTTTGAAACCGTATAGCAAACCGAAATTCCGGTTTCGGTTTTAGGTGGCCACCAAACCGAAACCATCAGTTTCGGCTTGAAACAGTCGGTTTTTGTCCGAAACCGAACCGTGGTCACCACTACCCCAGGCCCCCCACCAACGCCCAACGTTGATTTTTTTCAATCTCTCTCAATTTCATGTTCTCAATGGCTCTTTTCTACTCATCATCTCATCTCTCTACTTCCTCAGTTCCACTGTTTATAGGGTCAGCCTTGGGATAGTGCACCAAGTGCAACCGCCTTGGCCCCCAATTTTTTTTTATTTATTAAATCTAATATGTGGTATTGGGTTTTGGGTACATAAGTTTGGGTATGCTGTGAGTTGTTATAGTCTATAGAAAAAAGAATTGTGATTCTGAAGAACTCAATTCATTTTTTTAAATTATATATATATAATATTAAAAAAAAATTGACTCTAGAGGGTCTAATTCATTTTTAAAAAAAATTATATGTATATAATATATTAAAAAAATCGTGGGGCCCATTTTGTGCCAACACCCTATTCCTCATTTAACATTTCACGTGACCCATTTTCCCTTTTATTTTTTTAAAATTTTTCCCCCCGGGCCCCTAAAACGTCAAGGCTGGCTTTGCACACACACACACACACACACACACACATATACAGTTTTTCTACTGTCAGTTCATCTTGATATAAAATATATCAGGACGAAGAATGTGGATCACAGGTTATTAAAGAAACACACATATATACAGTCTTTCTACTATTAGTTCCTCTTGATATAAAATATATCAAGATGGAGAATGTGGACCACAGATTATGGAGAAGTTTGACAAGTGCATACACTTTGAGTCAAAGTATGTAAATCTAATGGTCCACATTCTTTGGCTTGATATATTTTATATCAGGACGAACTGACAATAGAAAAATTGTATATATACGCTGATTCTCTAGTCAGGACGTATTGACTTTATAATTTCTGGATATCCAACTACAACCATACATTCACATTGGGCCCACAGCCCCATATTAACAAATACCCACACCCAATGTGAATGTGTGGCTGTGGTTGGACATCAATAATTTATAATTTCAGGACGTCCTTACTAGAGAACCATATATATATATATATATATATCAGTTTTTCTACTGTCAGTTTGAACTGATATAAATTATATCAGTTTCTTGCATGTAAACCATTGGATTTAAATGTTTTGACTTGGATGCATGCACTTGTTAAAGCATCTTTTAAATCCAATGACCCACATGCAAGGAACTAATATATTTTATATTAGTTAGAACTTACAATAGAAAGACTAATATAAATATAAATATATATATACGGAAACTTTCCTATGATGATGCACTGATAGAATTATATAAGGACATTGAATATGAGCCACTCGTTTTACATACTTTGACTTGGTATGTATGCACTTGTCAAATCACTTTTATAAATGAGTGGCTCACATTCAATATCCTGATAAAGTTATATAAGGATGTCCTGATAGGAACAGGACCGTATATATATATATATATATATATATATTTATACATATACAAATTTTCTATTATCAGTTCATCTTGACAATAAATATATCAGGACGAAGAATGTGGACCACTAGATTTACATACTTTGACTCAAAGTGTATACACTTGTCAAAACTTCTCCATAATCTGTGGTCCACATTCTTCGTCCTGATATATTTATTATCAGGACGAATTGATAATAGAAAGACTATATATATATATTATATATATATATATATACATTCTTTCTATTATCAATTCGAACTGATAAAAGTTATATCAGTTCTTTGTATGTGGACCACTGGATTTAAATACTTTGACTGACAAGTGCATACAGCCAAGTCAAAGTATTTAAATCCAGTAGCTCACATACAAGGAACTGATATAACTTTCATCGGTTATAACTAATAATATAATTTATGTATATTATATATATATATATATATATATACAGTCCTGTTTTTATCAGTGCATCATGATATAACTTTATTAGGATATTGAATGTGAGACACTCATTTATAACAATGATTTAATAAGCGCATACATACCAAGTCAAAGTATGTAAAATGAGTATTTCACATTCAATGTCTTTATATAATTCTATCAGAATGTACTGATAGGAAAATTTATATATATATATATATATATATATTTATACGGAAATTTTCCTATGAGGATGTCCTGATAGAATTATATAAGGACATTGAATGTGAGCCACTCGTTTTACATACTTTGACTTGGTATGTATGCACTTATCAAATCACTTTTATAAATGAATGACTTACATTTAATATCCTGATAAAGTTATATAAGGATACTCTAATAGGAATGAGACCGCATATTTATATTTATATTTATGCGAGCGCAGTAAACAAAGAGTTAGTTATTGCAATTAAAACCAACTATTGCCACCATCTCAACATGCATTTACATAGCCTTTATAGGCTTCCACGTGGGTTGATGACCCAATAATACCTACAGTCGGTAGAGCGGTGAAAATTCACCCAATTTCATAACGAAAACAAAATTTTAAGAAATCTAAAAACAATCCTCGTCTCCTTCTCACTTTTTTTTAAATTTTTTTTTTTTTTTTTAAAAAAAAAAAAAAAATCCTCAAACAGTCTTAGCTTAGCGATATAAATTAGAAGCATTGCCAATATTGCTTTAGTACCTCAACTCATATTCACATAATTTGTATTGCATCACCACTCTCATCTCTCTCACATGGAAAACCACTACAACACTTCCTTCTCCATTGAGAAACAAGAAGTTGTTCTTGTAAGACCCTCAAAAACCACATCTTCTTCACATGCTCTTTCTTTGTCCACCATTGACAATGATCTTTATCTTCAGGTTCTATATCAAACCATTTATGTCTACAAATCAAACAATATATTCTCCATTACTCAAGATCATCATGATCATGAACGAAAAACTGATAATAAGCAAACAGACCCGGCTAGCTTGATCGAAAAAGCTCTCTCGGACGTTTTGGTTTTCTACTATCCACTGGCTGGGATGATGAAGAGGCAAAGTGATGGGAAGCTTCAAATCAACTGCAATGCTATTGGCGTGCCTTTCTTGGTGGCAAATGCTGATTGCCAACTCTCTTCTCTTGATTACTTAGATGGGATCGAAGTCGACGTCAAAACAGCTCAAAAGTTTTTGTTTGATTTTCCATCTGACCCTAATGAAGGTGAACACCCTCTGGTCGTTCAAGTGACCAAATTTGCACGTGGGGGGTTCACAATTGGGATGGGGTTGTCACACTCGATCTGTGACGGATCCGGTGCAGCTCAGTTCTTTCAAGCCATGGCTGAATTGCTAGTGGGAAGAGTGAACCGTCAATCAAACCTGTTTGGGAGAGGCAGAAACTAGTGGCCAAAGCCCCTCCAGGACCCCCCAAGTTCATTGTTGATCCAGCTTCTTTGGCAACTTCACCATTTTTGCCAACTGATGACATCTTGCATGCATGTTTCAATGTGAATGCTGAGAGCATCAAGAGGCTCAGAATGGATCTGATTAAAGAATGTGAAGGGGATCATGTTCCTCAAACTCAAGGTAATTTTTACTTCACAACTTTTGAAGTGCTCACTGCCTATGTTTGGAGATCAAGATTTAGGGCTTTGAAGCTGAACCCGGATGCGAAAACTTTGATCTGTCTGGCTATGAACATAAGACGCCATTTGAATCCACCTCTGCCTGATGGATACTACGGAAATGCATTTATCAACGCAAATGTGGTTCTAACCGGGAAGGATCTTAATGAAAAGCCACTCTCCGAAACCGCGAAGGTCATCAAAGAGTGCAAGAAGTCTTCATCTACAAACGAATACATTTACACAACTCTTGAGCTTTTGGAGGGAATGAGAGAGCTGAATGTCATGTTTGAAGGCATTGCATTGGAACTGACAGATTGCAGGCAACTTGGTTTGATTGAAGACATAGATTTTGGATGGGGAGGTCCAGTGAATCTGGCTCTTTTGCCATGTGACGATGTGGACTTGTGTCACTTTTTGCCTCCTAACAATGTGGATCCTTCAATGAAAGGTGGAGTTAGGGTTCATGTCACACTTCCTAGGGCTGCCATGCCCAAGTTCAATGATGAAATGGATGCTCTCAAGGTTCAAGATGATCATAATGATAATGCCTTATGTGCTTGAACTGTCGGGTTATTACTTTCGCTTGTATAATTTTTATGTTTTAAATAAAATATTAACTTTGCATATAAATCAGATCAAAGTTTCAATGAATTCTGAACAACATTAAATTATTGGATGTAGACAAAGCTTTTGTGACCAACATGCAATTACTACAATATTACATTATTTTATTTTTTTATATTTTTTTATATTTTTTTACATACAATAATATGGTGGTGGCGGCGACTCAAATCTAGTTGTTATGACCAAGCTAAATAGACACTCTTTCCATCGAACCACATTTGAAAGTGGTTACTACAAAGAGCACCTGCACAAATTTTATTGCTATTTATTAAATGACAAACTGTGATAAGGTATCTCATGACCAGAAAAATGTAAGTTTTGTTATAATTACACATAAATAAAATATGGTTAATTGACTTTTTTTTTTTTTTTTTTTGGCACAAACAAGCTGCAGAAGCATCCGGTGTGTTTTGTGCCTAGATTAGCTAATCGGGTTCCTCATTATTTAGCTAAATTAGCTTTAGTGAATGTTGAAGACTATTTTTCGATGGAGGAATCTCATTCTTGTGTGAGAAGGTTTCTAGAGTCTGATAGTCCTGGTTGTCTGTAATGGCTCTGAATTTATTAAATTTCATTTTGTCAAAAAAAAAAAAAAAAAAATTGACCTTTTTTTTTACTAAAATTCAATGTTTTTTTTTTTGTTTTTTTTCCTTCAAAAGAGGTGGACTCGAACCCACAACCTTGTGGTGTAGGTATGAGTAGTTTTACCACCGGACTAACATCATTTTGTCAACTTTGTTAAAGTTAATATTTTGGACACCGGTAAAAGGTGAAATGTCATAATTATCCCTAGTTTAAAAAATTAATATAACTTTATAATTAACAATTTTAAATAATGTTTTCTTAAAAAAAAAAGAAAAAAAAAAAGCTATAACCTCCATGGTGGAGGAGGTTCCTTCTCCGTCAGCGGAGGCCAATCTACTCTCTGGAGGAGATCAATAACGGACCCATGAATTTTAAATAAGGGTGGATGAACAAAATAATAATAATTTTGAAAAATTAAGACCATAATAAAATAAATATTATTATATAAAGAAAAATTGATTGCATAATAAAGTCTAGCTAATATAAAACAAATAGAATATCTAATCAAAATGAATATTCATACATTCAAAAAGAAATACAAACAAGAAAAACAACATTAAAAAAAATAATAATATTAACATAAAAAAACAATATAAACAATGCAAAATTACAAGTTTCCTCGACGGGGCTTAATATTTTGAAATTGTTGCATAATAGTCTCCATTTTGATCAATTGTGTCGAAAATATCTTTCTCCACATACGTAACCAATGTATCATTCAACCACGTACATATCTTCCATTTGATTACGTATGTCAGTCTTCACAATATTTATAGTAGAAAACATTCTTAATTTCTACCATAGCAGTTGCAACCGGTAGTAATAATGCCAATGTCAAGAGCAAGTAGATTAATTGAAAAGTCTTATTATTATTTTTTTCAACCATTTTTGGGCTAGATCTGTAAGGCAATTTAATTATGAAAATTCAATGCTCGCATGTTTACAATATAATTCTCAAGTTGATCTTTAAGTGTAAAAAACTTAATAGGAGAATAGTCTTTCAGATAAAATTGAGCAAGTCGAATCAATTTATGTTTGCCGAATGCATAAAATTAATCCCTCGGACTAAGACATGCAACATCATTAAATGCAATCCAGTGATTTGCAATTAAGTGAAAAGTCGGAATTTTAACTTTTTATTTTAAGTTGTTATTTGGTATTTTTAAGTTATTTGACCACTTTTTAAAAAAAAAACAAACAAACAAAACAACTTGATGGGTTTTGACACATTAAGTTTTATGTGAAAAAAAAAAAAAAAAACAACCCCTAAGTCCAATACAATCTAGTACCACCAATATAGTCATCAACATAAGAAAAACTTGTATGGGAGGGTCTCACTGCCACATAGTAAGTTCGTCCAATGAAAGGGTGTCATCTATATTAAAAACATAAAAATATATTTGTTAAGTACCACATGACACACTTTCATTAGAAAGTCTCATTGCCACGTCAATGAGACTGTCTTATGTTAGATTTTCTCCATCAATAGAGGTGTTGCACATCACCTCTTAGCAGAGCTAGTAGTGCACCTCCTTTCCACGTAAGTGGTGAGAGGTTCAAATCCTAATATGCGCATTTTACAGGTATGTATAGATAGTTTTCTTCCCGGGTTATAGAAGTAGTTATCTCCAATTATGTGAGTAGATATTCGGATCGCATATGTATTGTTTAATTTCGTCAGGTTCAGGTAATCATATTGTAATAGTTCTTATAATACTTAAATAAATATATATATATATATATATATATATTATTTTTTAAGTATTACCTAAATTAATGTTATTTTTTAGGAAATGTGAGGACTCTAACCTGTAACGCTGCAAACTTGTGGTGCATGTGTGAGGGGTATACCACTGAATCAACCTCATCTCGTAAAACTTATTTATTTTATTTCTTTAATAAACATCAAACTTGTTTTGTTATCCACTCATCACTTATATAATTATTTGGTTTTTCTTTTGTAAAATTTAAATTTATTTTATTATTTATAAAAATAACTAATGAATAAAAAATGAAAAAGCAACCGCATTTAATTGACACTTAAAAATTAAAAATTTTAATTTAAAAGAAGATAATAACCGATGAAAAACATTGAAATAATAATAACTATTGAAGGAAAAGAAAATGAAAAATGATGTTAAGTGTAAAGATATTGTAATATTTTTAATATTCAATAGTTGTAATTATCAGATATGTATCTAATTCCGTACGGAAAAGAAAAAAAGTCCGTATGAATGTAGCTGGAAAAGTATATAGGAGAGAAATAGAAATAAGAAGAAAATGAAGTAACGAGAACTGGGGGAGTTTTAAAGTTTAAAGTGGATCTCCATGTGTGTATGTAGGTGGATACTAGAAATTGCATCCTTTTTCTTTGTTTCGTTTTAGGTATTACAATTAAATTTCAGATATGTATGTAATCCTACAGACATAATTAAGTTTGTCGATAAATATGTAAACAATTATCCAAATCAATAAATTTAGTTCAGATGTTAGTGACTCAACAATAACAATCTCTCAAAGAGAAGTTGCAACATAGCTGTGGCTTAGCAGACAGCATTGGGACATGTTGTTTGACCACCTGGGACACTTGCAAAACTCTAAGATTCGGCATCCCTCTAAAAAATTTATCAGGGATATTTGAAGGGCAGCTTTCCATATATAAAAACTCAAGTGTTGGGCAATCGAACTCCTCATGAGGAAGCTCAGTAATATCATATAATATAAGGATAATGAGGTGCAATTTTTCATTATATTTTTATCTTTCAGCCATGGAATGACATCATCTATCATAGTAATTTTATTCTCATCTTTGGATGCAATAGCTCTACCTACATCACGAACAACATCATAGATAGAGAACCATCCATTAGCAGGATGGTCAAGCAACAAAGAAGACTCTTTGAACTTCTGAACCAATGTATTTACTCTATCCCGTGCTTCTTCTATTGTATAAGCTATTTTAATCGGTTCGGTTTAGCTAAAGAGCTTCGAATTCTTATACAGATAGTCTGGCAAAGAAGGAATCAAACAAGGAAGAGGATGTCATTCAATGGGGAAGTATCTGACTTGGTGGCAGAATTTTTCTTTGGGCTCTGATTCTGTTGTTTTTTAATTTTGTTGTGTAGTTTCATTTGTGCTTTTGTGGCTTTTGTTTGGTCGCTGGTCGTGTTGGCTAGTTATGGTTGTTTTACTGGAATTCTGGGCCTCCCCAGTTTGTTTCTTCTTGTTATTGGGGTAGAGCCCCTTCTTAATAAAGATTGCTGATTAAAAAAATAATTAGCTATTTTAAATAACCTCAAACCCATTCCATATCTCAGCAACACTTAAATAGAAGCATCAGAGGCAAATCCCATTGTACTGCAAAGCAAAAAAGTTGATTTGAGTTCATCTGTCTCTAAATGATTATAACTCAACCATATACGTGAATACGTATGTGCTGTCACCGATCCCATCAAGTTTTTTAAAGAAGGTTGTTTTAGTTCTCGCAAGGCATTTTTCCACGCATGTACAGGTTTGTCTTTTAATGCCTTTGCTATTGTTACAATATGTAAATCATCTATAGAGAAATTGTTTAGAGAATTGATGTCATTTGACAATATATCAATACTTCTTGCTATCAACAATAACTTCATCCTGGATGATCATTTCCAAAAGGAATTCCCATTGTCTCCAAATCGAGACCCTTCCAAATACTATCCAAAACTAGAAGAAGCTTACTCTCTTTCTTCGATCGTTCACATAGTGTCCTTGTTCTTCCAAATTCACTCCTCTCACGAAATTCTAAACCCAATTATCTGCAATTGCTTCTTGAATCTTTCTTATGTCTGGTTTCTTGGATACTTCCACACAAAAACCACCGCATCAAATAGCTTGTGTTCCTCAGCTTGTTTCCCAACTTCTCTTGCCAGCGTAGCGTTTCCGATGCCACCCATGCCGTGCACCCCTATCATGTTGACACCAGGATGACACAATTCATTTAGTATACCATCCACAGTGGACCTTCTTGACTCGAAGTCCTCATTATCATCTTCTTCGTCTGAATTGGAATTTTCTGGAAACAAAAGAGGTGGCGTTTTTTCATTGAAAGTAATTGAAAGTAATTGAAAGTTGTGGGAGAACTTGAAACGGTGCTTGGCTGGCAGATATTGTGTCTTGAAAACGATCACATTCACAAATAATAATGTAGTATAGCAGTCCTGGACTAATTAAATTGGTAGATAGACAAGCTTGGATAAAGAAAAATGACTTCTAGATCGGCGGTTCGAATCCTATTAATGACAAAAAACTTAAAAAAAAAGAGAAAAACCTAATCTAAATAGGTGGAAGAAATACAATAATAACAATAATAATAATAATAATAATAATGTAATATAGCAGATGGCTACAGTCCAGATGAGATTTTGGGAAAAAAAAATAGTAGCCCAAAGATTTAATTATTAAGATAAAATGGTCATGTCAGTAAATTCTTATGTAAGACCTTTTTTTTCTCTCTGAGTGCTGCAATTTAATAAGTTTTTTTAACATTTGTAAATTTGGTATTTCGAAGTTAGATCTATGACTTAATAATGTCGTCTTAGTCAACTATAAAGACAAAATTTGAAAGCAACAAGAATAATGCATTGCATATAAAAAAAAAAAAAAAAAGTTTTGCGAAAGTTTAATTTCAAAAAATTTTAAAAAGTTTTAAAATTTGAAAGCAACAAGAATAATGCATTAAATCGTAGAGAAGAAGATTTAAGGGTTTCAACAGTGGAAGTTTTGTGATGCTTAATCAACCATTAAACAAGAAATAAAATACATATAATATACAATAGAAACAGATCGAGTATTAATCGTCTACATACAACTTTCACCAGAAACAATGAATTATGGAGCATTTAGTTTTTGAGAACATTTTAATTTGGATCGTGTTGACGGTGATTTTTAGATAGTCAACCGGTCAACGTAGTAGGTCAGTAAAAACTTATAAATATGAATGTGATAATAAAAACAGTAAATCGGAAAGTAAAAAAAAGAGAAAACGTGGTAAAACTCTAGTGATCCGAGAAACATCCACGGGTCGTTGCTTTAGCAACTGAGCCAAATTTACTATTTTTATAGGAATAATACACATACACACACACTCTCTCTCTCTCTCTCTCTCTCTCTCTCTCTCTAAGAAAAACTTGTCGTTGTCCTATGCTTTTATAGGTGTATTTATATCTGACGATTATAGGATTTTGGTGTACCGCTAGGTTTTCGAGGAGTGGCGTACAAGTTGAGGATTACAGATTTGGTTTAGGATTCTTTTCCTATTTGATATTTTGTTGCGTGTTTAATGCCATCGAATCCGAATCTGTTTTGGACTTTGATAGACTGGTAAGGAAATCTATTTGTTTCCTTGTAGAACTCCTTTTGTCGTGGTAGTTGACTTGCGATTAATCTCTACAATTGTGTTGCTTGCTGAAGGTGGAATAACCCTTGTGAAAATATATTTATATGCGCCGAATAGGTATGGTCGGGCATTCCTTCTACTCGGCTTACTCGGTCGCATTTGGCATGGCTATTGTTGGTGTTGGTGTCGGGTAGCCTATCTACGTGGAGTGGTCACGTCTTTTTTTGACTGATCGTTGACTTTGCTTTCGTGGCTGTATTGACCGATACTTCCTGACGACGTGTCTTCTTATGTGAATTTTACATATAACAATACCCCTTTAAATATCCGAGCCGAGTGGACCTGTTTCTTCTAGCTTGAATCTTGTTTGCTTTTTGTTGGCACTTCTACTTGGCGATGGGTATTTAAAACTCGTTCGACTTCATATTGATGACGTTGTACTCGGCTTTGACTCCTTGGTTTTTATCCGCATTTCTTTTTGTCGTTTTCCCTATAAATGCAGCAATTATGGCCTTTTAATAATTTTGAATGTCATTAATGACGTGTCTTAAATGGTACCTATGTACATTTGATTCATCCAATTCTTCTGATAGCGACGTTCTTGGGTTTTTGACGACTCAGTGTGTTCTTCTGTTGCCACTTGTCCTTTTGTGGTTTGGTGTGCCAAGTTGCATTTATGAGACACGACCATTATACAATTTCATGCGTTACTACCCACTATCCCATGCCTTCTCGTTTTCCCACTTCTTTTGCTCTCCCTAGGGTTTCATTTTTCGAAATCGAACATCACATCTATTTAAATTACCCTTTAAGCAATTTTGTTTTCCTTTCTTTATCCATTGCTTCCAAACAATCACTCTTGTTGTCTTCCTTGGCTTGGACCTTCGAATCCAGTAATTATCCAGTTTTCTCCAAGCTTTTCTTCGATCTTCCTGATTATCTACGCTTGTTTCTTTCTTACCCGGGTATCTCCTTTATTCTCTTTTCTGGAAACCCAAGATTTTTTACCTTCGGTCTTCCTTTTTCTTGCTTAAAGCTTCTACTTAGGGTTTTTGCTCTACATCAGCCCTTCTTTTAAGGTTAGTTTCTATGGACTTTTCAACTAGACATCATCTTTTTATAGCTTCAGCGATTGCTATCGAGCGCCATGATACCTTTTTGGTTGAGCATATTCAGCGTTTGTTGGGGAACCAACACCCAGACCAGTCTCATTTCTTGGATGTGGATGTGTATGTGTCAGGGCTAGTTCGTGAAGCTTATTCTTATACCCCCGATTCTTCCCAATCTAAAACTCAATCTGATTCTTCTTCTACTAATACAGATATACGGCCTTTGAGGAGAATGGGAAAGCACGTCCGTATTAGGCAAATACGCAGACACGCCCCTGCGCATGCGATTGTGGTTAGTCCCCAAGTGCTGAATAAGAATGACATGAATAAGGACCATCGGTCTGCCCCGTATCATCTTTTCTTCTGATCGGGTGTATGCTTTTGATGTTGAGCCGAACGTGGTTGGCGATGAGGAAATCCATAGATACAGGAAGGGTTCGACTTGGGTGATGATTTCGTTCAGCTGGTAGCGGTGGAGAAAGGGCCGCGTGGAATCCCCAGCCTGGAATGGTAGCAATTTATGGGGCAATGCTGAACTGCGGCATCACTCTCCCTCTTTAGCCTTTAATTGCTTCATTCTTAGTTGAGGCTAGGATTGCTCCAGCCCAACTGGCCCTGAACAGTTATCGCATCCTGATGTCACAATGGTGTATTTGGCATATGATGGGCTTTGATCCTCCTACCCCGCATGAGATCCGTCACTTTTATACGTTGAGGCGGCAAGGTAAGTCGGGGACATATTTCTTACTGTCCAGCAAACCCGACCAGTGGATCCTGAAGGACATCGTGACAAAAAAAAAAGTCAAAATGGCCACTGATCATAAGATGAAGGGCTTTGTCTGGGGGTTTCCCTCCTCCAACAAGTATTGGAAGAACAGTTGGTTCTTTGTTAGAGGAAGATGGGGTCAATCAGCCTCTGATAGTGGTTGGGTGACACGCAAAGTCCCCCTCTATTTTTGTTCTCCCGAGCTATGGAACAAGTCGGTGCCAGTTTATACTGATGAGGAATTAAAGCGTCTGACATGGGCAACTGTTCGGCCTTGGGAGAAAAATGGAGGTTCTTACCTCTTTGATAAGGATAAGATGATAGTGGCCCGCCTATTTCCTCCGTTGACAACAGATTGTAAGCGACGTAAGTATCATCGCACTTTTTCTCCCCTTTATAGGTTAGCTTATTTGGCTGTTCATTTTGTTTGTTTTTCTTTGTAGTGCATGATGGGGACGTCGTCTGCGAGCCTCAGGCTCGCCATCTGAAGTCTGTTCATCAACCAGAGGTTGGGGTCGTTCCTTCTTCGAATGAGTCGAGCCACGAGGATTCAAAAGATGACGCCCCTCAATATATTCCTGAAGACCTAGTTGGGGATGCTCCCGAATATATCCCCGAAGGGGACCTGGGCCATTCTGAGGTTGGGACAAGTAAGCGGGACAACTTGAGTGAGCCAAAGGATCCTGCTCGTGAACATGAAGACTAGCAAAGGGAGTGCTCGCAGAATGAGCTGAGCGGCCGAAATGATACTACTGTGGACTAGGTAGATGCTTCTGCAGACGAGGGGCATGCTCCTGAAGATGAAGAAACTATCCGGGGTAGAGAGAAGGAGTTTGCCTAGGAGCAAGCAATCAAAGAGATTTCTGACTCCGTTCACCCTGTCATACCCCTAACCATTAGAGTTGAGGTTGAGGTTGAGGATCACGCTGTAGACCTTGATACCCGTGGGAGACTACCCAGGAAAAGGAAAGCTCATTTCTCTCCTGGAAAAGTAGCTTCAAAAATCCCACGGGTGGTTAAGTATATTGATTCTTCCTCGGGCAGTGAAGTCGCTGGTACTGATGCTGGAATTGGCTGGATGAGACAGTGTGCTTCATTGAGTACCCAAGTTGGAGACTTAGGGGCCTGCTATGTCATCGGGCCGTATGTTTATAGGCGAGGTTAGGTGGAGCTACTTCAGGACTGGTTCCTTATTAAATCGGCTTCATAATTTTTTCAATAACGCCTTCTATATGAGTTTTTATCTTTTCCCTCGTTGCAGTTTTCTTTTGCCTCATCTTGTTTCCCTGTTTTTATGCAGATGGTGGCTGATAGTCATATTTTTTGGAGGTCCAGCTTGTCGAGGCTAATAGAGTAAGGTGCTTGGAGGCCCAATTAAAGGAAAGTGAAAGCAACCGTGCACTAGTCGAGCTGACTTGTCGGGAGAAAATCAAATCAAATCAAGAATTTATGGACCAATGCCTGGCAGGTCAGATGGAGGCTGAGTAGAAGGCTTTCTTAGTTGTTGAAGAGGCCAAATTACTTAAAGATGTTGGCTACCACTCATGAGGCAATGCTTCAGGTTGAGCAAAAAGCTGAGGAAGTCAAGTCGTCCTATGAACGCAAAGTCGAAGATCTAGAGCGCCAGGCCTTGTTCGTCAAGTAGTTGTCAAAGAAGGCTAGGCTGGAACTTAAAATTCAAGGAGTTGATCATTTTAAGAGATCTTAGGCTTATGATGCCTTACTTTTTCAAGAGTTTCAGCGAAGGATGGTATCGGCTGATGAGTTTTTTGGTTGTAAGAATAGGGCAACTGAGAAAGCCCCGGCACAACTGGACGTGTCAATTCAAAATCATATGGATGAGTCTTTGGAGTCCCTCTAGGCCTAGATGAAAGAATGGTGCACCTATTGTCGTAGCAAGGGAAAACAGCCTCACCCCATGCATTTGGAAATGCCAAATGAGACTGCTCTCTCTACTTTTTTAACCTGCCGAAAGGCTGGGATAGATGGAGAGGAGCCTGATGTCGAGCCCGTGCTGGGGAGGGATTATAGCGCTTGGATGGACGATGTTGAGGATGAGATCGTATGTCCCTCAAATGAAAGCCAGCTGCATGAATGCGAGATGATGCCGGACCCGAAATCAGGTGGTAGCAGCTCTCAGCCTCCAGCGCCGTCTTCTTGATTGTATTTTATTTCTCCTTTTTGGTCTTAATAAACTGGGATTCTTTTCATGTGTACACTCGCCCATTTTTAATACATAAGTTTTTTTTCCTGACTGTTCTCATATTTCCATAGGATGCCTGCCTTGTATCTTAAGACTTTAGCCAAGTATCTTTAGATTGACAACTAGTTAGACTTCTTTATTCCTGAGTCATTTATAGCTTAGCCGAATCGTTTGGTTTCTTTATTCCCGAGTGCGCCATAACTTAGCCAAGTATCTGGATTTCTTTACCATGACTGAGCCAAGTATCCTTTTAGGTTGGTCATCAGTTTGGTTCTCATTCAATTGTTACGTCGAGGCTCACCACGTCCATACAATTGGGTCCCTGCACGAGTTATCTAAGACGCCTTTAGATTTTTCTATGACAAGGGTTCACTGTATTGTTAGTGTAGAGTTTACCGGCTAACACAATTGAGTGATCTTCGAGCTGATGCTCCAGCCGATTCAAAAATGGTTGAGGTACATATGGTTATCAAGTTTTTGTATGTATATCAATTTCCATTCGGGTGACTTAATATCTTTGTACATTTAGGATGTGGACAACCAAACTATCCTTGATGAAAATGAGTTGAAGGAGACCAACTCATGTGTTAAGCTTTGCATTGAAGATATGGTTCAGAAGGCAAAACTGTTGACAAAGAAGTTTGTCCAACAGTCTATAGATTTGGATGATGTCGTTTCCCCGAGTGTTGTAGCTTATGATGTGGCAGACCCAAGTGTGACATACAAGGATCAGGACAAGGCTAGGGCCAGAAAGCGAATAAGGTATCTTAACAACCATTGGATTAATCCCTTGGCGAGAAAAAGATTGAAATCAAGTGCTTTGGACAAACCTTCCACTCAAGGCGAAATAACTGATATTGAGTTCACGACCTTTTTTAAGACCAAACAACCCACCTAGTAAGGGTACATTCATATTCTCTAATATATTCCTAGTATAATGTATTATTGTGTGAATTTGTTTTCCCGATATAAATTAAGTAATGTTGACAATTAACAGTCTATATACCTGGCAATTTCAATTGATTAAGCATCATGAGTTCAAAGAGTTGGTGGACCCAAGAAAGTTAGTATTGGATATGGTAAATTGTTTTCAAATATCCCTCTTGTTCATCATTTGCAAATCAATTGTTTGTTGGGCTTTTTTTTTTTTAGTGGATTTGTTTCAATGCTATATATGACAAAATATAATTCTACTATTAGGTCAGTTATTCCCTGCATCATATCAAAACCCAAAAACCAGTTTTATCATTTCATTTTGCTAATGTGTATCATTTTTATCTATAGCACATACACAGCTACTTTGACGTTTTGTGGAGGAGACGCTCAACTCCAGATGTCAACTACTTGTAGAATATCGCACTGGTCAACATCACATTTTTCCACTACTACAAAAAACACAAAAGAAATCGGTTTTTTTATATGGAAGAAATCGGTTTTTTAAATTTTTAAAACCGATGTCTTTTTGAGTGTTTTAGAAAAACATGCGCAAAAGAAATCGATTATTAACTGATGTAAAAACAAGGAAAAGAAATCGGTTTTATTAGTGGGTTTATTTTTCATTTCATTTTTTATTGTATTTGGTTTTATGTTCTGCTGGAGATATTTTTATGCAAACTTTTTCCTTAAAACTGCATCTTTTGGAAAGGAAATAAATTTTTTTGTCCAAGTTGGATTCTTCCATTTTTCGATACAAATCCAACGGTATAAAGAACGTAATATTCCGGGCGGTATTTTGAAAGTTATGATCAATTATTCAGTCAAAGGTCAGAAGCGATTGGAGATATTTTTGTGCAAACGTTTTCCTTAAAATTGTATCTTTTGGAAACAAAATAAATTTATTTATCTATGTCGGATTCTTTGATTTTTCAATACGAATCCAACGGTATAAAGAACGTAAAATTCCAGACGGTATTTTGAAAATTATGATCAATTATTCAGCCAAAAGTCAGAATTAAGATATTGGAGATTTTTGTGCAAAAGTTTTCCTTAAAACTGTATTATTTGGAAACGAAATTTTTGTCCATGTTGGATTCTTCGATTTTTCGATACGAATCCAATGGTATAAAGAACGTAAAATTCCAGGCGGTATTTTGAAAGTTATGATCAATTATTCAGTCAAAGGTCAGAATTAAGGGATTGGAGATATTTTTGTGCAAAAGTTTTCCTTAAAATTGTATCATTTGGAAACAAAATAAATTTTTTTATCCATGTTAGATTCTTCAATTTTTTGATACAAATCCAATGGTATAAAGAACGTAAAATTCCGGGCGGTATTTTGAATGTTATGATCAATTATTCAGTTAAATGTCAGAATTAAGCGATTGGAAATATTTTTATGCAAAAGTTTTCCTTAAAACTGTATCATTTGGAAATTAAATAAATTTTTTTGTCCATGGTTGTAAAGTGCTTAGAGGTTCTTGGACATAGTTTCAAGTAACAATGCACTTTTCTCACGAACACATTTTATACCTTGTATCATGAACCCGATAATTGGCCACCGCTCATGGAAAACAACCTTTTCTATCGAAAAAATTATTAAAATTCTTTAAAAATTAAAATTTAATAAAAAACACAGTCATCGTGGCCCGAGATGCCAAGCCCAGGCTTCCAAACATATTTATGGCCTCATTACTTTATCCCTAGCATTTCAACCTTTGTGCCACTTGTTGTCAGATGATAGGGCTATAGTGGTTCAAATGTAGAAAAACTTTGAAAGGTTTTCACCTGGGAATATCTCTTCAAGCCTAGGAAAATGAAGGAAAAATGGGGGCGGGAGTCAAACAACAGTTTTTTGTCTCAACCAATAAAATCTCGGTACTTGTCTAGAAAGCCAAAATTACCATTTGGCACAATGTTCCATGCTTAAAAAGGGATATCCTGAGCTTCATGGCAATATCTCGGGCTTAACAGTGGACCAACCGTGCATTCTATCGTATAGGTCCCAACCGTTCTCACCGATCGGGTACGGCGAATAAGGATGGGGCTTCGATGGCTAACTTCACGTTGTTTTTTGAGAGCATCGAAAGGTCGGATACATCTCCCCCTACCAACTCCACTAGAATTAGTCTATGGACACTGTCTATTGGTAAAATGCTTAGGAGTTCTTGGACTTATTCTCAAGTAATGATCAACTTTTCTCACGAGCACACTTTATACCGTGTAACATGAACCCGATGATTGGCCACCGCTCACGGAAAACTACATTTTATATTGGAAAAATAATAAAAAATGTCATAAAAATATAATTTAATAAAAAACACAGACATCGTGGCCCGGGATGTCAAGCCCGGGCTTTCAAATATATTTCAAGTCTCATAACTTTATCCCTAGCATTTCAACCTTTTTGCCACGTGTTGTCATCTAATAGGGTTGTAGTGGATTACATCCCTATCCCACTAAAGCTTATTATTCTTATTTATTCTTCATTAATTGCTGGATCCTGAATGCTCCTTTTCTTCCAGAGTCAAACCAACATTGAAAACTAAAAACTTCTTCTTTTTCACGTGTTCTGAAACCGAAATCATAAACCTCAAAAACTTCTCTGAGTTCCACGTGTTCTCAAACCACTAAATCTTCTTCTTCTTTCTTTGCTTTGTATACCATTTCAAAGCAAACTTATTTGCTTCTCATATTTTGCTTCTCTGATAAACTCTTCCTCACGTCCACATCTGCAAGTAAAGAATTTTCATCATTTATACATATCCTTGCCACAACTCTTGTTCTTAAGTCTTTGGTCTGAAACACTGTTTTGCTTTGTATACAAGTTCTCAGATCTAAAATATTCAGCCTCTATTAAACAATTTTTTACATATTCCGTTAATTTTTTTTTACATAAATTTGAAGGTGTTATGGTGTTGTTTGTGAAATATATCCATGGTATACTACAAATTCATTGTTATATATATATATATATATATTGGGTTTAAATGACTGATTTTGTGAATCTAAATTCATTGGTTTGCGAAATATGTCCCTGGTATACTCCAACGTTTTTTTTTTATTTTTTATTTTTAGGTTCAAAACATATAGGTTTTTTTGTTGTTGGCAATATAAGCCTTGTATACTCAAAGATTCATTGTTAAATTAAAATTTTATTTCGATGTACAGAAATAAAGTGTGTTGTTTGCAATGGGGAAGAATTCTGTTTATGTTGTTTTCAAAGGAAGGAAAACCGGTATGTTTAATTCTTGGCCTGAATGTCATGAACAAGTGGATGGTTTTCCAGAAGCTTCTTATCAGAAGTTTAAGTCAACTGATGAAGCATTTAAAGCAATATGTAGTCGTTTCGTGCATTCAAGCAAGTATTGGTCTGAATGTTCTCTTAATGTTGAAGAGAATGTATCTAATAAGAGTCAAAGCACTAGAGTTATGTTGTTTTTATTTCTATTTGTTTTTATTTTTGGAGTGATAGTAGACAAGATTTTTTGAAAGATGTTTTGTTTATGTGAATAGGGATCGTGTTATTTAATATTAAATTAAACCTGTTATTATGTTCTGTTGTTTAACATGTGTATGCCCCCCCCCCCCCGTTATGTTATGTTCTGTTCTGGTTTTATGTTTAAAATGATGAAATATAATGATAGAAACAAGCAAAGAAAACATAACTTTTATTTCTTGAATTTTTTTTTTCATGACGGGATAGCATGCGATTAAAAAACATTAGACAGAATCATGGTGTGTTTTTCTTCAAGTTGATGGTGGAATATTGAATTCCATCAACTGCTTCTACATTTTTTCAACAAGTTGGTACAGTGCATTGAGCTCATTGTCCCTTGCTTCGATCTGAACATTTAAATTGATAATCTCTGCTTCAAAATTATGAAATTTCCCCATCAAAACACTATAATCAACACTTATCCATTTTGCATTTTCACGCTCCTCAATGACAGTGGCCCTAGTAATTGTAATCCGTTCCAGTATACATTCGAAAATGGCATTTCGCCTATACCTTTTCCTTCCTGCAAGGATTCCCATATTTTGATTGGCTTATTTCGTGGACAAACCACATGTTGGGGTTTGAATGTAAGGGTAGTTTAGGTGATTGAGATTCAAGCTCAAAGTCCCTTTCAAGACCTCAAAAGATCATGCACTTCAAAGGTAAATTTTGAAATGCCTACTTGCTTTGAAGAGATAGTTGCACACACCCACAACCCATGCATAAGTCTTTTCTTGTATGTTGTGTGTGTTTATATTGTGTGCATTAATGTTCATTAATCTCTCTTCTTGCATGTTTAATTGTTTGCATCTTGCTAGTTAAAAGTCATAACATGTTAGGCATTATGATGCATTCACTTCACTCACACACTTGCACCTATTACATGATCTATGTGTGAGAAGCTGCATGAGAAGGCATTGACCTTCTCTGCCTCGGTTGGATAACAGCGGCATGCTAGCGAAGGAGATGTCTTTTCTCTGCCGCGGTTGAAGTGTTGCGGTTGGATATAACCGCGGCATGCAGGCAACAGAGATACATTCTCTCTGTCGCAGTTGACCAACCGCAGCAGTCCGTCAGTGCGAGAACAACCAAAACGCTGCAGTTTTGTTGGAAGCCTATAAATATCTCACTTTCATTCTAGGTCCCCTCCAAGAGTTCCAAAAACATATTTTTCTCTTATAATACATTTCGAGAGCCAAAAATACACAAGAACTCACCTTTAATCACTCAAAGCTAAACTTGTTTGCATCAAACTTCATATTGCATCATCTATGCTCACATAGAGTGCACCCATGCATGGTTTTGCATCATCACATCTTACTTGGTAAGATTCTCACTAACTTCAACTAATTTTAGTGTTTTTCTTAACAAGTCATCTCTTTATTCACTTGTATGTTTTTAGATCACATGCTAAATACAAGATAGAGATTGTTTGTGATGTATTGATTGAGTGTTGTATTGTGATAGCTATCTAGGTTTTGTTTAATCTTGATTAGCTAAGCTTTTTGACATGTCATCTAGCCATTGATATCTAAGATTGCCTAAATTGATATTTTATCATCCTAGATAAGTATATAGGGTTAACGTAGCTCTCATTGCATTTTGAGTATTTCATATATTCACATAGGTTTTATATCTCTTCATTGAGAAGTAAGACTTGGGGCTAAGGTTGCCTAGGCCTTAAGCAAATTGGAATAAGATCACTTTTAAAGGCCCACATTGTAGAAGTGGGGGGTCATTGACCGGAGTGTTAGACGAGGTCTACATAGGTTGTAAACTTCATTTCAATTAATGATTTCGAGTTCCGAGTGTGGCACACTATATAGCCCATGGTTTTTTCTAATGGTTGAGTTTCCACGTATACTTAAAGTGTTATTTATATTTCTGCACCATATTGCACTTGTTATTTATATTGACTAGTTGGGGTATTTTCGTGAATATTGACTAAAAGCGAAAATTGGTAATAATCGTTTAAAATCTATTCACCCCCCTCTAGATAGTTTTATATACACCGTGTATTATTAGTTTCAATTGGTATCAGAGCGGGTTTCTAGATTTACTTAGGTGATCATTGTTCATTTTGGTGTGTTTTGCATTTGTGTGTGTGTGTGTGTGTGTTTTTTTTTTTTTTTTTTTGCTCATCCATACATTTTGCATATATTTCATTTCATTCATTAAACACAATGAGTGGAAACGGTGGCAACAACGAGGGTGCTTCGAGCACATGGCCTCCTCTCCTCACCTGCATAAATTATTCCCAATAGAAAGGGAAAATTGAGGCATACTTGTGTCAAATCCATGATAGGGCTTGGATGGCTATTAAAGACGGGTATACTTCTCATATGATGAATCCCACGGGTGGAGGAGAAGAAGTTCTCAAACCTAAGGCACAGTGGACAAATGCTGAGTTTGACACCTCCAAGTGGAATCAGAAAGCATGGCACACCCTTCTATGTGCAGTGGACGAAACTTAGTACAAACTGATTCAGAACACTAAGATAGCCAAGGAGGCATGGGACATCTTAGAGGTTGCACATGAAGGAACCGATGTTGTCAAGGATTCCAAACTTCAAGTCCTTCAAACGCAATTTGAGTTGCTCAAATGGAGGAGAACGAATGCTTCAATGACTTTGAAGTCAAGTTGATGGATATTGTCGATCAAAGCCATCGACTCAGTGATCTTTATTCAGATAGGAGAGTAAAGCTAAAGATCATGAGGTCTCTCCCAAATAGATTTGAAGCAAAGGTTACGACTTTAGAAGAAAATAATAGATATAAAGATATGAAGCCAAGCGAGGTAATTGGAAGACTCCTCACCTATGAGTCTAGGAAGGTTCTTAGCTCTTCACCTCTTAAAAAGCAAAAAGGGATTGCTTTGAAAGCTTCCAAGGTTGAGAATGAGGAAAAAGGTGACTTGGACAAAGACACGACATTGTTGCTTAGAAGATTCAAGAAATTCGTCAAGTTTGAGAAGAAAGACTTTGGATCCAAAGGCTAAGACTTGAAGAAAAAGACTCCTTTTAGAAGATCAAGCCTAGGCAAGAGTATAGTGAAAAGAAAGGGATCCAATGCTATGAGTGTGAGGTATAAGACACATCTCACCAGATTATGGGAATTTGAAGAACAAGATGGCAAAAGTGATAGCCGCCACTTGGAGTTAATGTGATGACTACGGAGAGGGAGACAAGTCATCAAGTGATGATGAGCTTACCATCAACTACATGGCATTTGGAGCCACTAATGTAGAAAATGAAATTGTTGATTAGAATGCCTTGACTAGTGATCTCATAGAAAAAAGAAATGAAGAATTAGCTCTAGAGGAGATAGGTGTAGCTAATCATTGGGACATGGCTCTCATTAACTCAAGAGACCAAGGTAAAGGTCTTAATGAGGGAAATTACTCCATAGGTGAGAGAGAAAGTGTCGGAGATAACTCAAGAGAAGAGAACACTTCCTCCCAATCCGATGGAGAATTAGTTGATCACATGGATTGTGAAGATGACTCCTCATCTAACTCTACAAATGAAAATGTAGAAAAAATGGATGTTCATGGCTTTATAGTCAAGTGTGAAAGCTCATTGAAGAAGAACAATAGAAAACTAAAGAAGTTAGAGGATGAAAATCTAGAGCTCTCAACACACAATGACCACTTAAGTAAACAAGTGGAAAGATTCAAGATGGTTGAAGACAAACTAATAGATGAGCTAGCTTTGTCTAATAGGAATGAAGAGGGTTTGAAGAGGGAGCTTAATGAAGCTAAGGAGTCATTGACTAGGATGACTTCAAGCACCAAAAAGCTTGACCATATACTTGGTGTTAGAAAGAACCCTTGTAACAAGAGAGGAATTGGGTTTGAAGATGGCAAAGAGAACTCTACTCCTAAAAAGACCGCCTTTGTCAAGAGTTTGGGTAAGATAAAAGCCTTGCTGGTGCACACTCCTAAGAAGAAAATTGATCTAGGACAATGTTCAAGAAATGTACAAGTGAATGAAGCTCCAAGGAGACAACCCTAAGCTCAACGCATTAGAGTCTCTCAAGTCAACATTCCTCAACAAGTGACTCTCAATGGAAAGAGGTCAATCATGCTAAATGATCCTCGAAAGCAAGCAAGATAGGTTCAACAACGAAGACACATTGAACCAGGTCAATCATGCTAAATGATCCTCGAAAGCAAGCAAGATAGGTTCAACAACGAAGCAAGTTGCTAGGGATTGTGGTAGGCCATCGAAAAAGAGAAAACAACTTCCCGTTATGCTCTCACCCAAAGGGAAGGGTAAGGGAAGCACCTCTACGGAGCCCCTAACCCCGTATTTTACAGAAAGATGGGCTAATTTTGGAAGTAGAAAAATTTGGCCAAATAGGGGTATCAACTTGGACCTTTTTGGTGAAACTTGGATATCAGAAACAGTAAATACTATGGGTTAGAGGGGTTTTGTGAGGACCCAAAACAAGGCGGCACTAGAATTGGTCCGTGAATTTTATTTTTCAATGACAAGGGTTCAGTTTTACCAAGGGATGCCAATGATGGTCCAAGGGAAGGAAGTCCTGATTATAGCGATTAAGATTAACCAGTGGTTTGACACGATAAATGAGATCGGTCAACTGGTTGACGGCCTTCCAATGGATGAGTTCTTCGAGCCCTTTAATGGCTATTTAGCTGCAGATTTGAGGATAAATGGTTGTCCTGTGTGGAATAAATATCGTTTTCCCCTTTTGTAAAACGAACTGAAGATAGAGGCTGTATTTTGGTACTTGTTCTTTAGTTTCTCCTTGGTGCCCACCACGCACCGCACCCATGTGAGTTTTGAGAATGCCCGTTATCTTTTCTGTGCAAATAATCTCATCCTCATGGATGTAGGGCAGATTATTATGAAAGGTATGTTCGAAGCTAGGAAATCTACTATTGGCCCACTACCTTTCCCCTGTTTGATTACACATTTTTGTGAGAAGGCCGGTATTGATGTGCAACGAGGGGGATGGACCATGATTCCTCTAACTGGAAACGTGGGCAAGAGGGGTTACAATGGCATTGCTAGGAGTAAAGGACTACCTCTACTTGTAATTCCGAGGGGTGTGAATGAGGATGACAAAAATGATTTTTCGGAGGAGGACGACTCAAAGGATATGGACTATAATGACTAGAACCTTGGAGATGATCCAGATGCAGAGGGATGTGATCAGGGCCAACGTTGAATAAGGTTCTACAAACGCTTCAGGATCTGCATTTACAGATGGATACCAACCAACAGGCCAATATGACAAAGTTTGCGAATCATAATCATAGGATGGATGCTTTTCAGAAGGCTTTAGTTGATTCGGGCATATGCATCATAAGACCAATGGCTTAGAGAACATCCTACAGTAGGCAAATCATGAGACAACCTCCCTACACTTGGATCCATAGATTTAGGCCACCTAGTGGTGATATTTTTTAATTTAGGCTTTAATTGGTTTAAAACGAACTATTTTGTTATTTTCATGACTAAAAAACATGTATTTTGTTTACCTGTATATATTCCGTGCCCCGGCCTTGAATTTTTTTGTCTTTTGGTACAACTGAATCCTTTGTGTTAGTCTTGTGTGATGGATTGACAGTTGTTTTAAAGAAGAAACGAGCCTGGGAATACATTATCGAGCCTAAGAAAACCATCATTGGGCCAGGGAAATGTAATACCTAAGGCCCTTGATATTAAAAAGAGGAAACAATAAAAACCGAGAAGTATGTGACATCCATAAGCGACTTTACGGAAGTCACATTAGAAGCCCCTTATGGATCGGGTGGGAATCTCCATTTGTGTTCGTCTTAATTGATAGTTGTTTCATATAATATGCCCGAGAATATATATATTGAGCCTGGAAAAACCATCATTGAGCCTGGGAAATATAAAACCTGAAGCTCGTGATATTAAGAAGATAAAACAATAAAAAACCGAGGAGTATGAGACTTTAGAAGCGACTTTATGGAAGTCACATTAGAAGTCACATATTGATCTGGTGGGAATCACCATTTGTGTTAGTCTTATGTGATAGTTGTTTCAAATATCAAGCCCGGGAATACATATATAAAGCCAGGGAAGTCATATAATAAAGCCTGGGAATACATATATAGAGCCAGAGAAGTCATATATTAAAGCCCGAGAAAACATATGTAGAGCCTTGGAAATAATATCATAACCCATTCAATAACTATCATAAGCCTAGCTTAAAAACACAAATACTTGGTTAAAAAACATAGTCAGGGGATACCCTACAAATACATAACTGAAAACAAATAGTATGATACAAACACTAGCCATCACCACAACAATATAATAATTCAACATTACATTTACACATGTTTTCAACACAAGATAGGTTCACAATTAAAAGTTACGTACATCCAACGAATTACAAATTTCTTTTCTTTCCATTTCGACCTGAAAAAAAAAAAAAGTGATACATATTCTAACCTTCCAAAATTGGTTCCTCAAAAGCATAAAAGACTGCTTCTTCGTCTGTGTCATTCAAAATGGGCACTAATGGCTTATCTGGGCAATTCAGTATATTATTTCCTTCTTTCTTACAAATGCTACAAGTACGTGTTTTTTTTGCTGGTTTGCTTATGATGGGCATACTTGAGGGGTTCGGGCATCTTTTTTTTTTTATTATTGTGTCCATTTTTCCCACAATTTGAACATGTTTGTTTCTTTCATTTCTCCCCAGCAGAAGGTGTTCTTGACTTCTTTGGTCTTCCTAGCTGCTTCCTTTTAAACCATGGCAATACAATGCGATCACGAACTGCATCAGGAATGTCCTATGTTTCATGATTTGGAACAGGGTTCACAGCCATGGCATAAGCATGTTTCAGCTATCCCGTTGTGAAAAATCAGAACATAATGCATTGATAGGTGTACCTTTAATCCTGATACAAAAGACACGAAGAATTTTTTTTATATAATTAAATAGTGACAGGTCTGTAGCACTAAATGTAATGGAAATTCAAGGAAATAGCTCTTCCTAAGTTTCAAAGAGATAACTTAAATTTTTTTAGCATACCTAGCTACCGTCATGGCATGAATACACGGTAACTCATCTAGATCCCATTCACGACATGAGCATGAACATTTTTCCAAGTCGACAATCGCTCATTTCCATTTGTCGTCTACCTTGAATCTGTGGAAGTCAATGGGGTGAACCACACATCATTGCGATGGTATTATCCTCGATTTGATGTGTTCGTTTGCATCATCAGTCAAGAATGTAGGCATTTCACGTGCATTGCTCCGACGATCGTAGAACAACATTTGCAACAAATCTCTAATAAATTATGCAATGGATGTGATAGGCAACTTCCGAATTGCAAGTATACAAGAATTAATTGACTCGAAAATGTTGGTGGTCATCATATGGTACCTATTTCTAAGACTATGTACACATGAAAACTTCTCTACCCCAACCTCTAGAAGCTCATCATAAACCTTATGGTGGGTGGCTTTCAACTCTACCATTTCACGGTTGAATTCCTCAACACATAACATATACATTGTACGAAAGTAAAGCTTGATCACATCATACCATTGCTTGCAAATTTTTTTAAGATTTTGTGACAAGTGGTATGCACATACCCCATGTGCTGCATCGGGGAAAATTGCTTCCATGCCTGTAAAGATACCCGTGTGCCGGTCCGAAACTAACATTATACGTTTAGGATACTGGATCACATTCTGAAGTTGCTTCAAGAACCATATTCACGACTCTGTGCACTCAGAATAAGCAAACCCAAATATCAAAGGGTATATCATCTCGTTATCGTCCTTGCACACCGCAACTTACAAGACACCCCTGGTCTTGGCCTTCAAGTGTATAGCATCGATGGCGATAACTTGCCTAATAACTGAATTGAATCCCTTTATAAAAGCCCCAAGTGCCATGAATTCATAGGTGAACTGGTTTTCTGAGTCGATTTCAATCTTAGTTACAGTCCTAGGGTTGGATTGTTCCAACATGTAAAAGAATACCGGTAACATCTTAAATGACCCCCACAAATCACCGAATTCCTTATGCAAAGTGCATGTTTTAGATCTATAGGCTTTATTGTATGAGAGGTTTATGTCGTGTTCATCCCTAAAATCAGAAATTATATCGTTACGACAGATTGTGCGTCTAGGATCGGCATATTTTCTAGCATACGGTTCACCAATTACATAGGCATTTACTCGAGAAAAATCAACATTGTAGTTGCCCGAATAACCACATGTGTGCTCCTTAACAAAAGACTTAACATGCCCATAGGTCCCATTTTTCTACTTCGCTACTCTAATAACCCATTCACAGCCTCATTTTGTACATGTTGCGGCAAATCGTGTATGGTTCGATCGTCTAACCTTAAACCCAAACCTCTCTTTAAATGGATACATCCCTACAGTCCCTTTCAAGGTTTCTTTGTCCTTGAAGATCTATCATTTGTATATTGGACCTTGGTCATCTTGGTGTTCAAACAAGTCATTCGAGCGAATGGGTTGAATTGAGTACAATTCTGACCCCGGTATCGTCCACCGTGATGTCATAGAAAGTGCAGAACTGTTGGGTGCTCCACTACCCCTTCCTTGTTCTTCTTCACCATTTATTAGGGTTTCTCTAGCACCAGTTACCACTTGCCCACCAGACTGGGGAACTTCTAAAACATCATTTGGGTCATTACTAGTATCATCATCAGTATGACTCTCATCCTCCGTATCAGATGTTTTAGAACCATCTGTGTCATCCACCTCTACATGCATTTTTGTTGATGTTGGAGTCCCCTGATTAACCCATGGTGATGCACTGTTAGGAAATGGAACAGATGCATGCGGATGGTTACTACCACTCACTGATTTGTATTGTGGAGTACAAACTGGGGACTTTAGATTAATGGTGGGTGTAAAAGGCAGCGATGTACATTCAAAGTTTATTGTTGTATTTTTTGCCTTTTTCGGAGTTTCATGTACGCCCTCAAATTTTTCGACCACTTCAACATCAATTTCGAGCCAATCGGATTTGTTGTGCATAAGGATAAAATTTACCTCGTCGTCAGCTTTAATAAAGAAATTCCTGTAAATTGTGATGAAATCTTCAGCTCAAATCTGTCCCTACATACCCTAATCCGACTATACAACTTTTCCACAATTTCACTATATATTCCCTTTACACACTTGGAAACACAACATGCAAAAGTTGTTAGACCAACTAACTGGTAACCCTTCAAATAACCACCGCAACGGACTAAGAACGCAATCATTGAATCTGTAGGACCTGACAACAATATTACAGTCATTCAGATAATGAAGCAATACATCTCTATTACCATACACATTTGTTGAAAGAGATGGCATCAGAGTTAATGTGTGTGTGTGTGTGCGTGTGTGTGTGTGTGTGTGTGTGTTTGTTTTGTAGGGTATTACTACTACTCTCCCTCACTCAATCACTCACTCACTCACTCACTCACTCTCTGTATATATATATAACACATTTTAGCCTTGTGTTATGTGTGTCTTTTAACCATCCAATTTTAAAGACAATTTTACAAAAATTGAAATACAAATCTCATAATCGAATAGACAGGTGAATTACAATCCAGCATATACACACATACAAAAACCTAGATGCATGGAGAACAAAAGAGAAAGAAAGACAGAACAAAAATCATCATTTCAAAAACATTTTCTCATTCAATTTTCTATAGTCTTTTGTAGACAAGAATACAAAAACATTTTGTGTATAGAAACTATGAAGGAAAAGATACAATCACAACCATCAAATACATTCAGAATCAAAAGTATGTATGTTTTTTTCATTTCTAGAATTACAAAGATCCATCTAGCAAGTCATTTCCAAATACCATTGTCAAAAGTACTACAAGAAATATAAAGGGTGAAAAATATAATTTTATGTCTCTTCATGACTAGGCAGCTAGTTTACAAACGGTCTTTTTAAACTGGTAACAGAGCATAAGAGAAGAAAAAACTTCACAAAATTTCACAACAACTCTGGTTTCAACTAAATTTCTAATGTGGCTAACCTAAACTTGCACACTAGACATGTCAAACATTGACTGAAGAATAGTGTATGGGGTTGTGTAAATTCACAACCAAAATTCAACATTTGCCCCATGGCTCTCACATTTTAAGACTTTCTAACACTAAAATTCCTCAAACATAAATTACATGCCAAAAACGTTTCAAACAATGGTATAAGCAAATTGAATTCAATATATTATTACAAGTTGGAACAAAATAACAAAGGGTCCTCTTAAGTGGGCATCAATGTGCACAAGTTAGGGTCAAAATATTTAGTAAAAAAATAAAAATGAATAATCAATTATTGAGATTGTCACAGTTGATAGTTGACTGAGTAATCACCCTTGCCTCCCATTTCTCGCTGGAAATCCCAATGTCGAAGAGAGGAGTCGAACACCCACAAGACAACAAAGCTCAGTGTTTGAAGAGAGGAGTGAACACCCACAGGACGACGATGTTTAATAAGTACAATATCGAATTCCTAAGCTTCAAAGAAGAATCGGGATGGGTTGGGTGTGTGATTTCTCGCTGAAAATCCCAATGTTGAATAGAGGAGTCGAACACTCACAGGACGATGAAGCTCAGAGTTCAGGATGGGCAGGTAATGAAGATGAAGGGGGGGAAAGAAGAAGCCGTGAGGGGCGATGAAGGGAAATGGCGTGAATAATAATAAATTGCGTTTCAAATGAGAAGAACCAGAAATGGACAGATTGAGAGATTAGCGCCCAAATTTAAGAGATGGTAGTTTGGTCAAATATCACATGTAAGGGGCTGTTGAGTCATTTCGCTCCATTTAAGTGAAAAGGGTATTTTGGTCCTCAAGTGGACATTTTAGGAAAATGAAACATTGATAATGGACATTGTTGCAAGTTTTTAAAAACAAGTGGACTTTTTTGCTCTTTGAAAGTTAGGAAAGGTTATTTCCTTCAATTTCCACAATGTTTTTGTCGTGATTTATGAGAAAATGAAGGGTTTGATTGAAATGTTTATCTGTTAAATGATTTTATGGTGTTTGTTTGTCGAGAAAATATGAGAAAGTGGAAGATCCATTTAATTTGTGCAAGTTTTTTAGTCTTTTTTAAAAAAAAAAATTGCTTTTTTTTTTTCTAATTTTAGATTTTTTTTAAAATTCATTTCTTTAAAATTATATTTTATCTCCACCATCCATGCTTGAGATGGACAGTGGATATCCATTTAAATATATATATATATATATATATATTAATTCAATTTAAGAATGATGGCTAGTTTAGTCTATTGATGGTCAAACTTGGTTAACGATTAAATTTGTTTGACAAATTGTAGGGGGGTGTGAGTGTCAATTTTTGATAAAGTTGTTTATGAGTGTAAAAAGACAAATCTAAGGGAAGTTTAGTGCAATTTACTTTTTTTTTTTTTTTTTTTTTAAACAAACTATGATTTGAACCACTCCTACAGAAATGAAGGGAAAAATGCAAAACAGACTCAATTATAGGAGTTTTTTGCAGCTATAATTTTCCCCTTTATTTAAGTTTCTTATTTTATTCTTAGGGTTAATGTTATTCTATAATTTCCTCATTATATTTATATGTATGGGTGACCAAATATTTTCAGCACCCAGTTTCTCCATTCCCTGTTCATCTTTTAAATTCATGTCCTTAAATTCATAGAAGCAGAAAATAATTCCCAAAAAGAAAATATTTATTAATCATTTGAAGTGGTAGACATATTTGTAGAAATCTCACTTTACAATTTTGAAACAAAATATGTATATATCATTTTCATGATGAAGGGGTAATAAAAAAAGTAAGCGTTTCCAACTGAGATCGAGTTAAGGCCAAGATCACAAACATATATGGAGAGCCCAAAATCCATGTACATCAAGCCCAAGCCACCTAGCCCAACACATGAGCTCATGCTCTGAAAGCATATAAAACTGTATGGACAGTTTTATGAATGGTCGAGTTTCAATTTTAAAAACCGATGAAAGACACACAAAAGTTTACATAAGAAAAAGAACGTGTCTGTTGGTGTGGCTAGATGTGTGCAATATGCATGAATTCTGCATAATGAACCTGATTTGGTCTAAGGCAATATGGGTGTTGTCTGGTGTATTTGCTTATATGCATGTGTTCAACAGTGAGCAAAATAGAGACGCAAAACAGAGATTAGATGCGGAGAAAATCTAGTCAATTTCCTCTCATCTTCAATCGTAGTGTGGATATTTGCATCGTGATCAGATGGAACCTTCCGATTTTGTGATTGTCCTCCGGCCGGTGATACAATCCAAGTATTCAATCTGTATTTTAAAAACTGATGAAAGACACACAAAAGTTTACATAAGAAAAAGAACGTGTCTTTTGGTGTGGCTAGATGTGTGCAATATGCATGAATTCTGCATAATGAACCTGATTTGGTCTAAGGCAATATGGGGTGTTGACAGGTGTATTTGCTTATATGCATGTGTTCAACAGAGAGCAAAATAGAGACGCAAAACAGAGATTAGATGTGGAGAAAATCTAGTCAATTTCCTCTCATCTTCAATCATAGTATGGATATTTACATCGTGATCAGATGGAACCTTCCGATTTTGTGATTGTCCTCCGGCCGGTGATACAATCCAAGTATTCGATCTGTTTCTGCTGGAATTCGGATTTCCGTATGGTGAACGGTAATGATCCGAATTCACTTTGTTTATATATTGAATTTACTTTCAGAGATTTATTATTATTATTATTATTATTTTGAATACATAGAAAAGTGAGAAAAATATAGAAATTTTGATAAAAATAAATACATGTGATTTAAAATCAAGAGCTGACCTGCCCAGAATGAATAATTAAACCAATCACAGTACCAAATTAAGTTGATCTCCTTCAGGGGCGAATCATAGTGGGGGCTGCACGGTAATTTTGAACCTTTTTTTTAAGTTTTTAATATGTAATTAATTTATACAAGAGAAGTGTCCAACACAATATTAATATATTATTATATAGCCATATTGACCCTTGACTTTTGCCTTTCGGTGTGCATCATTAATAATAGTTTAAAAACATCTCCGATGGTCTCCCTTTAAAACTCCTCTATTTAAGTGTGTATGTTATTGTAAGGGATTATTAAGAGAGTATGTGCTCAAACAATTCTTCCTTAAATGACCCCCTTTAATAATTTGTTATTATTATTTAAATGTTAGATATTGTGTTTAATAAATATTAGATATTGTTTGTCAATTAGGTGAAGCCCACTTTAAAATAATCTTAAATAGGTGGAACCCACTTTAAAAGGGCCTGAAAACACTCTTTAATTAAAGGAGTGAACTTCACCGTAACACAATTAAGGGAGCCATTTAGGGACCTGTTGGAGCTGCAAAAATGCACATACTCTCATAATTAAGCCAAGGGATGTCTTCAATGGAGGATTGGAGATGCTCTAATAATTAAACTTCCTACTAAGGCTATTTAAAAAAAAAAAATTATAACTAGTATTTGATTTAGCCCCGCCGGACAAAAACTCCTGGATTCGCACCTGATCTCCTTCCTTCAAGAGGTGTATATATCTCTATGATCACCAAGTAGAACAAATTCTCATTACGGATACACACCCACTACGCCGATTTAAAAAGCATGTACAATGAGTTTTCTCCATATATAAAGACGAGTAAATATTAAAGAATCTCTTAATTGCATTGGTGAACAGTTCAAGGTCTTCCAGTCTTCCAAACTAGTGGTGTCAAAATAGACCAACCCGGCCCATTTGGCCCGAGCTGTTAGGCCCCGTTTAATTAACGGGACGGGCCAGGCCCAAACTGTCAAGAAAAATGAACCAAGCCGGGCCGACCTGTTGGAGCAAAGGAGGGGCCCGGCCTGGGTCCAAGGCCAGCGTAAGGATAGGTCGGGGCGGGGGTCATACGGTCATTAATGGGCCGACCCGTTAAGGCCTTGACCGACCCTTAATGGGCCGAGCCCAATGGGCTTCGAAAAAAAATTTTAATATAATTTTTTAAAGTTTTGGATTTTTTTTCTCCCCCAACAGTCACTTGGTTAATTACAAAAACCACCCCTCAATTCAAATTTTTTTTAAAACACAATCAAAAAATCAAAATTTGAAAGAAAAAAAATTCTGACAGGCCTTAACAAGCCTCCCGTAGGCCAGGCCCATGGCCTGCTATAAAAAAAATTCAAAATTTTTAATGGGCCACGGGCCTTACCGGACCCAGCCCGATTTTTCTCCAGAGAGCTCAGCCTGACCCACTAGCTTAACGGGCTTGAGCTTGGCCCGACAGGCTAGCGGGCCAAGCCGAGCCGGGCAGCCCACAGAAGCCCGACCTATTTTGCCAGCACTATTCCAGACTAGCAAAAGAATCATACATGTCATCCACAACGGAGAGAATCATTGTAATTTTGCACAAAATTAGTCGTGCGCGAGAATAATGAGGCTCAAAATACATTATAACCGTCCATAAGTAGGCCTCCGTCACTCTATGTCTTGTGAATTGGAGCCTCGACAGTAAGTCCAGATTTTTCCACCAACTGCCATGAGATTAATACCAATTAAATTAATTCATCATACTATATATATATATATATATATATATCCAAACAAATAAAGCTCTTTTGATCTATATTATCAAAAGTGTCTTAAATATATTAGGGTAAAAGGCATTTCTGGTTAAAGAAAAGTACTTGGAATTGGTTTCCAGTGCTTAAAATGAAAAGCATCAACTGTTGAGTGAAGACATCACTTCTAAACACCTAATTAACATGCATCTTGAGAGGTGGCTAAGCTCCTGATACTGTAACAGTTGTACCCTATATTGAAATCCATTTCAGTACCCAGTTTCGTTACTCCATTCCCTCTTCATCTTTTAAATTCATGTCATTAAACTCTAGCTTTAAATTCATAGAAGCAGAAAATAATTCCATAAAAGAAAAACGTTTGTTTAGAATTCCTTAATCATTTCAAGTGGTAGCTAGACATATTTGTAGAAATCTCACTTACAATTTTCAAACAAAGTATGTATATATCATTTTCATGGTGAAGGGGTGATAAAATAGAAAGGGTAATTTATATATATTAATATATATATATATATATATATATATATGTGATTACATTTTGGGTGTGAAGAGTATTTTATTTTCATGGTCTTAACTCTTAATTCACCAAATGAGTATTGATCTATAAATGAAATGAACGTTAAAAGATTAATAGGTTACCTGTTGAGGGAAGTCCCCATTTTCCAACTGAGAGTGGATCAAAGTTAGTACCAAAGTTGATCTCCTTCCTTCAAGAGGTGTATATATATCTGTATGAATTGATCACCAAGTAGAACAATTTCTCATCAAGGATACTGACTATGCGGATTATAAAAGTATGTATAAATTTTCTCATTAAGGATACTCACTATGCAGATTATAAAAACATGCATAATTTTTTTTTGGTTTAGACAAAATTTTTTTTTGATAATATTAATGGGCTGCTTTGAGGCACCAATTGTTCGATGAATTGTCTCACTTGATTCTATCGCATGAAAAAATGTTCAGTAAAATTCTTACATGCAAATTTTTTTTTTTTTTTTTAATGAATTGCATTAATCAACAAGAGAAAAACATCAGGGATGACTTGAAACATCCCAACTAGGTTGACACCCCAAATCCTCCCTCCCATCCCGCTCTTGCAATCCCTCAATCCATCAAAACTCCAAAGTCAAACGAAATAGTAAAAAGGCAATAGAGACAAATCCATATAAACAAAAGAATTACAAAACTCCAAGCACAAAAACACCAAACATCTATTTGAAAATATCAAGAATACAAAAATAAATTAAATTAAGAGAAGATTTATGTAATATACATACCTTATGTTGCAAAGTGAATATGTTCACTAAACTTTGCTCAGACTTGCCCATATCCATAAACATAGCTATTAACGTATAAATAACCTGCTAATTCACATGTCATGACGAAGTTGTACACTTGAAAGTTAATGTTTATTGTATTTATTTTAATGGTCATTAATCATAAATGCTTAATTGGATTCAGATATATTACCTGTTTCAAGGTATTCTGGAGCTGCATAACCATTTGCAGGGCCAATCCGAAATCTGAAAGCTTGGCTGGAAGATAACATTTGTATCGAATTAATTAATGCTAATCACTATACAGAGATAATAAATTAAACTTCTTAATGGCCATTATCCCCTAGAGTTTACCATATTCCTCATTATCCCCTGCCGTTAAACAATTTGCCACTAGATTTCCTTTCACTTTATTTGAATACTAATATCACCATCTCTTAAACATAATCGTATAGTATATTGATTGAATCATGAAAATGATATTAGAATGTTACAGAGGGGCATTTGGCTAATGCAACTATATGACAAATTTCCAACTCAATCCACTCCCAGGAAAAATCTTAAGGACAAGAGGAGCATTTGGATAATGCAATTACATGACAATTTTCAAATCAAACAACTCCCTCAAAATCTCTCAGACACCCAAATTGCACCAATAACGAAATACCTGGTTTGGAAAGTGGAAGTGGTGATGAAGACTCCCTCAAATTATCAATTACCCAAAATTCTCCCGCAGAAAATAAAAACTGTTTGTGTATTTACTACAGCTTAGCCTTAAATCATAAACAAGATTAATCAAAGAGAAAAATAAAATTAATTATGACAATCTTCGAAACAAGATTTTTTCTGAAGAGGATTTTGGGTGATTGATACATAAATGGAATCAAATCAATATACGCCTCCAATGCAATATTTATTGTTTTATTTTCATTTTACATCTGATCTATAAACAACCATAAATATAAATGTATTCATCAAGTAATTTGCACACCCAAAATTTTATCTTTGATTAGAAATTAGTGAGCAGAAGCCGATAATCGTAATAGAAAAATAACAAGAAGAAAAGAAAATAACAGAAAAGATTTAAACTATTTATATATATAACGTGAATTTGAGAGCGAGAGAGAGTTGGGTGGCCGAGAGAAGAGCAGGAAGAAGCAGCTGACGATGTCGACAAAACCGCAGAAGATTTTGAAGGAGACGGCAGAGTCTCCGAAGCCATCTATATAATGTAATGATGAATAAAAAAGAAAAAGATGAATTAAGGGTTTTTGCTGGTTTACTTTGAAGAGGCCCAAATTGGGGGAAATTTTTTAGGGGAAAATGGGGAAATGGGGAGGGATGGGGATGAAAATCAACCCTAAATTAAAATGGGGATGGGATGGGGATGGAGAGACCCTTCCCCATCCCCATTTCCCCCTAAATATTATAAAAATAATTATATATATATATATATATATATATACGGAAATTTTCCTATAAGAATGCACTGATATAATTATATAAGGACATTGAATGTGAGTCACTCGTTTTACATACTTTGACTTGGTATGTATGCACTTGTCAAATCACTTTTATAAATGAGTGGCTCACATTCAATATCCTAATAAAGTTATATAAGGATGCCCTGATAGGAACGGAACCGTATATATATAAATTGTAATGTATTTTCTTTGACATTATTTTGTAATATATATATATAGATATATATGACATTATTTTGTAATGATTTTCTTTTGCATTTGTAATGGAATTTTTTTTTTTTTTTTTAGTTTAATTTGTAATTTTCAACCAAATGAGGAAATGGGGGAATGGGGTAAACGGGAAAAATAGGGAAATAGGGATGGTGATGAGGGGACCTCCCCCCAAAACTCCCACATCCCCATTTTTCCCAAATAGGAAAATGAGGAGAGATGGGGAAGGGTTTGAGAAGTGGGGATGGGGATAGGGGGACCTATATCTATCATCATTTCCCCAATGTGCAACCCTAGTGATGATCATGATGATAATAGGGATTGGGGGACCCTCAGATCCACCATCATGTGTTGGATATGTCGCGTGATGATAATAGGGCCCAATCTAAACTCCATCATCATCATCTTCGTTTTCTTCTTAATGTTGGTAGCTAGCTACTAGTAGTTGAGGAATCATCATCATCTTCATTTTCTTCTTAATGTGGGTAGCTAGCTACTAGGAGGTGAGGAATCTCATGGAAATATGGATGGGCATTTATCCCGGATATCCAAATCCCCATTTTTTCCATCCATATATTTGGGGGATTTTTGGGGAAATACCGGAAAATAGATGGAAATGGAGATGTTTTCATCCATATCCCTATTTCCTCACAAATGTATTGAAATGGGATGGGGATGAGGGACTTTCTCCTATCCCTATTTCCCTATTTTCCTCAAACCTTATATATATATGTATATACATATATATATATAACTTAATTTTTTTTTTCTTTCTATTTTTTAACACTAACCTTTTCTTTTTTTTTTTGGAACTTACTAAGATGTCCAACTAGACTTGGCAAGGTTCCGGTTCGAATCGTGGAAACCGAAACCGAAACCAAAACCGTTTTTCCTTTTTCGGTTCCGGTTTAAAACCTGAACTGGATGAGGCCGGTTCAAGTTCCGGTTCCAAGTTTTATGGAACCGACCGATTTGAACCGGATCAGAACCGACGGTTCCGGCTCTAATTCCGATTCCGATTAGAACCGGCAGTTCCTTAAATTTTTTGTTTTTTTTTAATTGGGCTAGAGCTGGACCATTGGAGACTTGGAGTTCTACCCTTCTACATAAGCCCACAGCCCAAGCCCACCTCTTTCCTGTTCTAAACACACCCAAATACCTAATCCTAAACCCTAACTTTATATTATTGACTTCTTTTCTTCCTCACCTCACGCAGCCACCACCCAAGTCCCACCCTCACCACTCACCAATCCACGGTAGTGCGGCACCACCCCCAATCTCGTCTCCCTCTCTCGATCAATCCAACTATCCAAGCAAGAAGAGTAGAAGATGAAGAAGATGACAGACGAAGAAGAAAGAAGAAAGAAGATGATGATGATCGATCCAAACCTTGTGTTGTGTTGATCCAAACATTTGAAATTTTTTCTAGGTTTTCACTATCTCTCTCTCTCGAAAAAGTGCCTTGAGTGTTCTTGAGTGACTTTTGTTGATTTCTTGTGAAATCATTGTGGTTGTAAATGTTAGGATTATGCTCAATAGCAAGAGTGTAATGTTGTAATTAACAAACTTTTTTCATATTAATAAAGAGATTTCTGGTTTAACAAATCGTATAGCATTTATAGTTTATATTATAATTGTCAAAGTAAATAATCATAAGGTCTAAAGACTATGGGAAAAGAAGAATTGTTCGTACATCTGGATATGTATGTGGTAGACACAATTCTTTAGTTAGTCTTGAATAATGTTCACAACTTAAGTTAAAGGTTGGGCACCTTTATCTTGTTAAAGTTGTAGAATTCTTTTGCTAGCATTTGAGTGGGATCAAATGAGATATGATGAGTCTAAAATCATCGGAGTGTCTTCGAGCAAAAGGATCTAGTGCACTGGGTGCATTGAACTGGATCACAATGAAAAGCTTTATCTAGAACCGTCAATAGATAATAGTCTTTTCATTATCAGGACAATCGGAGGGTCTATCTTAATCCTGAGATAAATGATGGACTTATGGTTGCAAGTGATATCATTTGAGTTATCAATGAGTACGATTATATCGCATAGTCTATCCTCGATAGTTTGGTGATATTCATTTGTTAATCGATAGAGGACTTCATTTATAGATATGGAAATCGTGGCTCCATTTAATTTAATGAGAGTATAATATCATCATATGGATGTTTTAAGGTAATTGGATATTAAATCTCAACGTTGAGTTTTCGATAGTGTCTATTGAAAACATGGCTTCTGGACAAGTCAAAATATCCAAGTTCAAAACGTGGTCATATGAGTAAATATGGTAACTTGGAGAGTTATAGGCGGTCTATGAACTCTTGGCGATTACTGATATTAATCACGAGGATACACTATCTCCAATATGATTGTCTAGGGTATGAATGAGGAGCATCTTCCTTTTCTATCTTTATTTAAGAGTTCAGTTTTAGCTCTTTAGTGGAATGAGTTAAAATTAATGGATCGGACCTAAGTGAATCATTTGTTGATTGTGATTAGGTTATGTCTATTGAAGCTTAAATTTAGATGGCCCGCCAAGATCCCCAATCCACACGGACTTGCATGGATCACTTGATATATTCTACCGGACCAATTTAAGGGTCCATCTAGAATTGCATTTAATATATTAAGAATATAATTTGCACATTATTTAAGTAATGGGCTGCTCAATTATATTAATATATTAATGAAAGACATGTGGGCTTGTTTCTTTTAGTAAGAATGGGTCTGGTTCACATGTGGGCTTTTTTATTTAAAGTCCAATGGATTAAATGAAATAGGAAAATAATATTAGGCCCATCTTATATATAAGTGGGGCGGCTAGGTTAAGGTTTTGACCTAAAAATATTATTTTGTTTCATTTGTTTTAATTAAATAAGAATTAATTGATTTATTGATTAATTGTTTAATTAAAGAAACAAATCTTTCCTAAAAGTAAAAGACTTGTTTGACAAGGAAATAAATAAATTAGTTTTATTTATTTAATCAAATAAGGAGTCTTTTTATTTAGTCAAAATAAAAGAATAAAAATCAAGGAGTTCGATTAGGGTTTGAAGTCTATTAAGTTGAAAAGAATTAGGGTTGAATTTAAGTCACCCTATATAAGTGACATTATAGAATTCGGCCAACCCTAATCTTAGACTACATAGAATTCGGCAACCCTAAAGGAAAAAGAAGAAAAAATTCGGCCAACCTATATATGTGTTCTTATAGGGTTCGGCCACCACAATCTATGGTGCTTGATTTTTTTATTTCTTTCTTCTTCTTCTTAATTCCAAGAGAGAGTTTTTATTCTAAAAAGACAAAAGAGAGTGTGAAATTATTCTTTGATAGTATACTATTGCTTAATCATCAATAAGCTTGTGTATACGATATCGATCTAGGTTCACGCGAGTTTCGATCATTAAATTGAGAACTCAAAAGTGACCGGAATAATTTTTGACATTCTTTTGATTGTTTTTGTGACTAACAAAGAAAAGAAAGTTTTTTGTTTGGTCCATTCACAGTTTTGCAATTCAAAGAAAAGGGAGACCACGCTCCTAGGTGATCCACGTTCGTGCTCGGATTGAAGGTCTTGCGGATTACCATCGACGTAAGTCAATCGGATCACGCGACAAGAGGTAATTTACTTTTGTTGATATATATGCATGTTTATTGATTAAAAGGGTTTAAGGTTCATAAAGGAAAAATTTTAAAAGTCACTAAATCGTTTTTAGTATCGCTTCCGCTGCGTTTACCACTTTAATTTATTATTTTTCCCTACAATTGGTATCAGAGCCTAGGTTGAACCCTTTTAATTAATTAACGTATATATACGTGGATCTATTTCTTTTTATTGTGATTATGCATGTTTAGAAAGAGATGGCACTCTAGGTATTCAAATATATAATTACATGTGATGTATGGATTTATATATGTTTTATGTGGTTTGTTATTGCTCGATTTTGGCCCTAGATTTTCAATGTAATTTTTGTTTCGGAGTTGTAACAAGAAGGGTGGTCTATTATCGCCATAATTCCTTCTTGGTAGATTGCTAGGTTTTATTTTTTTTATATGTGCAGTATTTTTTTTAGGGTTACTGCAGTTTTTTTTTATTTTTTTTTAGTATGTGCAGTTTTTTGTTTGTAAAATACTGCAGTGAATAAAAAAAAAAAAATTAATACTGCAGTATTTATTATATATATACTACCGTAATATGTTTAGGTCTTGAAGATTCGAAGACACGAAGCAAAACGAAGCAACTGGAACCATGAACGAGCACCGTGCACACCCTAGGAGTGGATTGGGCTGCGCATGGCAAGCCCAAGCTTGGTGGGCTACGCACGGCAGCCCTGGAGTCCTCATGGGCTGCACACGGCAGCCCCTTAGTGGGGTTGTGAGTTGTGCTCGCCCGTGGGTTGGGCCGAAGGATGAGCGCATGGTTGATGGGCCACCTGAAAATCTTGTATTCCTGACAAATTGTAATTTACTTGTTTTTCTAGGATGGGCCAAAGTTGTTGCTATTTAATTTATGCTTAAATATTACAATATTTGTTATTGTATGATAACATGACATATAGAATAGGAGTGCCACGCATTTATCTCTTTTTGGTATGAACATGCATTGAATGATTTAGGTATTTAAATTGGCATCTAGATAACTCGGTAAATCATTCTATGGGATTTAATCACACGCCTTAAATAATTGAGTGGGAGAAGGTGTTTTGGTAACACTATGGCCTCCAAGGTTAGTTGAGCTTTATTATTTATTGGTAATCCCCCCAAGGGGCGTCCATGAATGGAATTTAGCAACATACTTCCTTACAAGGATAGACTAGACAATGGACTCAAACAAGATCTACTCCCCAAGGAGGGATTTTCGTGAGAGAAAATTGAGGGTCGATATCTTGGTAACACACTCAATGTAATTTTATTGATATCCTCCCAAGAGTTCTTGTTAATAAAATTGCAAGGCTAAAATTGAAAACGCTGGTTGTTATGTTAACAATTAGGTGGGACCTAGTCTAACTAGTAAATGGTGCGAACTCCCAAAGGAGGCGTAACATTTATGGGTGTTAGATCACCGTTGAATTTTATGATTGAGTTATTTATTTAATTCAAGATAAATATTTAAAAGTGCTTTATCATGATTATTTACTTATATATGTTTTGTTCAGAAATCATGACCCCATCACTTATGAACATCCTAAAAGATACACTTTAACTGGAGATAATTATGTCACATGGAAAAGGAAAATTGTGTTGTTGCTGCAAAGTGAAAAACATAAGTTTGTTCTAACTACTCCTAAACCACCTGCTCCTAATAATGAATCTAGCATAATGTATAGAGATGAGTATGAGCAGTGGAAGACTTCATATGATATGGCAAAATGTTACATTATGGCCACTATCTCCGACGTGTTGCAACAGCAGCATGAAGGAATGGAGTCCGCTGCTGATATAATGATGTCTCTAGAGGAGATGTTTGCTATGAAGTCTAGGACGACTAAGAGAGAGGCAGTGACTGCTTTTATGAATCTTAGGATGAAACCTAGACAGGCTGTGAAAGATCACATGATGAAAGTCATAGCACATCTCAACATTGCTGAACTGCATGGCGCTGAGATAGATGGTGAGACAAAGATTGATATGGTTGTCAATTCATTGTCGGATTCCTTTGATCAGTTCAAATTGGACTACACTTTGAACAAAAAGGAATACACCTTACAAGGCCTGATGCAAGATGTTCAAAGTGCTGAAAAGATCCTTGTGAAAGGCAAAGGTCAAAGAGATTCATATGGTTGGTAAAGTTGCTACTGTTAAGGCCCGTCAAAAGGTCAAGAAACAACAGAAGAAAAAGCAACTTGGGCCTATCAAGAAGGAGACCAAGAAAGTAACCAAGATCAAAGGGAAATGCTTCCTTTGTGGTGAAAAGGGACATTGGAAGAGAAATTGCCCAAAGTCCCAGAACAAGAAGGAAGAAGGTAATTTGAATTATCTAGAAACATGTTTTTTGGCTGATTCTACAGATTCTTGGATCATAGACTCGGGAGCCACTAATCATGTTTGTTATTCCTTGTAGGGGTTTCAAGAAAGGAGAAAGCTGAGTAAGAATGAAATCAATTTGCGCTTGGGCAACGGAACGTTAGTGTCTGCAAGTGCAGTGGGAGATATTAGAGTTTATTTGGATTCTAGAAGGCATTTATATTTGATAGATGTTTATTATGTACCTCAATTCAAGAGGAATTTAATTTCAGTTTCTTATTTGAATAAATTTGGATATTCGGTTACTTTTAATAAAGCTTTTATTATTAATAAGAATGACAAAATTATTTACCAAGGTAAATTGGAAAACGGTCTATACTTTTTGTATAGAAATATCTCTCACTCGTTAGACACAGAAATAACGGAACCTAATCATAAAAGAGTAAAATTATCAACAGATGAAACCTACCTTTGGCATTTACGCTTAGGTCATATTAACCTTAATAGGATTAAAAGATTGGTATGTGACGGACCTTTGAGTGACTTAAAGGTTGATGATCTACCAACTTGTGAGTCTTGTTTGGAAGGTAAAATGACCAAAAGGATTTTCTCTGCCAAAGGTGCAAGAGCCACTGAATGTTTAGGATTGATACAAACTGATATATGTGGACCTATGAGCATTCAAGCTAGAGGTGGATATGAGTACTTCATCACCTTCACGGATGATTACTCGAGATTTGGTTTTGTGTATCTCATGAGACATAAGTCGGATGCTTTTGACATGTTCAAAGCATTCAAAGCTGAAGTGGAAAATCAGCTTGAGAAACACATAAAAATCTTGAGATCTGATCGTGGTGGAGAATATCTATCTGGTGAGTTTCAGCAATATCTTATTGATAATGGGATAGTTTCTCAGTTTTCTGCACCGGGTACACCTCAACAGAATGGGGTAGCAGAAAGGAGAAATAGAACTCTTTTGGAAATTGTTAGGTCTATGTTGAGTTATTCAACACTTCCTATTTCTTTTTGGGGATATGCTTTACAAACTGCTATATACATTCTAAGCGATGTACCATCTAAGTCTGTTCCTAAAACACCGCATGAGTTGTGGACTGGGCGCAAGCCTAGTTTACAACACTTAAGGATATTTGGTTGTCATGAGCATGTGTTAAAAGGAAAGACAGAAAAGATGGAGTCCCGTTCAGAAACATGTATATTTGTAGGGTATCCAAAAGAAACTAAAGGATATTATTTCTATAGTCCTTCAGATCTTAAAGTATTTGTTTCAACAAATGCTAAATTTCTGGAAAAGGACTATATGAATGATTTTGTGCCTAGAGTAGAATTGTCCTGAATGAGATGTCAGAAGATACAATTCCACGAGAGGTTACACAACCTAACCCAATTGTAAGTTCCGATCCAACACAAGATCAACAACCTACCATTCCTCGTCGAAGTGGGAGGGTTAGAACACAACCCGAAAGATACATCGGTCTGGGAGAATCAGTGGAGAATCTCCCGGACGACGATGATCCCTATACGTACAAGAAAGCTATGGAGGATGTTGATAGTCGCCATTGGCAAAAGGCAATGCAATCCAAGATTGAATCTATGTTCGATAACAAAGTCTGGTCCCTTGTAGACTTGCCTAAAGGGATAAAACCCATTGGGTGCAAGTGGGTATACAAGAGGAAAGAGGTATGGATGGAAAGGTGGAAACCTTTAAAGCTAGATTGGTAGCTAAAGGGTATACACAGAAAGAAGGTATCGATAACGAGGAAACCTTCTCTCCTGTGGCCATGCTTAAATCCGTTAGGATACTCTTATCCATTGCAGCATCTTTAGATCTAGAGATTTGGCAAATGGACGTCAAGACAGCTTTCCTAAATGGAAGTCTTGACCAAAGCATCTACATGATGCAACCAGAGGGATTCATTGAAAAGGGCCAAGTGGATAAGGTATGCAAGTTGCAGAAATCCATATATGGATTAAAGCAAGCATCCAGATCCTGGAACATAAGGATTGATCAAGCTGTCAAAGGTTTTGGATTTATTCAGAATCCTGACGAACCTTGTGTATACAAAAGGATTAAAGGCGACAAGTTGGTTTTTCTGATTCTTTATGTTGATGATATACTACTCATTGGAAACGATGTAGGTGTATTAACATCAGTAAAAGAATGGATAGCAAAACAATTTGATATGAAGGACTTAGGAGAAGCAAGTTTTATTCTAGGTATCCAAGTAATAAGGGATAGAAAGAATAGAACGATTGCATTATCC